>CM070574.1:57784423-58230264 GCA_036346355.1 Rhipidocladum racemiflorum | reverse complement strand
TTTCAGACATACTTTCGAGCAGATTGAAACAAATGATGAAAGCGGTAGCAAACACGATAACTTCTTTGGGCGTTTGCTTTTCGAGTTCGATTTCGTGCATCAGTTCCGTTTGTATTACTGCTTGTATTACCGTAGGAACCCGTCGTGGCGGAATGTTTGGCACCGACTTCCGGACATATTAAATGCATGCCAAAATGAGTTGAAGCACATACAAACTCAAATCGTTGTGTTTGGCTTTTCGATTTCATACCGCGCCAGCGTTTTCGAATGAGGCGCCGCTTGTAGTCGATAGTTCGTGCTCATCGTAGGGAAATGTTTCACAAGAACTCGGACGGATTAAATGCATGCCGAAAAGTGTGTGGGCGTATATGAAGTTCATTCGGCATGATTGGAGCGAGTTTACGTGTTGTGCACCGTTTTGGTATGCGTGTAGTTTGCGGGACCATTAGGGACCCGCCCGTGCATGAATGTTTACCGCATCGACTCGGGCGTACTCGAAATGCTTGTTGAAATGGGATAGGGCATATATGAACTCCATCAGGGAGTTTGACACCAATTTCGTTTAGTGCATCGTTTTACGTCCGGACGCGACTTGCGATACACCTTGCGACCCGTCGCGGAGGATGTTCCACACTCACTTGGGCGTATTCGAAATGAATGCAGAATTGTCTTTGAAAGGCATGTAAAGTCCACTCGCGGAGTTTGGCCTACATTTTCCTTCCGTGCATCGTTTTGATATCGCCACGCGACTCGCGATACCCGTTGGCACCTATCGGTGAGAAATGTTTTACACCGACCAGGATCGGCGAAATGCATGCGAAATGAGCTTGGGCACACATGAGCGCTATTGAGGGTGTGCGCCCACGAGCTTTCTTTTCGTACTACGTTACGGTGCGGCGTGGCGTATGGTTCCGTTTGTGGTGTAGGTTTCACCGCAGACTGGATGAGCCCAAATTGCTTGCTAAAATGAGCTACGGCAAACATGAAGCCCATTCGGGTTGATTGACACTCGGCTTCATCTTATGCGTCGTTTTCTTATGAAAATCCATGCACCATACTGATCCTCATCGCGGAGGAATGTTTCACCACGACTTCGGAAAGATTCAAAGCATGCGAAATGCGCTGGGCATATCGAAGTTCATTCGGCATGTTTGGAACAATGTTTCTCTTTGTGCACCGATACGATGCAGCGTGTGGTTTACATTACCATTGTGCATGAATGTTTCGCTTCAAGTCGGACGTGCTCGAAATGCTTGCTGAAGCAGGCTAGGGCACATGTGAAGCCCATTCGGGAGTTTGACACCGATTCCGTTTCTGCATCGTTTTCATTCGGACGCGACTTGCGGTACCCCTTGTGACCGTCGCGGAGGGATGTTTCGCACTCACTTTCGGACGTATTGAAATGAATGCGAATTAACTGAAATGCACAAGCGAACATCGTAAGTTAATTCCGGGTGTTTGGCTTTTCGGTTTCGTTCGTGCATCGCTTTCAATTCTTTCGACTTAGGAACTTCGTCGTTGCGGAATATTTCCGCGCCCGACTTCGGACGGATTCGAGATGCATGCCTAAATGAGTCACGACACATATGAATTGCATTCGGCGTGTTTGGCACCGGCTTCATTTCGTTCATCACTTTCGTTTCGTGCGCAATGTTTCATTTTGGCGTGCAAGGTTGCTGGCGTGTGGGGTGCTTGCCACGATGTTCCATTCCGTGCATCATTTTAGTGGCGTGTGGTGTTTGCCACAATGTTTCATTTCGTGCATCATTTCCATTTTAGTATGGCTGCGGCTGCGGTGCCGTTCGGACCCGTCGTGGGGATTCTTTCAGACATACTCGAGCGGATTGAAACAAATGATGGCGGTAGCAAACCACGATAACTTCTTTGGGCGTTTGGCACTCGATTCGATTTCGTGCATCGGTTCGTTTGTATTACGCTTGTATTACAGTAGGAACCCGTCGTGGCGGAATGTTTGACAAACTTCCGGACATATTGAAATGCATGCCAAAATGAGTTGAAGCACATACAAACTCAAATCGTTGTGTTTGGCACTCGATTTCATACGCGCATAGCGTTTTGAATGGCGCGCGCTTGTAGTATTCGTTCGTGCTCATCGTGAAATGTTTCACAAGAACTTCGGACGGACTCGAAATGCATGCCGAAAAGTGTGTGGGCGTATATGAAGTTCATTCGGCATGATTGGAGCGAGTTTACGTGTTGTGCACCGTTTTGGTATGCGTGTAGTTTGCGGGACCATTAGGGACCCGCCCGTGCATGAATGTTTCGCATCGACTCGGACGTACTCGAAATGCTTGTTGAAATGGGATAGGGCATATATGAACTCCATCAGGGAGTTTGACACCAATTTTACGTTTCGTGCATCGTTTTCGTCAGGGCCAGCGACTTGCGATACACCTTGCGACCCGTCGCGGAGGATGTTCCACACTCACTTGGGCGTATTGAAATGAATGCGAGAATTGTCTTTGAAAGGCATGTAAAGTCCACTCGCGGAGTTTGGCCTACATTTTCCTTAGTGCATCGTTTTGATCGCCGCAGCGACTCGCGATACCCGTTGGCACCTATCATTTGAGAAATGTTTTACACCGACCGGATCTGGCGAAATGCATGCGAAATGAGCTTGGGCACACATGAGCGCTATTCGAGTGTGCGCCCACGAGCTTTCTTTTCGTACTCGTTAGTGCGGCGTGGCGTATGGTTCCGTTTGTGGTGTAGGTTTCACACCGACTTCGGATGAGCCCAAATTGCTTGCTAAAATGAGCTCACGGCAAACATGAAGCCCATTCGGGTTGATTGACACTCGGCTTCATCTTATCGTCGTTTTCTTATGAAAATCCATGCACCATACAGTCCTCATCGCGGAGGAATGTTTCACCGCGACTTCGGAAAGATTCAAAGCATGCGAAATGCGCCTGGGCATATCTGAAGTTCATTCGGCATGTTTGGAACAATGTTTCTCTTTGTGCACCGATACGATGCAGCGTGTGGTTTACATTACCATTGTGCATGAATGTTTCGCTTCAAGTCGGACGTGCTCGAAATGCTTCTTTGAAGCAGGCTGAGGCACATGTGAAGCCCATTCGGGAGTTTGACACGATTCCGTTTCTGCATCGTTTTCATTCGGACGCGGCTTGCGGTACCCCTTGTGACGTCGCGGAGGGATGTTTCGCACTCACTCGGGCGTATTGAAATGAATGCACATTGCGTTGAAATGCACAGCGAACATCGTAAGTTAATTCGGGTGTTTGGCACTTCGGTTTCGTTTCGATGCATCGCTTTCAATTCTTTCGGCTTAGGAACTTCGTCGTTGCGGAATATTTCACGCCCGACTTCGGACGGATTCGAGATGCATGCCTAAATGAGTCACGACACATATGAATTGCATTCGGCGTGTTTGGCACCGGCTTCATTTCGTTCATCACTTTCGTTTCGTGCCGCAATGTTTCATTTTGGCGTGCAAGGTTGCGGCGTGTGGGGTGCTTGCCCACGATGTTCCATTCCGTGCATCATTTTAGCGCGTGTGGTGTTTGCCACAATGTTTCATTTCGTGCATCATTTCCATTTTTAAGTATGGCTGCGGCTGCGGTGCCGTTCGGACCGTCGTGGGGATTCTTTCGGACATACTCGAGCGGATTGAAACAAATGATGGCGGTAGCAAACCACGATAACTTCTTTGGGCGTTTGCTTTTCGATTCGATTTCGTGCATCGGTTCCGTTTGTATTACTGCTTGTATTACCGTAGGAACGTCGTGGCGGAATGTTTGACACCGACTTCGGACATATTAAATGCATGCCAAAATGAGTTGAAGCACATACGAACTCAAATCGTTGTGTTTGGCACTCGATTTCATACGGCATAGCGTTTTGAATGGCGCGCGCTTGTAGTATTCGTTCGTGCTCATCGTGGGAAATGTTTCACAAGAACTTCGGACCGGACTCGAAATGCATGCGAAAAGTGTGTGGCGTATATGAAGTTCATTCGGCATGATTGGAGCGAGTTTCGTGTTGTGCACCGTTTTGGTATGCGTGTAGTTTGCGGTACCATTAGGGACCGCCCGTGCATGAATGTTTCGCATCGACTCGGACGTGCTCGAAATGCTTGTTGAAATGGGATAGGGCATATATGAACTCCATCAGGGAGTTTGACACCAATTTCGTTTCGTGCATCGTTTTCGTCAGGACGCGGCTTGCGATACACCTTGCGACCCGTCAGCGGAGGATGTTCCACACTCACTTGGGCGTGTCGAAATGAATGCGATTGTCTTTGAAAGGCATGTAAAGTCCACTCGCGGAGTTTGGCCTACATTTTCCTTAGTGCATCGTTTTGATCGCCGCGGCTCGCGATACCCGTTGGCACCTATCGGCTGAGAAATGTTTTACACCGACCGGATGCACGGCGAAATGCATGCGAAATGAGCTTAGGCACACATGAGCGCTATTCGGGTGTACGCCCACGAGCTTTCTTTTAGTACTCGTTACGAGTGCGGCGTGGCGTATGGTTCCGTTTGTGGTGTAGGTTTCACCGACTTCGGATGAGCCCAAATTGCTTGCTAAAATGAGCTACGGCAAACATGAAGCCCATTCGGGTTGATTGACACTCGGCTTCATCTTATGCGTCGTTTTCTTATGAAAATCCATGCACCATCTGATCCTCATCAGCGGAGGAATGTTTCACCGCGACTTCGGAAAGATTCAAAGCGCATGCGAAATGCGCTGGGCATATCTGAAGTTCATTCGGCATGTTTGGAACAATGTTTCTCTTTGTGCACCGATGCGATGCAGCGTGTGGTTTACATTACCATTGTGCATGAATGTTTCGCTTCAAGTCGGACGTGCTCGAAATGCTTCTTTGAAGCAGGCTAGAGGCACATGTGAAGCCCATTGAGTTTGACACCGATTCCGTTTCTGCATCGTTTTCATTGGACGCGGCTTGCGGTACCCCTTGTGACCCGTCGCGGAGGGATGTTTCGCACTCACTCGGGCGTATTCGAAATGAATGCGATTGCGCTGAAATGCACTGGCGAACATCGTAAGTTAATTCGGGTGTTTGGCACTTTTCGGTTTCGTTTCGTGCATCGCTTTCAATTCTTCGGCTTAGGAACTTCGTCGTTGCGGAATATTTCCACGCCCGACTTCGGACGGATTCGAGATGCATGCCTAAATGAGTCACGACACATATGAATTGCATTCGGCGTGTTTGGCACCGGCTTCATTTCGTTCATCACTTTCGTTTCGTGCCGCAATGTTTCATTTTGGCGTGCAAGGTTGCGGCGTGTGGGGTGCTTGCCCACGATGTTCCATTCCGTGCATCATTTTAGTGGCGTGTGGTGTTTGCCACAATGTTTCATTTCGTGCATCATTTCCATTTTAGTATGGCTGCCATTGCGATGCCCGTTCGGACCCGTCGTGGGGATTCTTTCGGACATACTCGAGCGGATTGAAACAAATGATGGCGGTAGCAAACACGATAACTTCTTTGGGCGTTTGGCACTTTCGATTCGATTTCGTGCATCGGTTCCGTTTGTATTACCTTGTATTACCGTAGGAACCGTCGTGGCGGAATGTTTGACACCGACTTCGGACATATTAAAATGCATGCCAAAATGAGTTGAAGCACATACGAACTCAAATCGTTGTGTTTGGCACTTTCGATTTCATACAGCGCAGCGTTTTCGAATGGCGCCGCTTGTAGTATTCGTTCGTGCTCATCGTGGAAATGTTTCACAAGAACTTCGGACGGACTCGAAATGCATGCGAAAAGTGTGTGGGCGTATATGAAGTTCATTCGGCATGATTGGAGCGAGTTTAGTGTTGTGCACCGTTTTGGTATGCGTGTAGTTTGCGGGACCATTAGGGACCGCCCGTGCATGAATGTTTCGCATCGACTCGGACGTACTCGAAATGCTTGTTGAAATGGGATAGGGCATATATGAACTCCATCAGGGAGTTTGACACCAATTTTCGTTTAGGTGCATCGTTTTAAATCGGGCCAGCGGCTTGCGATACACCTTGCGACCCGTCGCGGAGGGATGTTCCACACTCACTTGGGCGTATTCGAAATGAATGCAGAATTGTCTTTGAAAGGCATGTAAAGTCCACTCGCGGAGTTTGGCCTACATTTTCCTTCCGTGCATCGTTTTGATACGCCGCGACTCGCGATACCCGTTGGCACCTATCGGCTGAGAAATGTTTTACACCGGCCGGATGCAGCGAAATGCATGCGAAATGAGCTTGGGCACACATGAGCGCTATTGAGTGTATGCGCCACGAGCTTTCTTTTCGTACTCGTTACGGTGCGGCGTGGCGTATGGTTCCGTTTGTGGTGTAGGTTTCACCGACTCGGATGAGCCCAAATTGCTTGCTAAAATGAGCTCACGGCAAACATGAAGCCCATTCGGGTTGATTGACACTCGGCTTCATCTTATCGTCGTTTTCTTATGAAAATCCATGCACCATACAGATCCTCATCGCGGAGGAATGTTTCACCACGACTTCGGAAAGATTCAAAGCATGCGAAATGCGCCTGGGCATATCTGAAGTTCATTCGGCATGTTTGGAACAATGTTTCTCTTTGTGCACCATTACGATGCAGCGTGTGGTTTTACATTACCATTGTGCATGAATGTTTCGCTTCAAGTCGGACGTGCTCGAAATGCTTCTGAAGCGGGCTAGGGCACATGTGAAGCCCATTCGGGAGTTTGACACCGATTCCGTTTCTGCATCGTTTTCATTCGGACGCGCGGCTTGCGGTACCCCTTGTGACCGTCGCGGAGGATGTTTCGCACTCACTCGGGCGTATTCGAAATGAATGCAGTGCGTTGAAATGCACTGGCGAACATCGTAAGTTAATTCGGGTGTTTGGCTTTTCGGTTTCGTTTCGTGCATCGCTTTCAATTCTTTCGACTTAGGAACTTCGTCGTTTTGCGGAATATTTCACGCCCGACTCGGACGGATTCGAGATGCATGCCTAAATGAGTCACGACACATATGAATTGCATTCGGCGTGTTTGGCACCGGCTTCATTTCGTTCATCACTTTCGTTTAGTGCGCAATGTTTCATTTTGGCGTGCAAGGTTGCAGCGTGTGGGGTGCTTGCCACGATGTTCCATTCCGTGCATCATTTTAGTAGCGTGTGGTGTTTGCCACAATGTTTCATTTCGTGCATCATTTCCATTTTAAATATGGCTGCCGCTGCGGTGCCCGTTCGGACCGTCGTGAGGATTCTTTGAGACATACTCGAGCGGATTGAAACAAATGATGGCGGTAGCAAACACGATAACTTCTTTGGGCGTTTGGCTTTCAGTTCGATTTCGTGCATCGGTTCCGTTTGTATTACCTTGTATTACCGTAGGAACCGTCGTGGCGGAATGTTTGACACCGACTTCGGACATATTGAAATGCATGCCAAAATGAGTTGAAGCACATACAAACTCCAATCGTTGTGTTTGGCACTCGATTTCATACCGGCGCAGCGTTTTGAATGGCGCCGCTTGTAGTATTCGTTCGTGCTCATCGTGGAAATGTTTCACAAGAACTCGGACGGACTCGAAATGCATGCGAAAAGTGTGTGGGCGTATATGAAGTTCATTCGGCATGATTGGAGCGAGTTTCGTGTTGTGCACCGTTTTGGTATCGTGTAGTTTGCGGTACCATTAGGGACCGCCCGTGCATGAATGTTTCGCATCGACTCGGACGTGCTCGAAATGCTTGTTGAAATGGGATAGGGCATATATGAACTCCATCAGGGAGTTTGACACCAATTTTCGTTTCGTGCATCGTTTTTCGTCGGACGCGACTTGCAGTACACCTTGCGACCCGTCGCGGAGGGATGTTCCACACTCACTTGGGCGTATTGAAATGAATGCGGAATTGTCTTTGAAAGGCATGTAAAGTCCACTCGCGGAGTTTGGCCTACATTTTCCTTCCGTGCATCGTTTTGATCATACGCATTTCGCGATACCCGTTGGCACCTATCGGCGAGAAATGTTTTACACCGACCGGATGCAGCCAATGCATGCGAAATGAGCTTAGGCACACATGAGCAGCTATTGAGTGTACGCCACGAGCTTTCTTTTAGTACTCGTTACAGTGCGGCGTGGCGTATGGTTCCGTTTGTGGTGTAGGTTTCACACCGACTTCGGATGAGCCCAAATTGCTTGCTAAAATGAGCTACGGCAAACATGAAGCCCATTCGGGTTGATTGACACTCGGCTTCATCTTATCGTCGTTTTCTTATGAAAATCCATGCACCATACTGATCCTCATCGCGGAGGAATGTTTCACCACGACTTCGGAAAGATTCAAAGCATGCGAAATGCGCTGGGCATATCTGAAGTTCATTCGGCATGTTTGGAACAATGTTTCTCTTTGTGCACCATTACGATGCAGCGTGTGGTTTACATTACCATTGTGCATGAATGTTTCGCTTCAAGTCGGACGTGCTCGAAATGCTTCTTTGAAGCAGGCTAGGGCACATGTGAAGCCCATTCGGGAGTTTGACACCCGATTCCGTTTCTGCATCGTTTTCATTCGGACGCGGCTTGCAGTACCCCTTGTGACCCGTCGCGGAGGGATGTTTCGCACTCACTCGGGCGTATTCGAAATGAATGCAGAATTGCGCTGAAATGCACAAGCGAACATCGTAAGTTAATTCGGGTGTTTGGCTTTTCGGTTTCGTTTCGATGCATCGCTTTCAATTCTTTCGGCTTAGGAACTTCGTCGTTGCGGAATATTTCACGCCCGACTTCGGACGGATTCGAGATGCATGCCTAAATGAGTCACGACACATATGAATTGCATTCGGCGTGTTTGGCACCGGCTTCATTTCGTTCATCACTTTCGTTTAGTGCCGCAATGTTTCATTTTGGCGTGCAAGGTTGCGGCGTGTGGGGTGCTTGCCACGATGTTCCATTCCGTGCATCATTTTAGCGCGTGTGGTGTTTGCCACAATGTTTCATTTCGTGCATCATTTCCATTTTAAATATGGCTGCGGCTGCGATGCCGTTCGGACCGTCGTGGGGATTCTTTCGGACATACTCGAGCGGATTGAAACAAATGATGAAAGCGGTAGCAAACACGATAACTTCTTTAGGCGTTTGGCTTTTCGATTCGATTTCGTGCATCGGTTCCGTTTGTATTACCTTGTATTACCCGTAGGAACCCGTCGTGGCGGAATGTTTGACACCGACTTCGGACATATTCGAAATGCATGCCAAAATGAGTTGAAGCACATACAAACTCCAATCGTTGTGTTTGGCACTCGATTTCATACGCGCATAGCGTTTTCGAATGGCGCCGCTTGTAGTATTCGTTCGTGCTCATCGTAGGAAATGTTTCACAAGAACTTCCGGACGGACTCGAAATGCATGCGAAAAGTGTGTGGGCGTATATGAAGTTCATTCGGCATGATTGGAGCGAGTTTCGTGTTGTGCACCGTTTTGGTATGCGTGTAGTTTGCGGTACCATTAGGGACCCGCCCGTGCATGAATGTTTCGCATCGACTCGGACGTGCTCGAAATGCTTGTTGAAATGGGATAGGGCATATATGAACTCCATCAGGGAGTTTGACACCAATTTTCGTTTAGGTGCATCGTTTTTCGTCCGGGCGCGACTTGCGGTACACCTTGCGACCCGTCGCGGAGGATGTTCCACACTCACTTGGGCGTATTGAAATGAATGCGAATTGTCTTTGAAAGGCATGTAAAGTCCACTCGCGGAGTTTGGCCTACATTTTCCTTCCGTGCATCGTTTTGATACGCCGCAGCGACTCGCGATACCCGTTGGCACCTATCGGCTGAGAAATGTTTTACACCGACCGGATCGTGAAATGCATGCGAAATGAGCTTGGGCACACATGAGCGCTATTCGGTGTACGCCCACGAGCTTTCTTTTCGTACTCGTTACGGTGCGGCGTGGCGTATGGTTCCGTTTGTGGTGTAGGTTTCACACCGACTTCGGATGAGCCCAAATTGCTTGCTAAAATGAGCTACGGCAAACATGAAGCCCATTCGGGTTGATTGACACTCGGCTTCATCTTATCGTCGTTTTCTTATGAAAATCCATGCACCATACAGTCCTCATCAGCGGAGGAATGTTTCACCACGACTTCGGAAAGATTCAAAGCATGCGAAATGCGCTGGGCATATCTGAAGTTCATTCGGCATGTTTGGAACAATGTTTCTCTTTGTGCACCGATGCAGTGCAGCGTGTGGTTTACATTACCATTGTGCATGAATGTTTCGCTTCAAGTCGGACGTACTCGAAATGCTTGCTTTGAAGCGGGCTAGGGCACATGTGAAGCCCATTCGGGAGTTTGACACCCGATTCCGTTTCTGCATCGTTTTCATTCGGACGCGGCTTGCAGTACCCCTTGTGACCGTCGCGGAGGGATGTTTCGCACTCACTCGGACGTATTGAAATGAATGCAGAATTGCGCTGAAATGCACTGGCGAACATCGTAAGTTAATTCGGGTGTTTGGCACTTCGGTTTCGTTTCGATGCATCGCTTTCAATTCTTCGGCTTAGGAACTTCGTCGTTGCGGAATATTTCACGCCCGACTTCGGACGGATTCGAGATGCATGCCTAAATGAGTCACGACACATATGAATTGCATTCGGCGTGTTTGGCACCGGCTTCATTTCGTTCATCACTTTCGTTTCGTGCCGCAATGTTTCATTTTGGCGTGCAAGGTTGCGGCGTGTGGGGTGCTTGCCCACGATGTTCCATTCCGTGCATCATTTTAGCGCGTGTGGTGTTTGCCACAATGTTTCATTTCGTGCATCATTTCCATTTTAAATATGGCTGCGCTGCGATGCCCGTTCGGACCGTCGTGGGGATTCTTTCAGACATACTCGAGCGGATTGAAACAAATGATGGCGGTAGCAAACACGATAACTTCTTTGGGCGTTTGGCACTTTCGATTCGATTTCGTGCATCGGTTCCGTTTGTATTCTGCTTGTATTACCAGTAGGAACCCGTCGTGGCGGAATGTTTGACACCGACTTCGGACATATTCGAAATGCATGCCAAAATGAGTTGAAGCACATACAAACTCAAATCGTTGTGTTTGGCACTCGATTTCATACCGCATAGCGTTTTCGAATGGCGCCGCTTGTAGTATTCGTTCGTGCTCATCGTGGGAAATGTTTCACAAGAACTTTCCGGACGGACTCGAAATGCATGCGAAAAGTGTGTGGGCGTATATGAAGTTCATTCGGCATGATTGGAGCGAGTTTAGTGTTGTGCACCGTTTTGGTATCGTGTAGTTTGCGGGACCATTAGGGACCCGCCCGTGCATGAATGTTTCGCATCGACTCGGACGTACTCGAAATGCTTGTTGAAATGGGATAGGGCATATATGAACTCCATCAGGGAGTTTGACACCAATTTTCGTTTCGTGCATCGTTTTACGTCCGGGCCAGCGGCTTGCGATACACCTTGCGACCCGTCGCGGAGGATGTTCCACACTCACTTGGGCGTATTGAAATGAATGCAGAATTGTCTTTGAAAGGCATGTAAAGTCCACTCGCGGAGTTTGGCCTACATTTTCCTTCCGTGCATCGTTTTGATCGCCGCAGCGACTCGCGATACCCGTTGGCACCTATCGTGAGAAATGTTTTACACCGACCGGATGGCGAAATGCATGCGAAATGAGCTTGGGCACACATGAGCGCTATTCGGGTGTATGCGCCACGAGCTTTCTTTTCGTACTCGTTACGGTGCGGCGTGGCGTATGGTTCCGTTTGTGGTGTAGGTTTCACACCGACTCGGATGAGCCCAAATTGCTTGCTAAAATGAGCTACGGCAAACATGAAGCCCATTGGGTTGATTGACACTCGGCTTCATCTTATCGTCGTTTTCTTATGAAAATCCATGCACCATACAGTCCTCATCGCGGAGGAATGTTTCACCACGACTTCGGAAAGATTCAAAGCGCATGCGAAATGCGCTGGGCATATCTGAAGTTCATTCGGCATGTTTGGAACAATGTTTCTCTTTGTGCACCGATGCAGTGCAGCGTGTGGTTTACATTACCATTGTGCATGAATGTTTAGCTTCAAGTCGGACGTGCTCGAAATGCTTCTTTGAAGCAGGCTAGGGCACATGTGAAGCCCATTCGGGAGTTTGACACCCATTCCGTTTCTGCATCGTTTTCATTCGGACGCGGCTTGCGGTACCCCTTGTGACCCGTCGCGGAGGGATGTTTCGCACTCACTTTCGGACGTATTCGAAATGAATGCGAGTGCGCTGAAATGCACTGGCGAACATCGTAAGTTAATTCGGGTGTTTGGCTTTTCGGTTTCGTTTCGTGCATCGCTTTCAATTCTTTCGGCTTAGGAACTCGTCGTTGCGGAATATTTCACGCCCGACTTCGGACGGATTCGAGATGCATGCCTAAATGAGTCACGACACATATGAATTGCATTCGGCGTGTTTGGCACCGGCTTCATTTCGTTCATCACTTTCGTTTCGTGCGCAATGTTTCATTTTGGCGTGCAAGGTTGCGGCGTGTGGGGTGCTTGCCACGATGTTCCATTCCGTGCATCATTTTAGCGCGTGTGGTGTTTGCCACAATGTTTCATTTCGTGCATCATTTCCATTTTATTATGGCTGCATTGCGGTGCCGTTCGGACCCGTCGTGGGGATTCTTTCGGACATACTCGAGCGGATTGAAACAAATGATGAAAAGCGGTAGCAAACCACGATAACTTCTTTGGGCGTTTGGCACTCGATTCGATTTAGTGCATCGGTTCCGTTTGTATTACCTTGTATTACCCGTAGGAACCCGTCGTGGCGGAATGTTTGACACCGACTTCGGACATATTGAAATGCATGCCAAAATGAGTTGAAGCACATACAAACTCAAATCGTTGTGTTTGGCTTTTCGATTTCATACCGCGCAGCGTTTTGAATGGCGCCGCTTGTAGTATTCGTTCGTGCTCATCGTGGGAAATGTTTCACAAGAACTTCCGGACGGACTCGAAATGCATGCCGAAAAGTGTGTGGCGTATATGAAGTTCATTCGGCATGATTGGAGCGAGTTTCGTGTTGTGCACCGTTTTGGTATGCGTGTAGTTTGCGGTACCATTAGGGACCCGCCGTGCATGAATGTTTCGCATCGACTCGGACGTACTCGAAATGCTTGTTGAAATGGGATAGGGCATATATGAACTCCATCAGGGAGTTTGACACCAATTTCGTTTAGTGCATCGTTTTACGTCGGACGCGACTTGCGATACACCTTGCGACCCGTCGCGGAGGATGTTCCACACTCACTTGGGCGTATTGAAATGAATGCGAGAATTGTCTTTGAAAGGCATGTAAAGTCCACTCGCGGAGTTTGGCCTACATTTTCCTTCCGTGCATCGTTTTGATCGCCGCAGACTCGCGATACCCGTTGGCACCTATCAGAAATGTTTTACCGACCGGATCGCGAAATGCATGCGAAATGAGCTTAGGCACACATGAGCGCTATTCGGGTGTACGCCACGAGCTTTCTTTTCGTACTCGTTACGTGCGGCGTGGCGTATGGTTCCGTTTGTGGTGTAGGTTTCACACCGACTTCGGATGAGCCCAAATTGCTTGCTAAAATGAGCTACGGCAAACATGAAGCCCATTCGGGTTGATTGACACTCGGCTTCATCTTATCGTCGTTTTCTTATGAAAATCCATGCACCATACAGATCCTCATCGCGGAGGAATGTTTCACCACGACTTCGGAAAGATTCAAAGCATGCGAAATGCGCTGGGCATATCTGAAGTTCATTCGGCATGTTTGGAACAATGTTTCTCTTTGTGCACCATTACGATGCAGCGTGTGGTTTACATTACCATTGTGCATGAATGTTTCGCTTCAAGTCGGACGTGCTCGAAATGCTTGCTTTGAAAGCGGGCTAGGGCACATGTGAAGCCCATTCGGGAGTTTGACACGATTCCGTTTCTGCATCGTTTTCATTCGGACGCGGCTTGCAGTACCCCTTGTGACCCGTCGCGGAGGGATGTTTCGCACTCACTCCGGGCGTATTGAAATGAATGCGAGTGCGCTGAAATGCACTGGCGAACATCGTAAGTTAATTAGGGTGTTTGGCACTCGGTTTCGTTTCGATGCATCGCTTTCAATTCTTTCGGCTTAGGAACTCGTCGTTGCGGAATATTTCACGCCCGACTCGGACGGATTCGAGATGCATGCCTAAATGAGTCACGACACATATGAATTGCATTCGGCGTGTTTGGCACCGGCTTCATTTCGTTCATCACTTTCGTTTCGTGCCGCAATGTTTCATTTTGGCGTGCAAGGTTGCGGCGTGTGGGGTGCTTGCCCACGATGTTCCATTCCGTGCATCATTTTTAGCGCGTGTGGTGTTTGCCACAATGTTTCATTTCGTGCATCATTTCCATTTTAAGTATGGCTGCGGCTGCGGTGCCCGTTCGGACCGTCGTGGGGATTCTTTCGGACATACTCGAGCGGATTGAAACAAATGATGGCGGTAGCAAACACGATAACTTCTTTAGGCGTTTGGCACTCGATTCGATTTCGTGCATCGGTTCCGTTTGTATTACCTTGTATTACCGTGGGAACCGTCGTGGCGGAATGTTTGACACCGACTTCGGACATATTAAATGCATGCCAAAATGAGTTGAAGCACATACAAACTCAAATCGTTGTGTTTGGCACTCGATTTCATACCGGCATAGCGTTTTCGAATGGCGCCGCTTGTAGTATTCGTTCGTGCTCATCGTGAAATGTTTCACAAGAACTTCGGACGGACTCGAAATGCATCTTAGAAAAGTGTGTGGGCGTATATGAAGTTCATTCGGCATGATTGGAACAGAGTTTCGTGTTGTGCACCGTTTTGGTATGCGTGTAGTTTGCAGGACCATTAGGGACCCGCCGTGCATGAATGTTTCGCATCGACTCGGACGTACTCGAAATGCTTGTTGAAATGGGATAGGGCATATATGAACTCCATCAGGGAGTTTGACACCAATTTTCGTTTAGTGCATCGTTTTAAATCCGGCCAGCGGCTTGCGATACACCTTGCGACCCGTCGCGGAGGGATGTTCCACACTCACTTGGGCGTATTCGAAATGAATGCAGAATTGTCTTTGAAAGGCATGTAAAGTCCACTCGCGGAGTTTGGCCTACATTTTCCTTCCGTGCATCGTTTTGATCATACGCCTGCAGCTCGCGATACCCGTTGGCACCTATCTCGAGAAATGTTTTACACCGACCGGATGCACGGCGAAATGCATGCGAAATGAGCTTGGGCACACATGAGCGCTATTCGAGTGTATGCGCCACGAGCTTTCTTTTCGTACTCGTTACGGTGCGGCGTGGCGTATGGTTCCGTTTGTGGTGTAGGTTTCACACCGACTCGGATGAGCCCAAATTGCTTGCTAAAATGAGCTCACGGCAAACATGAAGCCCATTCGGGTTGATTGACACTCGGCTTCATCTTATCGTCGTTTTCTTATGAAAATCCATGCACCATACAATCCTCATCGCGGAGGAATGTTTCACCACGACTTCGGAAAGATTCAAAGCGCATGCGAAATGCTTTGGGCATATCACGAAGTTCATTCGGCATGTTTGGAACAATGTTTCTCTTTGTGCACCATTACGATGCAGCGTGTGGTTTACATTACCATTGTGCATGAATGTTTCGCTTCAAGTCGGACGTGCTCGAAATGCTTCTTTGAAGCGGGCTGAGGCACATGTGAAGCCCATTCGGGAAGTTTGACACCCGATTCCGTTTCTGCATCGTTTTCATTCGGACGCGGCTTGCGGTACCCCTTGTGACCCGTCGCGGAGGATGTTTCGCACTCACTTTCGGACGTATTGAAATGAATCACGAGTGCGCTGAAATGCACAAGCGAACATCGTAAGTTAATTCGGGTGTTTGGCACTCGGTTTCGTTTCGTGCATCGCTTTCAATTCTTTCGGCTTAGGAACTTCGTCGTTGCGGAATATTTCACGCCCGACTCGGACGGATTCGAGATGCATGCCTAAATGAGTCACGACACATATGAATTGCATTCGGCGTGTTTGGCACCGGCTTCATTTCGTTCATCACTTTCGTTTCGATGCCGCAATGTTTCATTTTGGCGTGCAAGGTTGCGGCGTGTGGGGTGCTTGCCCACGATGTTCCATTCCGTGCATCATTTTAGCGCGTGTGGTGTTTGCCACAATGTTTCATTTCGTGCATCATTTCCATTTTAAGTATGGCTGCCCGCTGCGATGCCCGTTCGGACCCGTCGTGGGGATTCTTTCAGACATACTCGAGCGGATTGAAACAAATGATGAAAAGCGGTAGCAAACCACGATAACTTCTTTGGGCGTTTGCTTTTCGATTCGATTTCGTGCATCGGTTCCGTTTGTATTACCTTGTATTACCGTAGGAACCCGTCGTGGCGGAATGTTTGACACCGACTTCGGACATATTAAATGCATGCCAAAATGAGTTGAAGCACATACAAACTCAAATCGTTGTGTTTGGCACTCGATTTCATACCGCGCATAGCGTTTTGAATGGCGCCGCTTGTAGTATTCGTTCGTGCTCATCGTGAAATGTTTCACAAGAACTTCGGACGGACTCGAAATGCATGCGAAAAGTGTGTGGGCGTATATGAAGTTCATTCGGCATGATTGGAGCGAGTTTCGTGTTGTGCACCGTTTTGGTATGCGTGTAGTTTGCGGTACCATTAGGGACCGCCCGTGCATGAATGTTTCGCATCGACTCGGACGTACTCGAAATGCTTGTTGAAATGGGATAGGGCATATATGAACTCCATCAGGGAGTTTGACACCAATTTTCGTTTCGTGCATCGTTTTACGTCAGGACGCGACTTGCGATACACCTTGCGACCCGTCGCGGAGGGATGTTCCACACTCACTTGGGCGTATTGAAATGAATGCAGAATTGTCTTTGAAAGGCATGTAAAGTCCACTCGCGGAGTTTGGCCTACATTTTCCTTCCGTGCATCGTTTTGATCGCCGCAGCGACTCGCGATACCCGTTGGCACCTATCGGCGAGAAATGTTTTACACCGACCGGATCTGGCGAAATGCATGCGAAATGAGCTTGGGCACACATGAGCGCTATTCGGGTGTACGCCACGAGCTTTCTTTTAGTACTCGTTACGGTGCGGCGTGGCGTATGGTTCCGTTTGTGGTGTAGGTTTCACACCGACTCGGATGAGCCCAAATTGCTTGCTAAAATGAGCTACGGCAAACATGAAGCCCATTCGGGTTGATTGACACTCGGCTTCATCTTATCGTCGTTTTCTTATGAAAATCCATGCACCATACAGATCCTCATCGCGGAGGAATGTTTCACCACGACTTCGGAAAGATTCAAAGCATGCGAAATGCGCTGGGCATATCTGAAGTTCATTCGGCATGTTTGGAACAATGTTTCTCTTTGTGCACCATTACGATGCAGCGTGTGGTTTACATTACCATTGTGCATGAATGTTTCGCTTCAAGTCGGACGTGCTCGAAATGCTTGCTTTGAAGCAGGCTAGGGCACATGTGAAGCCCATTCGGGAGTTTGACACCCGATTCCGTTTCTGCATCGTTTTCATTCGGACGCGGCTTGCGGTACCCCTTGTGACCCGTCGCGGAGGGATGTTTCGCACTCACTTTCCGGACGTATTGAAATGAATGCAGAATTGCGCTGAAATGCACAAGCGAACATCGTAAGTTAATTCGGGTGTTTGGCACTCGGTTTCGTTTCGTGCATCGCTTTCAATTCTTTCGACTTAGGAACTTCGTCGTTGCGGAATATTTCACGCCCGACTCGGACGGATTCGAGATGCATGCCTAAATGAGTCACGACACATATGAATTGCATTCGGCGTGTTTGGCACCGGCTTCATTTCGTTCATCACTTTCGTTTCGTGCGCAATGTTTCATTTTGGCGTGCAAGGTTGCGGCGTGTGGGGTGCTTGCCCACGATGTTCCATTCCGTGCATCATTTTAGCGCGTGTGGTGTTTGCCACAATGTTTCATTTCGTGCATCATTTCCATTTTCGTATGGCTGCCGCTGCGGTGCCCGTTCGGACCCGTCGTGGGGATTCTTTGGACATACTCGAGCGGATTGAAACAAATGATGGCGGTAGCAAACACGATAACTTCTTTGGGCGTTTGGCTTTTCGATTCGATTTCGTGCATCGGTTCCGTTTGTATTACCTTGTATTACCGTAGGAACCCGTCGTGGCGGAATGTTTGACACCGACTTCGGACATATTGAAATGCATGCCAAAATGAGTTGAAGCACATACAAACTCAAATCGTTGTGTTTGGCACTCGATTTCATACCGCGCAGCGTTTTCGAATGGCGCCGCTTGTAGTATTCGTTCGTGCTCATCGTGAAATGTTTCACAAGAACTTCCGGACGGACTCGAAATGCATGCGAAAAGTGTGTGGGCGTATATGAAGTTCATTCGGCATGATTGGAGCGAGTTTCGTGTTGTGCACCGTTTTGGTATGCGTGTAGTTTGCGGTACCATTAGGGACCCGCCGTGCATGAATGTTTCGCATCGACTTCGGACGTGCTCGAAATGCTTGTTGAAATGGGATAGGGCATATATGAACTCCATCAGGGAGTTTGACACCAATTTTCGTTTAGTGCATCGTTTTCGTCAGGACGCGGCTTGCGATACACCTTGCGACCCGTCGCGGAGGGATGTTCCACACTCACTTGGGCGTGTCGAAATGAATGCGGAATTGTCTTTGAAAGGCATGTAAAGTCCACTCGCGGAGTTTGGCCTACATTTTCCTTCCGTGCATCGTTTTGTCATCGCCGCAGCGACTCGCGATACCCGTTGGCACCTATCGGCTGAGAAATGTTTTACACCGACCGGATGCGCGAAATGCATGCGAAATGAGCTTAGGCACACATGAGCGCTATTCGGGTGTACGCCCACGAGCTTTCTTTTAGTACTCGTTACGTGCGGCGTGGCGTATGGTTCCGTTTGTGGTGTAGGTTTCACACCGACTTCGGATGAGCCCAAATTGCTTGCTAAAATGAGCTACGGCAAACATGAAGCCCATTCGGGTTGATTGACACTCGGCTTCATCTTATCGTCGTTTTCTTATGAAAATCCATGCACCATACAGATCCTCATCGCGGAGGAATGTTTCACCACGACTTCGGAAAGATTCAAAGCATGCGAAATGCGCTGGGCATATCTGAAGTTCATTCGGCATGTTTGGAACAATGTTTCTCTTTGTGCACCATTACGATGCAGCGTGTGGTTTACATTACCATTGTGCATGAATGTTTCGCTTCAAGTCGGACGTGCTCGAAATGCTTGCGGAAGCGGGCTAGGGCACATGTGAAGCCCATTCGGGAGTTTGACACCCGATTCCGTTTCTGCATCGTTTTCATTCGGACGCGGCTTGCGGTACCCCTTGTGACCCGTCGCGGAGGGATGTTTCGCACTCACTCGGACGTATTGAAATGAATGCAGAATTGCGCTGAAATGCACAAGCGAACATCGTAAGTTAATTCGGGTGTTTGGCTTTTCGGTTTCGTTTCGTGCATCGCTTTCAATTCTTTCGACTTAGGAACTCGTCGTTGCGGAATATTTCACGCCCGACTCGGACGGATTCGAGATGCATGCCTAAATGAGTCACGACACATATGAATTGCATTCGGCGTGTTTGGCACCGGCTTCATTTCGTTCATCACTTTCGTTTCGTGCCGCAATGTTTCATTTTGGCGTGCAAGGTTGCGGCGTGTGGGGTGCTTGCCCACGATGTTCCATTCCGTGCATCATTTTAAGCGTGTGGTGTTTGCCACAATGTTTCATTTCGTGCATCATTTCCATTTTAGTATGGCTGCGGCTGCGATGCCGTTCGGACCCGTCGTGGGGATTCTTTCGGACATACTCGAGCGGATTGAAACAAATGATGGCGGTAGCAAACACGATAACTTCTTTGGGCGTTTGCTTTTCGATTCGATTTCGTGCATCGGTTCCGTTTGTATTACGCTTGTATTACCGTAGGAACCCGTCGTGGCGGAATGTTTGACACCGACTTCGGACATATTCGAAATGCATGCCAAAATGAGTTGAAGCACATACAAACTCAAATCGTTGTGTTTGGCACTCGATTTCATACCAGCATAGCGTTTTCGAATGGGCGCGCTTGTAGTATTCGTTCGTGCTCATCGTGAAATGTTTCACAAGAACTTCGGACGGACTCGAAATGCATGCGAAAAGTGTGTGGGCGTATATGAAGTTCATTCGGCATGATTGGAGCGAGTTTCGTGTTGTGCACCGTTTTGGTATGCGTGTAGTTTGCGGTACCATTAGGGACCCGCCGTGCATGAATGTTTCGCATCGACTCGGACGTACTCGAAATGCTTGTTGAAATGGGAAAGGGCATATATGAACACCATCAGGGGAGTTTGACACCCAGTTACGTTTACTGCATCGTTTTCGTCCGGACGCGGCTTGCGATACACCTTGCGACCGTCGCGGAGGGATGTTCCACACTCACTTGGGCGTATTCGAAATGAATGCAGAATTGTCTTTGAAAGGCATGTAAAGTCCACTCGCGGAGTTTGGCCTACATTTTCCTTCCGTGCATCGTTTTGATACGCCGCAGCTCGCGATACCCGTTGGCACCTATCATTTGAGAAATGTTTTACACCGACCGGATCGGCGAAATGCATGCGAAATGAGCTTGGGCACACATGAGCGCTATTCGGGTGTACGCCCACGAGCTTTCTTTTAGTACTCGTTAGTGCGGCGTGACGTATGGTTCCGTTTGTGGTGTAGGTTTCACACCGACTCGGATGAGCCCAAATTGCTTGCTAAAATGAGCTACGGCAAACATGAAGCAAGCCCATTCGGGTTGATTGACACTCGGCTTCATCTTATCGTCGTTTTCTTATGAAAATCCATGCACCATACAGTCCTCATCGCGGAGGAATGTTTCACCACGACTTCGGAAAGATTCAAAAGCATGCGAAATGCGCTGGGCATATCTGAAGTTCATTCGGCATGTTTGGAACAATGTTTCTCTTTGTGCACCATTACGATGCAGCGTGTGGTTTACATTACCATTGTGCATGAATGTTTCGCTTCAAGTCGGACGTGCTCGAAATGCTTCTTTGAAAGCGGGCTGAGGCACATGTGAAGCCCATTCGGGAGTTTGACACCGATTCCGTTTCTGCATCGTTTTCATTCGGACGCGGCTTGCGGTACCCCTTGTGACCGTCGCGGAGGGATGTTTCGCACTCACTCGGGCGTATTCGAAATGAATGCAGAATTCGCTGAAATGCACAAGCGAACATCGTAAGTTAATTCCGGGTGTTTGGCACTCGGTTTCGTTTCGTGCATCGCTTTCAATTCTTTCGGCTTAGGAACTTCGTCGTTGCGGAATATTTCACGCCCGACTTCGGACGGATTCGAGATGCATGCCTAAATGAGTCACGACACATATGAATTGCATTCGGCGTGTTTGGCACCGGCTTCATTTCGTTCATCACTTTCGTTTAGATGCCGCAATGTTTCATTTTGGCGTGCAAGGTTGCGGCGTGTGGGGTGCTTGCCCACGATGTTCCATTCCGTGCATCATTTTAGTAGCGTGTGGTGTTTGCCACAATGTTTCATTTCGTGCATCATTTCCATTTTCGTATGGCTGCGGCTGCGGTGCCCGTTCGGACCCGTCGTGGGGATTCTTTCGGACATACTCGAGCGGATTGAAACAAATGATGAAAAGCGGTAGCAAACCACGATAACTTCTTTGGGCGTTTGGCTTTTCGATTCGATTTCGTGCATCGGTTCCGTTTGTATTACACTTGTATTACCGTAGGAACCCGTCGTGGCGGAATGTTTGACACCGACTTCGGACATATTGAAATGCATGCCAAAATGAGTTGAAGCACATACAAACTCAAATCGTTGTGTTTGGCACTCGATTTCATACAGCGCAGCGTTTTCGAATGGCGCCGCTTGTAGTATTCGTTCGTGCTCATCGTGAAATGTTTCACAAGAACTCGGACGGACTCGAAATGCATGCCGAAAAGTGTGTGGGCGTATATGAAGTTCATTCGGCATGATTGGAGCGAGTTTCGTGTTGTGCACCGTTTTGGTATGCGTGTAGTTTGCGGTACCATTAGGGACCGCCCGTGCATGAATGTTTCGCATCGACTTCGGACGTACTCGAAATGCTTGTTGAAATGGGATAGGGCATATATGAACTCCATCAGGGAGTTTGACACCAATTTTCGTTTAGGTGCATCGTTTTACGTCAGGACGCGGCTTGCGATACACCTTGCGACCCGTCGCGGAGGATGTTCCACACTCACTTGGGCGTATTGAAATGAATGCGAATTGTCTTTGAAAGGCATGTAAAGTCCACTCGCGGAGTTTGGCCTACATTTTCCTTCCGTGCATCGTTTTGATCGCCGCAGCGACTCGCGATACCCGTTGGCACCTATCGGCTCGAGAAATGTTTTACACCGACCGGATGCAGCGAAATGCATGCGAAATGAGCTTAGGCACACATGAGCGCTATTGAGGTGTGCGCCACGAGCTTTCTTTTCGTACTCGTTACGGTGCGGCGTGGCGTATGGTTCCGTTTGTGGTGTAGGTTTCACACCGTCTCGGATGAGCCCAAATTGCTTGCTAAAATGAGCTACGGCAAACATGAAGCCCATTCGGGTTGATTGACACTCGGCTTCATCTTATGCGTCGTTTTCTTATGAAAATCCATGCACCATACAGTCCTCATCAGCGGAGGAATGTTTCACCACGACTTCGGAAAGATTCAAAGCATGCGAAATGCGCTGGGCATATCTGAAGTTCATTCGGCATGTTTGGAACAATGTTTCTCTTTGTGCACCATTACGTGCAGCGTGTGGTTTACATTACCATTGTGCATGAATGTTTCGCTTCAAGTCGGACGTACTCGAAATGCTTGCTGAAAGCAGGCTAGGGCACATGTGAAGCCCATTCGGGAGTTTGACACCCGATTCCGTTTCTGCATCGTTTTCATTCGGACGCGGCTTGCGGTACCCCTTGTGACCCGTCGCGGAGGGATGTTTCGCACTCACTCGGACGTATTGAAATGAATGCAGAATTGCGCTGAAATGCACAAGCGAACATCGTAAGTTAATTAGGGTGTTTGGCTTTTCGGTTTCGTTTCGTGCATCGCTTTCAATTCTTTCGGCTTAGGAACTTCGTCGTTGCGGAATATTTCACGCCCGACTCGGACGGATTCGAGATGCATGCCTAAATGAGTCACGACACATATGAATTGCATTCGGCGTGTTTGGCACCGGCTTCATTTCGTTCATCACTTTCGTTTCGTGCGCAATGTTTCATTTTGGCGTGCAAGGTTGCGGCGTGTGGGGTGCTTGCCCACGATGTTCCATTCCGTGCATCATTTTAGCGCGTGTGGTGTTTGCCACAATGTTTCATTTCGTGCATCATTTCCATTTTCGTATGGCTGCCGCTGCGGTGCCCGTTCGGACCGTCGTGGGGATTCTTTCGGACATACTCGAGCGGATTGAAACAAATGATGGCGGTAGCAAACACGATAACTTCTTTGGGCGTTTGGCACTCAGTTCGATTTCGTGCATCGGTTCCGTTTGTATTCTGCTTGTATTACCGTAGGAACCCGTCGTGGCGGAATGTTTGACACCGACTTCGGACATATTCGAAATGCATGCCAAAATGAGTTGAAGCACATACAAACTCAAATCGTTGTGTTTGGCACTCGATTTCATACCGGCGCAGCGTTTTCGAATGGCGCCGCTTGTAGTATTCGTTCGTGCTCATCGTGAAATGTTTCACAAGAACTTCCGGACGGATTCGAAATGCATGCGAAAAGTGTGTGGGCGTATATGAAGTTCATTCGGCATGATTGGAGCGAGTTTCGTGTTGTGCACCGTTTTGGTATGCGTGTAGTTTGCAGGACCATTAGGGACCCGCCGTGCATGAATGTTTATCGACTTCGGACGTGCTCGAAATGCTTGTTGAAATGGGATAGGGCATATATGAACTCCATCAGGGAGTTTGACACCAATTTTCGTTTAGTGCATCGTTTTACGTCCGGACGCGGCTTGCAGTACACCTTGCGACCCGTCGCGGAGGGATGTTCCACACTCACTTGGGCGTATTCGAAATGAATGCGAATTGTGCTTTGAAAGGCATGTAAAGTCCACTCGCGGAGTTTGGCCTACATTTTCCTTCCGTGCATCGTTTTGATACGCCGCAGCTCGCGATACCCGTTGGCACCTATCGAGAAATGTTTTACACCGACCGGATCGGCGAAATGCATGCGAAATGAGCTTGGGCACACATGAGCGCTATTCGGGTGTATGCGCCACGAGCTTTCTTTTCGTACTCGTTACGGTGCGGCGTGGCGTATGGTTCCGTTTGTGGTGTAGGTTTCACACCGACTTCGGATGAGCCCAAATTGCTTGCTAAAATGAGCTACGGCAAACATGAAGCCCATTCGGGTTGATTGACACTCGGCTTCATCTTATCGTCGTTTTCTTATGAAAATCCATGCACCATACATCCTCATCAGCGGAGGAATGTTTCACCACGACTTCGGAAAGATTCAAAAGCATGCGAAATGCGCTGGGCATATCTGAAGTTCATTCGGCATGTTTGGAACAATGTTTCTCTTTGTGCACCATTACGATGCAGCGTGTGGTTTACATTACCATTGTGCATGAATGTTTCGCTTCAAGTCGGACGTGCTCGAAATGCTTCTTTGAAAGCGGGCTAGGGCACATGTGAAGCCCATTCGGGAGTTTGACACCGATTCCGTTTCTGCATCGTTTTCATTCGGACGCGGCTTGCGGTACCCCTTGTGACCCGTCGCGGAGGATGTTTCGCACTCACTCGGACGTATTCGAAATGAATGCGAATTGCGCTGAAATGCACAAGCGAACATCGTAAGTTAATTAGGGTGTTTGGCTTTTCGGTTTCGTTTCGTGCATCGCTTTCAATTCTTTCGGCTTAGGAACTTCGTCGTTGCGGAATATTTCACGCCGACTCGGACGGATTCGAGATGCATGCCTAAATGAGTCACGACACATATGAATTGCATTCGGCGTGTTTGGCACCCGGCTTCATTTCGTTCATCACTTTCGTTTCGTGCCGCAATGTTTCATTTTGGCGTGCAAGGTTGCGGCGTGTGGGGTGCTTGCCACGATGTTCCATTCCGTGCATCATTTTAGCGCGTGTGGTGTTTGCCACAATGTTTCATTTCGTGCATCATTTCCATTTTAAGTATGGCTGCGCTGCGATGCCCGTTCGGACCGTCGTGGGGATTCTTTGGACATACTCGAGCGGATTGAAACAAATGATGAAAAGCGGTAGCAAACACGATAACTTCTTCGGGCGTTTGGCACTCGATTCGATTTCGTGCATCGGTTCCGTTTGTATTCTGCTTGTATTACCGTAGGAACCCGTCGTGGCGGAATGTTTGACACCGACTTCGGACATATTCGAAATGCATGCCAAAATGAGTTGAAGCACATACAAACTCAAATCGTTGTGTTTGGCACTCGATTTCATACCGCGCATAGCGTTTTCGAATGGGCGCCGCTTGTAGTATTCGTTCGTGCTCATCGTGGGGAAATGTTTCACAAGAACTCGGACGGATTCGAAATGCATGCCGAAAAGTGTGTGGGCGTATATGAAGTTCATTCGGCATGATTGGAACAGAGTTTCGTGTTGTGCACCGTTTCGGTATGCGTGTAGTTTGCAGGACCATTAGGGACCCGCCGTGCATGAATGTTTCGCATCGACTCGGACGTACTCGAAATGCTTGTTGAAATGGGATAGGGCATATATGAACTCCATCCGGGGAGTTTGACACCAATTTTCGTTTCGTGCATCGTTTTCGTCGGACGCGACTTGCGATACACCTTGCGACCCGTCGCGGAGGATGTTCCACACTCACTTGGGCGTATTCGAAATGAATGCGAGAATTGTCTTTGAAAGGCATGTAAAGTCCACTCGCGGAGTTTGGCCTACATTTTCCTTCCGTGCATCGTTTTGATACGCCAGCGACTCGCGATACCGTTGGCACCTATCGGTGAGAAATGTTTTACACCGACCGGATGCAGCGAAATGCATGCGAAATGAGCTTGGGCATACATGAGCGCTATTCAGGGTGTACGCCACGAGCTTTCTTTTCGTACTCGTTACGGTGCGGCGTGGCGTATGGTTCCGTTTGTGGTGTAGGTTTCACACCGGCTTCGGATGAGCCCAAATTGCTTGCTAAAATGAGCTCACGGCAAACATGAAGCCCATTCGGGTTGATTGACACTCGGCTTCATCTTATGCGTCGTTTTCTTATGAAAATCCATGCACCATACAGATCCTCATCGCGGAGGAATGTTTCACCACGACTTCGGAAAGATTCAAAAGCGCATGCCGAAATGCGCTGGGCATATCTGAAGTTCATTCGGCATGTTTGGAACAATGTTTCTCTTTGTGCACCATTACGATGCAGCGTGTGGTTTACATTAACATTGTGCATGAATGTTTCGCTTCAAGTCGAACGTACTCGAAATGCTTGCTGAAACGAGCTTGGGCACATGTGAAGCCCATTCGGGGAGTTTGACACCCAGTTCCGTTTCCTGCATCGTTTTCATTCGGACGCAGCTTGCAGTACCCCTTGTGACCCGTCGCGGAGGGATGTTTCGCACTCACTCGGACGTATTCGAAATGAATGCAGAATTGCGCTGAAATGCAATATCGAACATCGTAAGTTAATTCCGGGTGTTTGGCACTCGGTTTCGTTTCGTGCATCGCTTTCAATTCTTTCAGCTTAGGAACTCATCGTTGCGGAATATTTCACGCCGACTCGGACGGATTCGAGATGCATGCCTAAGTGAGTCACGACGCATATGAATTGCATTCGGCGTGTTTGGCACCCGGCTTCATTTCGTTCATCACTTTCGTTTCGTGCCGCAATGTTTCATTTTGGCGTGCAAGGTTGCAGTGTGTGGGGTGCTTGCCACGATGTTCCATTCCGTGCATCATTTTCGGCGCGTGTGGTGTTTGCCACAATGTTTCATTTCGTGCATCATTTCTATTTTAAATATGGCTGCCTTGCGATGCCCGTTTGGACCCGTCGTGGGGATTCTTTCAGACATACTCGAGCGGATTGAAACAAATGATGGCGGTAGCAAACACGATAACTTCTTTGGGCGTTTGCTTTTCGATTCGATTTCGTGCATCGGTTCCGTTTGTATTACCTTGTATTACCCATAGGAACCCGTCGTGGTGGAATGTTTGACACCGACTCGGACATATTCGAAATGCATGCCAAAATGAGTTGAAGCACATATGAACTCCAATCGTTGTGTTTGGCACTCAGTTTCATACCGCGCAACATTTTCGAATGGGCGCCGCTTGTAGTATTCGTTCGTGCTCATCGTGGGGAAATGTTTCACAGGAACTCGAACGGACTCGAAATGCATGCGGAAAAGTGTGTGGGTGTATATGAAGTTCATTCAGCATGATTGGAACAGAGTTTCGTGTTGTGCACCGCTTTGGTATGCGTGTAGTCTGCAGTACCATTAGGGACCCGCCGTGCATGAATGTTTCGCATCGACTCGGACGTACTCGAAATGCTTGTTGAAATGGGATAGGGCATATATGAACTCCATCCGGGGAGTTTGACACCAATTTTCTTTTAGGTGCATCGTTTTACGTCAGGACGCAGCTTGTAGTACACCTTGCGACCCGTCAGCGGAGGATGTTCCACACTCACTTGGGCGTTTTGAAATGAATGCAGAATTGTCTTTGAAAGGCATGTAAAGTCCACTCGCGGAGTTTGGCCTACATTTTCCTTCCGTGCATCGTTTTGATCATACGCAGCTCGCGATACCCGTTGGCACCTATCGGCTGAGAAATGTTTTACACCGACCGGATGCAGCGAAATGCATGCCGAAATGAGCTTGTGCACACATGAGCGCTATTCGTGTGTGCCCACGAGCTTTCTTTTCGTACTCGTTAGTGCGGCGTGGCGTATGGTTCCGTTTGTGGTGTAGGTTTCACACCGACTCGGATGAGCCCAAATTGCTTGCTAAAATGAGCTACGGCAAACATGAAGCCCATTCGGGTTGATTGACACTCGGCTTCATCTTATGCGTCGTTTTCTTATGAAAATCCATGCACCATACAGTCCTCATCGGGGAGGAATGTTTCACACGACTCGGAAAGATTCAAAACGCATGCCGAAATGCGCCTGGGCATATACGAAGTTCATTCGGCATGTTTGGAACAATGTTTCTCTTTGTGCACCATTACAGTGCAGCGTGTGGTTTACATTACCATTGTGCATGAATGTTTCGCTTCAAGTCGGACGTACTCGAAATGCTTGCTGAAACGGGCTAGGGCACATGTGAAGCCCATTCGGGGAGTTTGTGATGAGGACATCACTACCATGCATACGGCCATGCCTACAAACCCAATTGAAGCCAACAATGATTACAAGGGCCAATTACTCGAGCTCGCGCACGTCAATTCAATTACCAGGTGAATGCGTTCCTCGGGTTGCATACAAATAATTTAATGAATGGAATGCTATTTAATCCTTGTGATGATTTTATTGTCCTTAGGAACCAAGGAGAAGGACTCCCAAACGTCAAGCATGAAGCCAATTCTTCCGGTGCACAAGTTCAACTCGGATTCGGCCTCCGGGACAGCACCAACTTCAAACGACCATAACTTTTGATCCACAAGGGTGTTTGAGGTCTATGAGTACTGGTTTGAAAGGTTTCGACGTCCTCTTTCCAACGGATCCGGCCCCATCTCCAAATTCCTTACGAGTCAACGGGAATCTGCAAAACAAGTTCGGTCATCTTTCCAAATCCGAGTCAAACTAGGAATAGGAGTCCTATTCGTCCATGGAAGTGTTTTGGATGCCCCAAGCCTGGTTTTGGCCTCCTATTTCTCCTATAAATAGCTAGGGAGTCCCCCAAAATAACTTGGGTTTTGGTTATTTGATAGTTTAGCCTTTTGCTACTATTTTGAGTCTTTTAGACGTGCTCAACGGCCGCCTAACAAGCTCCTTGTATCGAAACCCCAACTTTTCAATACTTCATCTATATTTGCAATTTTAGATTGCTTTTGCCTTGTTCTTGCTTGTTCTTCGATTGCTTGCAGGAATAGATCTTCGTGATCAGGTTGATCGTGCCCACGGCAAGGTCAATAACCATTTGGAGTTGGTTTAGCGATTGCTAAGGCGCATCGTCGTTGTACGTTGTAGTCGGATCGTCAAAGTCGTCTCCACCCAAATTGAAGGTTATCATTCTCATCGAAAGATCGGGACACCCAGTGTTACATCAAGTGGTATCAGAGCTTCAGTTGATCGGTGAGAATATCAGTGCCTTAGGTTAGTTTTTTTTATTTGTCCTAAATTGAAAACTACTCCACAAAAATTCAACCTTTAGTTTCAATCTGTTATTTTAGTGAGTTTTGTTAGGTTTTGATCCATTAGAGTCCATGTTTTAGTTGCTGATCTTTCCTTTCCTTCGCGTAGCTTCAATTCTTCAATTCTGTCCAGTTTGGTATTTCAAGCATAACTTTCACATACGAACTCAGATTTTTGTGTTCTTGCACTCTATTGAAAGCTGAGGATATAAGCTTCAATTCCTTCCATAGTCAACTAATCAAATTCGGTGATCTTCAAACATTAATCTTGGCGACAAGTTTGCTGCCCTAGAAAAACATCAGTACACCTACCTTTGGGAACCAATTCATCCTTTGTGAACACTTTGATCCTATTTGAGACTAGCTTGTTGATATTACTTAGGGCTGCTCTACTTGATACATTGCACAATCTTCAGTTATCATATCATATTATCTTGTGACACCAAGTTAGGGATTCCAAAACTTTGTTCATACTAGTGTTGGCCGAAAGTCACCAAAAGAAAGAAAAGAAAGAGCCAAAAGGCTAAAAAAGGAAAAGAAAAGAAAATTGTGGCGGTCACACTACATTGAGCAAAACCCTAATTTGTGTTTGTTACTTTTTATATTGTGCAATTTATTAATTAGTGAGCAATCTTGTGCCCTTTTACTTTCTCAAAGCAATAAGTTAAGCGTCTCTCTACGACTTGTGCAATAGAGCTTTTGGTGCATCACTTATATTTTATAGCTCATTCCTTGATTGCACAAGTGCCATTATCTTTGCGTGTGTGTTGCCTTCAAATTCACTTATATCTTTGAGATCGGCAACTAGGGCTTGTGAATTCTAGTATGGATCATTACTTATCATTACAATAACTAGAATTATCAGATTGCATAGGAAATAAATTTTGCCTATCCAAGCTCCACACCCAACCTCGTACATTTGTTCGGTCCCTTGGCAATCGCTTTATCCAAGCTTGGAGAACTTTTGACCACGCCAACGGCCGTCAACACCTGCTGCATGTAAGAACTTGTAAGAGCTTTGGTTATAGGCTTGAATGTTGAGAGAATTGCCACCACCTCCTTGTAGTTGATAGGAACATTATACTTGTTATATTGTTTTCTTTTCTTCTACTAACCATGTTAGGTGATGAGGATTCGATGCATCACTCTCCACAGCGCAAAGGGAATTGTTGCTAGAATGTTGATGCAAGAAGACCGCCTTCGGTCTATCGAGACCGCTCGGGGAGTTGCTAACACTAATCTTGCTACTATTTTGTCTAGACTTGATAAGCTTGCAGTACGCCCCGGAACTTCCAGTCCTCCACCTCATCTTCTAAGCAACAAAAATGGCATACTACATGCTCGGTACATGTTGATGATGATTCCCTAGATAAGGTTAAATTCGCCATTCCACCTTTTAATGGTCATTATGATCCTGATGCCTATATTAATTGGGAGATAGCATTAGACAAAGAATTTGGCAAGTATGATTTGTCTGAAAATGAAAAGATTAGGATTCTTTGCTAGTGTGCTAAATGAATATGCATTAACATGGTGGAAACATATTTGTAGAAAAGAGAAAACCTAAAAATTGGAGCATGCATGAAAAACTTATGAGAATTGATTATGTTCCTGAATATCATTACGAATTTTTGTATACTAGACTCCAATACTTGAAACAAGGAAATAAGTGCGTTAAGGAATACTATGAACGATTGCAAAATCATTTGTTGCGTTGTGGTTTAGTTGAAGGTGAAGAAGCAACAGAGCTTAGGTTCATACGTGGACTTAATCAAGAAATTCAGGATGCTCTTATTGATAAAACATATAGTTCTCTTTCAGAATTGGTTGTATGTGCTTGTAGAGTTGAAAATATGCTTGCTGAATCCTTGAAAGAATCATTAGCTTCATTTGAGGCGCCTATCGTTGCATCTTATTTTATAGCTAACATTTTGCAGAAAAGTGAGCACCATCGAGAGAATGATGTAGAAGTGCATATGGAGAAAGAACTGATCAGTACTACCCCATGTGTAAGTGAAGAGATAATAGTTGAAGAAACACCTACAACAGCTGATGAGAACTTACAAGGTAATACAACAGGTATGGACTTTACACTTGGAGAAAATAATTTTGAAGAGCTAAAACTATCCACAAATCATGCTATCGTAGAGCAACTAATAGTGGAACCAATTGCTGATTTTGCTTTGTTACAAGATGATTTGCTTGCTATTTCTTGTGATAAAGAAGAGTTGTGTGATAATACTTCACTTATATCCATGACACAACTAGCAAATGGACATGTCACTTTTGTTAACACACTAGACACTTATGCTGAAAACAAACATGTCATTCACATCACAAGCGAAAATGATGAGTTGAAATTGATGTCTTCTTTATATACATTAAGCTACATTGAATTTGATCTTCCATGTGATCTGAATTATTTAGAGGAGAGCCTTTTTGTACATTCTGATTTGTCATGGTTATCGCGAAATATCTTTTATGTTATTGGCAAAAATAGTGAGAAAGGAGAGTACATTTGTTCAGATTTTAAACCTCCGTTTGCAATGCAACAATGTCATCAATTTAATAATTGCCATATCACTAATCATGTCAGACCAAGTACATTTGGTTCCATTCACAAGTGACATGATAGTTTTCAAGAAAGGGAGGATACGGTTGATAGAAATTCTCGATCCATTGATTTCATTGCAAATGTGCATATTGCTTTGTTTCCTGTCATTACTAACATTTCACAGGACAATATGATGGAGTCGAGGACGACTCCACTTCAAGAAAGGGAGGATGATGAGACCATGCTCATCATGGCCAGCACTAACACTGCATACATATGGTCATCACCAAGTATTGCTACAGTTATATCAACTGCATGGTTTCATCGACCCCCACCTTGGCCAGGACCATTAAGTTGGCGACACTTCACAGCATCCTTTACTTCGTATACAACTACTACGATGGCTCCATCTGCATGGCTTTATCGACCCCCACCTTGGCCATCCTTCTACATCTTCATCGGTTCAAGGACCATTGACTCGAGCTCGAGCCCGTCAAATGAATTATCAAATCTAAAGACAAACTTGGGAGAAGATGATGAACTTGAGTCGAGGACGACTCAAATGCAAGAAGGGGAGGATGATGAGGACATCACTACCATGCATACGGCCATGCCTACAAACCCAATTGAAGCCAACAATGTAATACAAGGGCCAATTACTCGAGCTCGCGCACGTCAATTCAATTACCAGGTGAATGCGTTCCTCGGGTTGCATACAAATAATTTAATGAATGGAATGCTATTTAATCCTTGTGATGATTTTATTGTCCTTAGGAACCAAGGAGAAGGACTCCCAACCGACAAGCATGACGCCAATTCTTCCGGTGCACAAGTTCAACTCGGATTCGGCCTCCGGGACAGCACCAACTTCAAACGACCATAACTTCTGATCCACAAGGGTGTTTGAGGTCTATGAGTACTGGTTTGAAAGGTTTCGACGTCCTCTTTCCAACGGATCCGGCCCCATCTCCAAATTCCTTACGAGTCAACGGGAATCTGCAAAACAAGTTCGGTCATCTTTCCAAATCCGAGTCAAACTAGGAATAGGAGTCCTATTCGGCCATGGAAGTGTTTTGGATGCCCCAAGCCTGGTTTTGGCCTCCTATTTCTCCTATAAATAGCTAGGGAGTCCCCCAAAATAACTTGGGTTTTGGTTATTTGATAGTTTAGCCTTTTGCTACTATTTTGAGTCTTTTAGACGTGCTCAACGGCCGCCTAACAAGCTCCTTGTATCGAAACCCTAACTTTTCAATACTTCATCTATATTTGCAATTTTAGATTGCTTTTGCCTTGTTCTTGCTTGTTCTTCGATTGCTTGCAGGAATAGATCTTCGTGATCAGGTTGATCGTGCCCACGGCCATGTCAATAACCATTTGGAGTTGGTTTAGCGATTGCTAAGGCGCATCGTCGTTGTACGTTGTACGTTGTAGTCGGATCGTCAAAGTCGTCTCCACCCAAATCGAAGGTTATCATTCTCATCAAAAGATCGGGACACCCAGTGTTACATCAGTTTGACACCCAGTTCCGTTTCCTGCATCGTTTTCATTCGGACGCAGCTTGCAGTACCCCTTGTGACCCGTCGCGGAGGGATGTTTCGCACTCACTCGGACGTATTCGAAATGAATGCAGAATTGCGCTGAAATGCACAAGCGAACATCGTAAGTTAATTCCGGGTGTTTGGCACTCGGTTTCGTTTTGTGCATCGCTTTCAATTCTTTCAGCTTAGGAACTCGTCGTTGCGGAATATTTCACGCCGACTCGGACGGATTCGAGATGCATTCGAACCCATCGTGGGGGATTCTTTCAGACATACTCGAAAGGATTCGAAACAAATGATGAAAAGCGGTAGCAAACACGATAACTTCTTTCGGGGCGTTTGCTTTTCGATTCGATTTCTGCATCGGTTCCGTTTGTATTCTGTTTGTATTACCCGTGGGAACCCGTCGTGGTGGAATGTTTGACACTGACTCGGACATATTCAAAATGCATGCCAAAATGAGTTGAAGCACATATGAACTCCAATCGCTGTGTTTGGCACTCAGTTTCATACCGCGCAACGTTTTCGAATGGGCGCCGCTTGTAGTATTCGTTCGTGCTCATCGTGGGGAAATGTTTCACAAGAACTCGGACGGACTCGAAATGCATGCCGAAAATTGTGTGGGCGTATACGAAGTTCATTCGGCATGAGTGGAACAGAGTTTCGTGTTGTGCACCGTTTTGGTATGCGTGTAGTTTGCAGTACCATTTGGGACCCGCCGTGCATGAATGTTTCGCATCGACTCGGACGTACTCGAAATGCTTGTTGAAATGGGATAGGGCATATATGAACTCCATCCGGGGAGTTTGACATCAATTTTCGTTTCGTGCATCGTTTTCGTCCGGACGCAGCTTGCAGTACTGTAACACCCTACAAATCTAAACTGTCGTACAAGAAAATTTCGAAAGCATCTCTCCTAAAATTAGGACAAAACGGAAGCGACAACAAGATTCATAATAACCATTATAAACAGGAATAACATAAAAGCATCAATACTAGAGATAACAAGTCTAAATCAACCAGAAAACAATCATAAACGTAAAACAGCTCCAAAGAGGACATGAACAGGTCTATGATTAATAAAATTTCAGCAAGCTAATGAATTATTAAATGCACTAGTCCATGTGATTCGTGATGACCCCGGAGGGTTGATTGTGCTACTAAGCCCACCCTTCAAGCTTACGACTCGCGAGAACTACCTGAAAACAACAAAATAACAAGGGGTGAGATTGGGTAATCTCAGCAAGCGGAACAACTTCTAACGAATAACACAGCCACAGTAAAACTAGCATACCAAATTCCTCATGTCCAATACCACATTATAGAGTCCACACAACCTCAGTAAAATGCATATGATTGTGCACATGCTTATGCCATGATCCTCCTCACCGTGCCCTTTCTCAGGAACACACGGTGTTGTCTGCATGATCGCGCCAAGACGCCAAGCGTCGACAAACTTCCAATGCATGATTATGTAGTTAATGCTTCATGCATAAATACATTCATAACTTCCCACTCTGAATTCACATGCTTGCATACCATCAAATAACATGGATAGAATCACGAACATCATTGAGATAGAATATCTCCACAATTCATCTTGCAAACAACATCTTTCTTCATTCTTACTCATGATTCAAAAGCCAAACAACCACATCACAATGCAGGATAGGATATTGTAATCTCATAAACAAGTAGTTAAACCATGTAGGTGTGCTGCAATTAAGGTTTATATTGAAGACGAAACAAATAGCGAGTTATAGTTTAGCAAGACCGCTACTTCCACTTGCCTTTACCAACGTGGATGACGAACCTAGTTGCGTCCAGAAGGGGCACCACCTGTACAAGTATTATTTCAGTACATAGCGACATCACAAATGATCACACAACTCGAACACACGCTTCCTAATCCCCGTTCCCTTCTTAACCGCCAAAAACCCCAATCTGTCCGGGTCAAACAGCATCACCCTCTCTTCACAATTTCGTATCTTTTTTTATATAGATCATAAAAATATAAAAAAATTACAGTAGCTAGATATTGACGAGATATACAACTTTCATGAAGATCAAAAATTTCAATTCCACAGTTAAATATGCCTAAACAAACGTCCAACACAGTGGACAAAATTTGTTTCCAGATTCTGTCCGTCATCTTGCAACAGCGATAACTCTCAGACCCACGCCCCAAAAATTCTGAAAAAATTACAGAAGCTATATCTCGACGTTATCGACAACTTTCTAGTTATAGTTTTTTGCAGGAAAAATCGTCTATGCCATGTAAAACGCGAAACAATCCGCGTTGCACAATCTCCCCTTCCAAAAACAGCACCACGTGAACATCTACCCTTCTCCCCCATCAAGATCCATCTAAATCACTCACCACCAGATCTAATACACTCCTAATCCCTAGGTAGAACAGGGGTAAAAGATTGGGAATTTTACTTTGAGTTCTCCCTTGAGAACCCACGAAAAACGCGCGACGATTCCCGAAACGGAAATCTGCTCGTCCTCCACGCCTCCACGGATCCTCTTCTCGCTTGCTCCTTCGCGTTTCGCGGTGGATCTTGAGCCACCACGCAAGGAGGAAGAGGAGGTGGTGTGGCTGCTAGGAGGAAGGGGGCGCCCTAGGGCTTTGGGGGTGACACCCCTTTTATACGGTGGGTAGGCCCACTAGGGAAAGAGAGAGAGGTGGGGAGGGATTCGCGGCCTGAGGCCCAGGTTTTCCTCGGCCCACTGTTTCTAGCCCGACAACTCCAAATTTAATATTAATACGCCGGATAAACTTCAATTATTTCATCCCCGACAAATCCTTCATTCATCTCCGAAACAAAACCGGGAAAAGGAACCCTAGAATCGCTCTGGCGCTCTAAGGCATCACATTCTCCCCTCCTTAAAAGGATTAGTCCCGAATCTACTCCTCTTTGCTACGGAACCTTAAAAAAGGAAGGCAAAATGGTAATCAACACTTTACCTTCAGCATCCTCAAAGAGTGTAGGATACTTCTTCCGCATCTGGTCCTCAAGTTCCCAAGTTGCATCCGCTCGAGACTAATTGGTCCACAAATCTTTCATTGGACACTAACACGAACTATTCCCCTATTAAATAAAGGACACCTATTAGGTGAATCTGGTATCGATCTGGAATCTCAACTCCCACTTCTCTCTTCAACCCGATCGCGAAACTCCGCATTCCCATCTCAACTCCTCTACCACGCATTCGTCGCATTACGGGCAGCGAACCATGTGAGACACAACGCCCTAGGTAAGTCTCTAAATCAACCCAAACACAAACTCCTATCTCCTACAAGTGATTGATCTTTTACAAAAAGAACCAATATCCACCCTTACCAACGACAGAGATAGCCTACTTTACAACCAGGGTCCGTAAATCCATGAAACAATAACAACCGAACACAATCACTACGGTTGACACAAACTCGCTCGAACCAGCGATGAAAGTTCCAAAAATTAATGTAATTACCTGCAACTTCCAAGTTGTCCACTACTAAATTAAGCAACCCCACCGAGGAACACATCAATGAAAACAATTCTCCAAAAGGTTTGAATTGAGTCATACACAACCTTCCTTTACTCTTCACTTTTAAACTACTTACGATCAGCGACCCACACTAGTTTTCCCTTGTAAGAAGGTTTAGCCTTCACATTCTTCCACCCAAGGACCAGGGCAAGGAGTACAATCCTTGAATAAACTCAACCATAACATAAACATTCATTTTCTTACCCCAAGCTTGAGCGTAAAAGAAATCTTAATTCTCACTAACACAACGACGACAATCACCACCTTTAAACCAAAGGGCTGAAATTCACATACACGGGAACTCAACTTGGAAGAGGAACTCTATAGAACCAAAACCACCAAAAAAAAATTTTCTTGAGAAGCTCTATTCAAAAGAGAAACACATGAAAGTCTTACGCAAATGCATTTCACTTTTACCAAAACAAATCATCTCACTTTTATCCAAGGCCGAGCCATTCGGAAAAGAAACCGATCAAGGAATTAAATGCTTCCACACAACCACCATCTCTTTTTCCTTAAAAGGAACCAAACTCACTTCCCAACATAAAAATTGTTTCAACCACGAATATCATTCATGTCACAACGGAAGAATCGTCTCTTAAACAAAAGCGTCAAACACCTCACACCACAACACAACTCTAGCCCAAAATAGAAATACAAATATTTCCAGATCATGAAGTTCCAAATCTTACATTGGATTAGCTACTTCTTTTGATCAACAATGCAACCGATAACTCGACCTTGAAAACTACGGACACAAGTCAAAGCATACATCCTTGAGCATAAATGTCGCATTCATAACTTAAGCTAGTTTTCTTATCAAAGATGAATGAATGACGATATTTAATAGAATAACATTCCAAAATCTCCACAAATTACTTCAAGGTTAATCATTCTTTTATCCTTGTTTTAAGCCTCAAATTAACCCACATTTGGCGTAATCATTCTAAGTTTAGGAAACTCTGAAACACGAGACAAAGAATACTTTGAACGAAAGTATTCAACCCAAATATCAAACAAACAATCCAATCCATATGAATTTTTAAACATAAGTTCAGCATAACTACCGACATCTATAGCATTCCACTACCCTTACCAGTTAGAGTTCAATATTCCCTATTTACTCATTGAGAAGGCCCATCGAGATTTAACAACAACTACACAACAAATTCTTACTCTTATTACCTTTTCCACAATTATAAATAAAGTTCACAGTGCTTATAAAAACACATCCAACCAACACTACCTCATCAAGATCCCCACGAAGCGACCTAACCTATATCATCATATTCTAAATTTGAAAAGCGATTGCTTCAACAAGTCTTTCGAGATGATGAACCTATAAATTCCATACCACATACGCGTCAACATCTCGACAATGGAAATTTATTCACCTAAAAGATGACTCAACAAGTAAAAATTATCTCAACAAGGCACCAATCATAAATAGAAGTTTAAAACATACATTTATTAAGGACAAAATCACGCGTCATGCTAACTATCCCTGGTTCACTCCATCACAACATGTTACAATTTCCACCATTTTAACAAAGGTTTTCAACAATTAATCTAATCAGTTACCACCACTACTAAGTCATCAATATCAATAATTGGCATAATTGTAAAACAACAACATTGCTTTTAGTTACCCTATCCATAGGCTATGACAAACTGTCACTACACAACATACTCCAACTATGTAAAATAGATTGAATAATTTAAGCCATCCAAAGCTCTTATAACAACAACGCTAAATTAAATTTAATTTTTTTTAATTTTTTTTAGCTACCCTATACACGGGTTATAGCAAAATTGCCACTCCAAGACATACCAGCCTTTTTTTTTTTAAAGTGAACTGAATAGGTGAAATCATCACAAAGCTCTTACGGCAATGGCAAAAACTTATGTCTTCCCAATTGATATCGATACTAACATTATTGGAACGTAACTGCATACTTCCGAATCTACTAATAGTTTGCAACGTCATAAATATCAACTCTAATCAATTTCCAAGTTAAACTCACTAGCCAACACGATTAAATTAGAGCATCTTTAAACAACCAGCATGGTTTCTTTAACAATATCGGTAGTCCACCATTACAATTAAATTGTTCTACCGACCTTATATTAAAATGTCTCTAAATAACCCACTAATTTTCTATTACCTTCCACAAGAGTTTACATCATCGTAATGTTCTAACTACGCATCAAGATTTAAAGCTTTAAACATTGTCCATGGTCAAGGGCACATTAAAAATAATGCAATAAATCCTAAGCATGCACATTAACACATTCAATCATTATCGCTATAGAGCAATCTACAATACTAGAAGTTTATTTAATCTCAAGCTAAAGATAACAATTACATTTTAATTGATTCAACTCACAAATTAACTTAGAAGTACATCATTCCATAAACCACATTGTTACATACTACGTAATACTGAGACATAAAATTTCTAAACACCGTCATGGGTCACCTACCCTTGACAAGCAGGAGGCAATCCAAAACATTAAAAAAACAAACAGCTTCTAGATCAAGAACAAACACCGATAAAAATTCTTCTTTTCGTGCAAGGAAGAAAAGCAAAATCCAAACATAAATGCAAGAGAGCTCGACCCTCAAATGTCCAATCATAGTAGCCAAAACTCTTCAAGAAATCCAAAACCTACACTTTCCACAAAGGAAGACGGATGCAAAAGGGAAGACCAAATGTTCAACTAAATTTTTCCGATAAAGATTCAAACTTAGCTCCATCCAAATTTTGATCTCGCAGCAGGAGAAACTCCAACCCCTTCTTTTTTAAAAACAAATCGGAAACAACAACCACGTAAATTTCCTCCCAATGACAAGTCCATCACAATAAATCAGGTGCCAAAGCAAAATTGTGACCAAAAGACGCATAGCGTAGAACTCTTCTTACGTGTCTTCACTCAAAGGAGACAAAACCACAAACCGCCAAAAGGACAAATCAGTGAGTGCTCAAAACTAAGCATTTTCCTCGGTTTTGAACCAACCACATACCCGGAAAACCAACCAAAACCGACCAGTCGACGGTAAAGAACATCAGAAGGAATCCATCACCAACCTCTTCTATTTGACTCCAGTCACTACCCGATCTCTGACAGACACGGATAAGTACTCTTTCCCTACAGGGGTATAATAGTTCTTCGGTGGTGACTCTACCCGCCACACCGTCAAACCACGACCTCACTACAAACAAAAGGTGACGAAACCCTTCGGCACCACAACCACACTTTATCACAAATGAAGCAACTCAATCAAATCTATCATAAATATAGCATTATACATCATCAAAAGTAGCATTCAACAACAAAGCTTAAATTCAACCTTTAAGCATAAGGCAACGATACCCATACCCTTTCCTAATGTGCATCCATGTGTGTCAAATTTTAAATTAGTGATTCCACTTACACAAGTTTTAATGTTGCTATCCTATGACAAAATTTTAGTTAAAACCTAGGCCATGTTTCTAAGTTATTCCACATCACATTTTAGTTGTATCCTATAGTATGACACTAAAAATAGACATTCCAAGGACCTACAACCAGCTCGATACCAATCAGTAACACCCTACAAATCTAAAGCTGTCAGACAAGAAAATTTAATGACATCTCTCCTAAAATTAGGACAAAGCAGGCGACAACAAGATTCATAATAACCATTATAAACAGGAATAACATAAAAGCATCAATACTAGAGATAACAAGTCTAAATCAACCGTAAAACAAACATAAGCGTAAAAACAGCTCCAAAGAGGACATCAACAGGTCTATGATTAATAAAATTTCAGCAAGCTAATGAATTATTAAATGCACTAGTCCATGTGATTCGTGATGACCCGGAGGGTTGATTGTGCTACTAAGCCCACCCTTCAAGCTTACGACTCATGAGAACTACACGAAAACAACAAAATAACAAGGGGTGAGATTGGGTAATCTCAAAGAAGCGGAACAACTTCTAACGAATAACACACCACAGTAAAACTAGCATACCAAATTCCTCATGTCCAATACCACATTATAGAGTCCACACAACCTCAGTAAAATGCATATGATTGTGCACATGCTTATGCCATGATCCTCCTCACCGTGCCCTTTCTCGGGAACACACGGTGTTGTCTGCGACTCTTGATCGCGCCTTGGCGTCGACAAACTTCCAATGCATGATTATGCAGTTAATGCTTCATGCATAAATACATTCATAACTTCCCACTCTGAATTCACATGCTTGCATACCATCAAATAACATGGATAGAATCTGAACATCATTGAGATAGAATATCTCCACAATTCATCTTGCAAACAACATCTTTCTTCATTCTTACTCATGATTCAAAAGCCAAACAACCACATCACAATGCAGGATAGGATATTGTAATCTCATAAACAAGTAGTTAAACCATGTAGGTGTGCTGCAATTAAGGTTTATATTGAAGACGAAACAAATAGCGAGTTATAGTTTAGCAAGACCGCTACTTCCACTTGCCTTTACCAACGTGGATGACGAACCTAGTTGCGTCCAGAAGGGGCACCACCTGTACAAGTATTATTTCAGTACATAGCGACATCACAAATGATCACACAACTCAAACACACGCTTCCTAATCCCCGTTCCCTTCTTAAGCGCCAAAAACCCCAATCTGTCCGGGTCAAACAGCATCACCCTCTCTTCACAATTTCGTATCTTTTTTTATACATATCATAAAAATACAAAAAAATTACAGTAGCTATATATTGACGAGATATACAACTTTCATGAAGATCAAAAATTTCAATTCCACAGTTAAATATGCCTAAACAAACGTCCAACACAGTGGACAAAATCTGTTTCCAGATTCTGTCCGTCATCTTGCAACAGCGATAACTCTCAGACCCACGCCCCAAAAATTCTGAAAAAATTACAGAAGCTATATCTCGACGTTATCTACAACTTTCTAGTTATAGTTTTTTGCAGGAAAAATCGTCTATGCCACGTAAAACGCGAAACAATCCGCGCTGCACAATCTCCCCTTCCAAAAACAGCACCACGTGAACATCTACCCTTCTCCCCCATCAAGATCCATCTAAATCACTCACCACCAGATCTAATACACTCCTAATCCCTAGGTAGAACAGGGGTAAAAGATTGGGAATTTTACCTTGAGTTCTCCCTTGAGAACCCACGAAAAACGCGCGATGATTCCCGAAACGGAAATCTGCTCGTCCTCCACGCCTCTACGGATCCTCTTCTCGCTTGCTCCTTCGCGTTTCGCGGTGGATCTTGAGCCACCACGCAAGGGGAGGAAGAGGAGGGGTGGTGTGGCTGCTAGGGGAGGAAGGGGGGGCGCCCTAGGGCTTTTGGGGGGGTGACACCCCTTTTATATGGTGGGCCGGCCCACTAGGGGAAAAGAGATAGAGGTGGGGAGGGGATTCGCAGCACAGGCCCAGGTTTTCCTCGGCCCACTGTTTCTAGCCCGACAACTCCAAACTTAATATTAATACGCCGGATAAACTTCAATTATTTCATCCCTCGACAAATCCTTCATTCCTCTCCCGAAACAAAACCAGGAAAAGGAACCCTAGAATCGCTCTGACGCTCTAAGGCATCACAAGTACACCTTGCGACCCGTCGCGGAGGGATGTTCCACACTCACTTGGACGTATTCGAAATGAATGCAGAATTGTGCTGAAAGGCATGTAAAGTCCACTCGCGGAGTTTGGCCTACATTTTCCTTCCGTGCATCGTTTTGATACGCACGCAGCTCGCAGTACCCGTTGGCACCTATCGCTGAGAAATTTTTTACACCGACCCGGATGCAGCAGAAATGCGTGCCGAAATGAGCTTGGGCATACATGAACGCTATTCAGGGTGTCTGCCACGAGCTTTCTTTTCGTACTCGTTCTGGTGCGAGCGTGACGTATGGTTCCGTTTGTGGTGTAGGTTTCACACCGACTCGGATGAGCCCAAATTGCTTGCTAAAATGAGCTACGGCAAACATGAAGCAAGCCCATTTGGGTTGATTGACACTCGGCTTCATCTTATACGTCGTTTTCTTATGAAAATCCATGCGCCATACAGCCCTCGTCGCGGAGGAATGTTTCACACGACTCGGAAAGATTCAAAACGCATGCCGAAATGCGCTTGGGCATATACGAAGTTCATTCGGCATGTTTGGAACAATGTTTCTCTTTGTGCACCATTACGATGCAGCGTGTGGTTTACATTACCATTGTGCATGAATGTTTCGCTTCAAGTCGAGCGTGCTCGAAATGCTTCTTTGAAACGGGCTAGGGCACATGTGAAGCCCATTCGGGGAGTTTGACACCCAGTTCCGTTTCCTGCATCGTTTTCATTCGGACGCAGCTTGCAGTACCCCTTGTGACCCGTCGCGGAGGGATGTTTCGCACTCACTCGGACGTATTCGAAATGAATGCAGAATTGCGCTGAAATGCAAAATCGAACATCGTAAGTTAATTCCGGGTGTTTGGCACTCGGTTTCATTTTGTGCATCGCTTTCAATTCTTTCAACTTAGGAACTCATCGTTGCGGAATATTTCACACCGACTCGGACGGATTCGAGATGCATGCCTAAATGAGTCACGACGCATATGAATTGCATTCGGCGTGTTTGGCACCCGGCTTCATTTCGTTCATCACTTTCGTTTCGTGCCGCAATGTTTCATTTTGGCGTGCAAGGTTGCAGCGTGTGGGGTGCTTGCCACGATGTTCCATTCCGTGCATCATTTTCGGCGCGTGTGGTGTTTGCCACAATGTTTCATTTCGTGCATCATTTCTATTTTCGTATGGCTGCCGCTGCAGTGCCCGTTCGGACCCGTCGTGGGGGATTCTTTCAGACATACTCGAACGGATTCGAAACAAATGATGAAAAGCAGTAGCAAACACGATAACTTCTTTCGGGGCGTTTGGCACTCAGTTCAGTTTCGTGCATCGGTTCCGTTTGTATTCTGCTTGTATTACCCATGGGAACCCGTCGTGGTGGAATGTTTGACACCGACTCGGACATATTCGAAATGCATGCCAAAATGAGTTGAAGCACATAAGAACTCCAATCGTTGTGTTTGGCACTCAGTTTCATACCGCGCAACGTTTTCGAATGGGCGCCGCTTGTAGTATTCATTCGTGCTCATCGTGGGGAAATGTTTCACAAGAACTCGGACGGACTCGAAATGCATGCCGAAAAGTGTGTGGGCGTATATGAAGTTCATTCGGCATGATTGGAACAGAGTTTCGTGTTGTGCACCGTTTTGGTATGCGTGTAGTTTGCAGTACCATTAGGGACCCGCCGTGCATGAATGTTTCGCATCGACTCGGACGTACTCGAAATGCTTGTTGAAATGGGATAGGGCATATATGAACTCCATCCGGGGAGTTTAACACTAATTTTCGTTTCGTGCATCGTTTTAAATCCTGACGCAGCCTTGCAAGATACACCTTGCGACCCGTCGCGGAGGGATGTTCCACACTCACTTGGACGTTTCAAAATGAATGCAGAATTGTGCTGAAAGGCATGTAAAGTCCACTCGGGGAGTTTGGCCTACATTTTCCTTCCATGCATCGTTTTGATACGCACGCAGCTCGCAGTACCCGTTGGCACCTATCGCTGAGAGATGTTTTACACCGACCCGGATGCAGTAGAAATGCATGCCGAAATGAGCTTGGGCACACATGAACTGATGGCGCCGTGATGGCACTATGGGTGTCCCGATCTTTCGATGAGAAACACACGATCGATTTGTTGGAGTCGACCTTGACGATCCGACTACACCGTACGACGACGATGCGCCTTAGCAATCGCTAAACCAACTTCAGCGGGTTATTGATCTTGCCGTAGGCACGATCAACCTGAACACGAGGTTCACTTCCTGCAAGCAATCGAAGAACAAGCAAGACCAATAGGATAAGCAATCTGAAATTGCAAATAAAACTGGAAGCGAAACAAAGTGGAGTCTTATTGACGATCTTGACAAGGTGGTCATTCGGACAACTCGCATACGATCAAGTTTGCACTTGGCTAAACTAATCAAATAAAACCCAAAACCCTAAGGAGCCGATGTCTGGCTATTTATGAGAGGTAGGGGCGTGGGAAATCACGTCCAAAGCAGTAGGATACCAACTACAACTCTATTACAAGGCCCAAAGCCCAAGTCTTCTCGATTTGGAAAAGTGACGCCAATTGTTTTGCAGATTCCTGTCGACTCGGACGGAATTTGGGGATGGGGTCGGATCCGTTGGAAAGAGGACGTCGAAACCTTTCAAACCAGTACTCATAGACCCCAAACACCCTTGTGGATCAAAAGTTATGGTCATTTTAAGTTGGTGCTGTCCCGGAGGCCGAATCCGAGTATAACTTGTGCACCGGAAGAATTGGCTTCATGCTTGACGTTTGGGAGTCCTTCTCCATGGTTCCTAAGGACAATAAAATCATCACGAGGATTAAATAGCATTCCATTCATTAAATTTAATGTATGCAACCCGAGGAACGCATTCACCTGGTAATTGAATTGTCGTGCCCGAGCTCGAGTAATTGGCCCTTGTATGACATTGTTGGTTTCCATTGGGTTTGTAAGTATGGCCGTATCCATGGTAGTGATGTCCTCATCATCCTCCCCTTCTTGCATTTGAGTCGTCCTCGACTCAAGTTTATCATCTTCTCCCAAGTATGGTTTCAAATCGGTAATGTTGAATGTGGGACTAACCCCAAAATCTGCGAGGCAATTCAAGCTTGTATGCATTATCATTAATCTTTGCCAATACTTTGAAAGGACCATCAGCTCGCGGCATCAACTTAGATTTTCTTAATTAGGAATCGATCTTTTACAAATGCAACCAAACTAAATCGCCGGGTTCAAAAGTTACATGTTTCCTTCCCTTACTACCAAAGCAAGTTTATATTTAGCATTCATGCGTTCTATGTTTTCTTTAGTTGTCTCATGCAGTTTCATAATCAAATCAGCACGTTGTTTAGCATCAAGATTCAATTTCTCCGAAGATGGTAGAGGTAACAAATCAATTGGAGCATGAGGTACAAATCCATATACAATCTCAAAAGGGCACATCTTAGTAGTAGAATGCATAGACCGATTATAAGCAAACTCAATATGAGGCAAACATTCTTCCCACAATTTAATGTTCTTTTTCAAAACAGCCCTAAGCATAGTAGATAAAGTTCGATTAACGACCTCAGTTTGTCCATCAGTTTGGGGATGACAAGTAGTAGAAAATAAAAGTTTAGTCCCCAATTTAGCCCACAAAGTTCTCCAAAAGTGGCTTAAGAATTTAGTGTCACAATCTGAAACTATTGTGTTAGGCACACCATGTAAACGAACAATTTCACGAAAGAATAAGTCAGCAATGTTGGTAGCGTCATCGCTTTTGTGACAAGGTATGAAGTGTGCCATTTTAGAAAATCTATCCACAACGACAAAGATACTATCCCTCCCCTTCTTTGTTCTAGGGAGTCCTAAAACAAAGTCCATAGAAATATCCTCCCAAGGCACGTTAGGAACAGGCAGAGGCATGTATAAACCATGGGGATTAAGTCGTGACTTAGCTTTTTGACATGTAGAACAGCGAGCGATGAAACGTTCCACGTCTCGTCTCATCCTGGGCCAAAAGAAATGGCTAGCGAGTATGTCCTCCGTCCTTTTCACACCAAAGTGTCCCATCAATCCTCCTCCATGCGCTTCCTGTAGCAATAACAAACGAACAGAACTAGCTGGAATACATAGTTTGTTTGCTCTAAACACAAACCCATTATTGAGGACAAATTTGTTCCAAGTTTTTCCCTCTTTACAATTGAGCAACACATTTTTAAAATCATCATCATGCACATATTACTCTTTAATTGTTTCCAAACCAAAAATTTTAAAGTCAAGTTGTGAGAGCATGGTATATCTCCTAGACAAGGCATCAGCAATGACATTATCCTTTCCCTGTTTGTGTTTGATGACATAAGGAAATGACTCAATGAATTCAACCCACTTTGCATGTCTACGGTTCAGTTTAGCTTGACTTCTAATATGTTTTAACGATTCATGATCCGAATGTATAACAAATTCCTTGGGCCATAAATAATGTTGCCATGTTTCTAAAGTTCGAACTAGCGCATATAACTCCTTATCATAAGTAGAATAATTCAAACTTGGCCCACTCAATTTCTCACTAAAATAAGCAATGTGTTTTCCTTCTTGTAACAGAACACCACCCAAACCAATTCCACTAGCATCACATTCTAGTTCAAAAGTCTTAGAAAAGTCTGGAAGTGGAGTAAGGGTGCATGGGTTAACTTAGCTTTAATGTTGAAGGCATCTTCCTGCGACTTGCCCCAAGCAAAAGGTACACCCTTCTTGGTGAGCTCATTCATGGAGTGCAGCGATGGTCTTTGAAGTCCTTCACAAAGCGACGATAGAATCCAGCAAGTCCTAGAAAACTTCGCACTTTGTGTGACCGTGTTAGGAGTCGGCCAACTCTGTATTGCTTCAACCTTGGCTTGGTCCACTTCAATTCCCTGTGGAGTAACAACATAGCCAAGAAAAGATACTCGATCCGTGCAAAAGGTGCACTTCTCAAGGTTACCAAATAAGCGTGCATCGCGTAAAGCATTAAAAACAGCACGTAGATGTTCAAGATGATCCTCTAAAGATTTGCTATAAATCAAGATATCATCGAAGTAAACTACCACAAACTTTCCAATGAAAACACGTAAAACCTCGTTCATCGCCTCATGAAAGTGCTAGGAGCATTAGTCAACCCGAAGGCATTACTAACCACTCATATAATCCGAACTTAGTTTTAAATGCTGTTTTCCATTCATCTCCTAACTTCATGCGAATCTGGTGATACCCACTCGCAAATCCACTTTAGAGAACATAGTAGAGCCACTTAGTTCATCAAGCATATCGTCTAACCGAGGAATAGGATGGCGATATCTAATGGTGATATTATTAATTGCTCTACAATCCACACACATGCGCCATGTTCCATCTTTCTTAGGTACTAAAATGACTGGTACAGACAAGGACTAAGAGATTCACGTCGTACCCTTTAACAAGCAATTCTTGAACTTGGCGTTGTATCTCTTGTGTCTCTTGAGGGTTGGTTCTGTAAGGTGCTCGGTTGGGCAAGGATGCCCTGGAATTAGATCAATTTGATGCTCAATCCCTCTAATTGGCGGCAGCCCTGAGGGGATGTCCTTTGGAAAGATGTCGGTGTATTCTGCAAAAGGTTAGTGACAACAGAGGCAAAGAGAGGGACATCTCCTCTAGTGAAAACAAAGTTTCTTTGCAGACCAAAGCATAGCATGTATACCGACAAACATCCAACTCATTCAAATCAGATTTTGTTGTAAGAAAACAAGCACCTTTCAATTTAATCTCATTCGGCTTGGCACAATCAAGGTTAGATTCTTTCTGTTTATGTTGTTCAAGTCCTTTGGCGACAATCTGATTTTCACTCTTAGAATTCTCTCGATTTTTCTCTTTGCTAGATCTAGCGATTTCATCCTTTACAATGGCATCAGACGACATTGGGTGTAGCACAATTTTCTTTTCTTTATGCACAAAAGAGTATTGATTTGTTCTACCATGATGTAAACAATCCTTATCATATTGCCACGGTCTACCTAATAACATAGAACATGCTTGCATAGGTACGACATCGCAATCAACATAATCATGATAGGAACCTAAAGCGAAATGTACTCTTACCATGCGAGTTACCTTGAGTTTGCCGTTGTTGTTGAACCATTGAATGTGGTAGGGCTGAGGGTGTGGTCTAGTGGAGAGTGCTAGCTTCTCCACCATGTCCATGCTGGCTAGATTATTGCAACTCCCACCATCAATGATTATTCGAATGGATCGCTCCTTGATGACGCCTTTTGTGTAAAACAAGTTGTGGCGTTGATTTGGATCGGCGCGAGCAATCTGAGCACTAAGCACACGTTGTGCAATAATACTCAAATATTGGTCAAGATCACCGGCGCTCACGTGCACCTCGTCGTGCTCGGCATTTGGATCGCCCGTCTTCATGTTCAGCGAGCAAAGCATATGTTTCGTCATCAAGATCACTTGCCGAGTCATACTCGCCGTCTTCACGGATTATTAGCACACGCTTGTTCGACACTCCTCATCATGTGACCGAAACCCTTGCAGCGATGGCATCGAACATCTTTAGTGCGTCCGTTGATCTGACCAAACGACGACGAACTATTTGTAGTAGCTTGTGTGGCACTTTTCGTCGGCGTTGGTCGTGGTGCCGAATTTGCGGTGGTGGGCGCCGTTCTGTTGATGGAAGAGGTCGGCGTGGTAGTACGACCGGCGAGGGCAGCAGGGTGCGCGGTGTCCACGCAGTAGTTCGACCTGCGAAAAAGTTAGTCTTGGCCCTCGATTGGCGACCACTGCACTTCACGTTCAGCTTTGCAAGCAAGATGGAACAACCGAGTCATCGAATTATAATCCTTATAGTCTAGAATATCCTGGATTTCTCGAGTTAAACCACCTAAGAAACGAGCCATAGAAGCTTCCTCATTCTCAATTAATCCACAACGCAACATGCCAATTTGCAATTCTTGGTAATATTCTTCCACCGAATTCTTACCTTGGTGTAGGCGCTGCAATTTATTCAATAAATCTCTAGCATAGTATGAAGGAACAAATCTATGCCTCATTAGCAATTTCAAGGCTTCCCAAGTGGCGGGTATATTATTTGGATGAGCACGGCAATGTTCTCTCCACCAAACAGAAGCAAAATCGGTGAACTCACTTGTGGCAGCCCTAACTCTTCTATTCTCGTGGAAATCATGGCACGCAAATTTTGATCCACAAGTAATTCCCAACTAAGGTAACCATCGAGGGTTATATTTACCTTCAAAAGGTGGCATATTGAAATTTACCTTAGGAAAACATCATCTCGTTCTCGTTCCTTGGTCGTGGAGGATCACGTCGCATACCTTGCTGATTGAAGCGTAGCCGTTGATGGTGACGATCATTATCGTAATGGATGGGGTTGACCTCCTCCACATCGATGGTGTCATCATATTCGTGCTCTTCGTTCGTTCTTCTAAATCTGTTGGGGCCTCCCTATGGAGCTGAATTGTTGCTTGGACGACGGGAGGTGGATTGGAAGCACCAGATGCAGCCGGTACCAAAAGTATCAAGTCTAGCCAAAATAGTAGCAAGAGTAGTGTTAGCAATCCCTTGTGCGGCCTCGATGGATTTGAGACGGTCTTCTTGCATTGACATACGCTCATTAGTGAGCCGTACATCCTCGCTAAGACCATCGGTGGTTTCCCTCGTCATCTTTTGGAAGTGAGCAATGACGCCCTTGGTTCGTGGAGAGTGAGGAAGTGAACTCGTCACTGACATGGTTAGTTGATGACAAGGAAACAAAACCACAAGTATAATGTTCCTATCAACTACTAGGTGGCAAGTCTCTCAAGCGCTCAAGCCTATTACCCAAGTTCTTACAAGTTCTTACAATGCAGCACGTTGTCGGCCGTTAGCGTTGTCAAAGGTTCTCCGAAGTTTGCGTGAAGCGATTGCCAAGGGATCGAACGCCTGTCACGGTAGAAAGTGGAGCTTGGACAGGCTTAATTTAGTAGCAAAAGGTTAGCAATAATCCAATCGGTGAATGCAAAATTGAAGAATTGTTCAACGTCTAGTCACTAGTTCTTGACTCTAGGCTAGCAAGGATCGTGACTCAAATCTGCGATCGGCGACGATCTGATTCCACAAACAGATGAAAAATCAGCGCGAAAAATTCGCGAAAGAAGGGAACTATCTCAAAAGTAGGAAACTTGTGAAAACAGGTTTAGCACATAAAAATTTTCGGATCTGTTCCAGACTCTTTTTTTTTTTTTTTTTACGGAACGATCCGATTCGTTTTTGTTTCAAGTGCTATGCAGGCGGAAGACCAGTCGTGTGACCAGTCGGACGACCAGGTGGAGCGACGATCGGCTAACAGAGGGCGACGATCGGCGCCCGACGATCGAGCGAGCGATGGGCGACGATCGGCGGCGACGATCGACTAACAGTGGGCGACGATCAAGCGGCGACGATCGGGGCGACGATCGGCGGCGACGGTCGGGAGGCAACGATCGGCTAACAGGTGGCGACGATCGGGAGGCAACCGATCGGCTAACAGTGGGCGACGATCGGAAGCGACGATCGGCTAACAGGAGGGCAACCGGTCGGACGACCAAGTGGGCGACCAGTTGGAAGAAAAGAAAACTTCGGTCCGAACACCTTTTCTTCTTTTCTTTTTCTTTTTTTTTTTCAACAGTTCGGGACCGAAACGGAACACAACTCGAAACCGAACACAACTCGAAACCGCTGTGGGAGACAAAATTTTCTTCTAACCTGGAACTAGACTAGAATTCAGCAACTCGACACGACGATGCAACCAAAAATTCAATAACGCAGCGATTACCTTTGGAAAGGAAAATGCGAGGCTCAAATTGTTTTGGTATGGGGAGATCCAATCTGATGGCGTTTCTCTGGACTATAGGAAAGATATCAATCTACTAATCTAGGGTAAAGAATTCTCACCGAGCAACCTGGTTTGCTCTGATACCACTTGATGGCGCCGTGATGGCACTATGGGTGTCCCGATCTTTCGATGAGAAACACACGATCGATTTGTTGGAGTCGACCTTGACGATCCGACTACACCGTACGACGACGATGCGCCTTAGCAATCGCTAAACCAACTTCAGCGGGTTATTGATCTTGCCGTAGGCACGATCAACCTGAACACGAGGTTCACTTCCTGCAAGCAATCGAAGAACAAGCAAGAACAATAGGATAAGCAATCTGAAATTGCAAATAAAACTGGAAGCGAAACAAAGTGGAGTCTTATTGACGATCTTGACAAGGTGGCTGTCGGCTACAACTTCGCACGATCAAGTTTGCACTTGGCTAAACTAATCAAATAAAACCCAAAACCCTAAGGAGCCGATGTCTGGCTATTTATGAGAGGTAGGGGCGTGGGAAATCACGTCCAAAGCAGTAGGATACCAACTACAACTCTATTACAAGGCCCAAAGCCCAAGTCTTCTCGATTTGGAAAAGTGACGCCAATTGTTTTGCAGATTCCTATCGACTCGGACGGAATTTGGGGATGGGGTCGGATCCGTTGGAAAGAGGACGTCGAAACCTTTCAAACCAGTACTCATAGACCCCAAACACCCTTGTGGATCAAAAGTTATGGTCATTTTAAGTTGGTGCTGTCCCGGAGGCCGAATCCGAGTATAACTTGTGCACCGGAAGAATTGGCTTCATGCTTGACGTTTGGGAGTCCTTCTCCATGGTTCCTAAGGACAATAAAATCATCACGAGGATTAAATAGCATTCCATTCATTAAATTTAATGTATGCAACCCGAGGAACGCATTCACCTGGTAATTGAATTGTCGTGCCCGAGCTCGAGTAATTGGCCCTTGTATGACATTGTTGGTTTCCATTGGGTTTGTAAGTATGGCCGTATCCATGGTAGTGATGTCCTCATCATGAACGCTATTCAGGGTGTCTGCCACGAGCTTTCTTTTCGTACTCGTTCTGGTGCGAGCGTGACGTATGGTTCCGTTTGTGGTGTAGGTTTCACACCGACTCGGATGAGCCCAAATTGCTTGCTAAAATGAGCTACGGCAAACATGAAGCCCATTCGGGTTGATTGACACTTGGCTTCATCTTATGCGTCCTTTTCTTATGAAAATCCATGCACCATACAGTCCTCATCGCGGAGGAATGTTTCACACGACTCAGAAGGATTCAAAACGCATGCCGAAATGCGCTTGGGCATATACGAAGTTCATTCGGCATGTTTGGAACAATGTTTCACTTTGTGCACCATTCTGGTACGCGTGTGGTTTACATTACCATTGTGCATGAATATTTCGCTTCAAGTCGGACGTACTCGAATTGCTTGCTGAAACGGGCTAGGGCAATTGTGAAGCCCATTCGGGGAGTTTGACACCCAGTTCCGTTTCCTGCATCGTTTTCATTCGGACGCAGCTTGCAGTACCACTTGTGACCCGTCGCAGAGGGATGTTTCTCACTCACTCGGACGTATTCGAAATGAATGCAGAATTGCGCTGAAATGCACAAGCGAACATCGTAAGTTAATTCCGGGTGTTTGGCACTCGGTTTCGTTCGTGCATCGCTTTCAATTCTTTCAGCTTAGGAACTCGTCGTTGCGGAATATTTCACGCCGACTCGGACGGATTCGAGATGCATGCCTAAATGAGTCACGACACATATGAATTGCATTCGGCGTGTTTGGCACCCGGCTTCATTTCGTTCATCACTTTCGTTTCGTGCCGCAATGTTTCATTTTGGCGTGCAAGGTTGCAGCGTGTGGGGTGCTTGCCACGATGTTCCATTCTGTGCATCATTTTCAGCGCGTGTGGTGTTTGCCACAATGTTTCATTTCGTGCATCATTTCCATTTTCGTATGGCTGCCGTTGCAGTGCCCGTTCGGACCCGTCGTGGGGGATTCTTTCAGACATACTCGAACGGATTCGAAACAAATGATGAAAAGCGGTAGCAAACACGATAACTTCTTTCGGGACGTTTGGCACTCGATTCGATTTAGTGCATCGGTTCCGTTTGTATTTTGCTTGTATTACCCGTGGGAACCCGTCGTGGTGGAATGTTTGACACCGACTCGGACATATTCGAAATGCATGCCAAAATGAGTTAAAGCACATATGAACTCCAATAGTTGTGTTTGGCACTCAGTTTCATACTGCGCAACGTTTTCGAATGGGCGTCGCTTGTAGTATTCGTTCGTGCTCATCATGGGGAAATGTTTCACAAGAACTCGGACGGACTCGAAATGCATGCCGAAAAGTGTGTTGGCGTATATGAAGTTCATTCGGCATGATTGGAACAGAGTTTCGTGTTATGCACCGTTTTGGTATGCGTGTAGTTTGCAGTACCATTAGGGACCCGACGTGCATGAATGTTTCGCATCGACTCGGACGTACTCGAAATGCTTGTTGAAATGGGATAGGGCATATATGAACTCCATCCGGCGAGTTTGACACCAATTTTCGTTTCGTGCATCGTTTTCGTCCGGACGCAGCTTGTAGTATGTTCCACACTCACTTGGACGTATTCGAAATGAATGCAGAATTGTGCTGAAAGGCATGTAAAGTCCAGTAGCAGAGTTTGGCCTACATTTTCCTTCCGTGCATCGTTTTGATACGCACGCAGCTCGCAGTACCCGTTGGCACCTATCGCTGAGAAATGTTTTACACCACTCGGATGCAGCAGAAATGCATGCCGAAATGAGTTTCGGCACACATGAACTCTATTCAGGGTGTCTGCCACGAGCTTTCTTTTCGTACTCTGGTGCGAACGTGACGTATGATTCCGTTTGTGGTGTAGGTTTCACACCGACTCGGATGAGCCCAAATTGCTTGCTAAAATGAGCTACGGCAAACATGAAGCCCATTCGGGTTGATTGACACTCAGCTTCATCTTATGCGCTATTTTCTTATGAAAATCCATGCCACCATACAGTCCTCGTCGCGGAGGAATGTTTCACACGACTCGGAAAGATTCAAAACGCATGCCGAAATGCGCTTGGGCATATACGAAGTTCATTCGGCATATTTGGAACAATGTTTCTCTTTGTGCACCATTCTCGTACGCGTGTGGTTTACATTACCATTGTGCATGAATGTTTCGCTTCAAGTCGGACGTAATCGAAATGCTTGCTGAAACGGGCTAGGGCACATGTGAAGCCCATTCGGGGAGTTTGACACCCAGTTTCGTTTCATGCATCGTTTTCATTCGGACGCAGCTTGCAGTACCCCTTGTGACCCATCGCGGAGGGATGTTTCGCACTCACTCGGACGTATTCGAAATGAATGCAGAATTGCGCTGAAGTGCACAAGCGAACATCGTAAGTTAATTCTGGGTGTGATGATACGGGCAAATAACACCATCAACATTCACTTCCCCTACTGTTGTTCGAGAAACTCCAAATCCTTTCTAAGGACCAATAGCACGTGCACGAGCTAAACAAATCAATCAGCAGGTGAACTCGCTCCTTTTTATTAATCCTATTACTTGTGAGAGTCAGCTGCTATCTAATTCAAGTAATTTGATTAATCTCAGGTATGAAAACAATACAAGGAGGTGTGAACACCTTAGAGAAGATCAAGAGGCGCATGGACAAGTCAACATGCAAGATGTGAATGGAGAAGAGCTCTGTTCGGCCTCCAATGACCAGCCTGGAGAAAAATGGGCATAGAGGATACAAACGGAATCCGTTTGAGGTGTTTGACCACAGCCTGAAAAGATATCGAGCTCAGCTTTCCAATGGATCTGGCCCCACCCTCAAATTCCAAGCGAGCACAAAGATATCATCAAAACACTTTGGCATCCAGAAACTATTTCCAATACATTGGGTGTTGCGCCACCATTAATTCTGGGCTTTGGTTCCCATGTAAACATTAAAGTTTACCTGCAGCCATCTCGTTAGCTTCTTTTCCTCTCTTATCTATAAGAGGAGACCACTTTTAAAACAAAGAACAGGTTGTTAAACTTTGATAATAGATTTGCTCTATGCATATTCTTGAGATTTCAAGCCACTGGCTGAAATACACTTGAGGTTGTGCATTCCTTCCCGTTGTTCTTGCAAGCTCTTTGTGATTGTAGCGAGGATTGTAATCCGCTTGACTTGGTTAAGTGGACAACGTGAGGTTGGGTGAACTCGGTGCTGCAGGTTGTTGTGTTTGCAACGGTTGGCCGCACAAGATTCGTCAGGTTTCGCGAGTATCTTCGATCCTACGCCGTGAAGGTCGGGCGCACCCTCGTATCATTTGGTATCAGAGCCCTGGTTGTCACGGTAGGATCTTTATCCCCTAGTTCTAGATTTACCTTTCAGCCAAATGCTAGAAAATTGCCACATAAAAATATCACCCCTTATTTTGGATTTGTGTTTTTCTACCTAATCTGAAAACTTGCCTCACAAAAATATTGAACCTTAGTCTCAGATCTGTTCTTGTGCGTTTTACTAAGTTTTTATTCATAGAATCGTGTTCTTGTTGCTGAAACTGTTCATTTTCCTTCGCGTCACTTTTTGATCCGTTATGTCCAGTCCTTTGTTTTGGCCATAACTCCCACATACGAACTCGGATTTTCGCGTTCTTAGACTTTCTGAAAAGCTTAAGAATTTCTCTCCAACTTTGGTAGAGACAAGTTTTTCTGAATTGGCATAAAAAGTGGTTGAACATGTGTTTGAATCTGACTGCTACAAAGTTGCGAAAATTTTCAAATCTGTTTTGATAGCCCATCTTCCCTTTGCGAAAATTTTCAAATCTGTTTTGATAGCCCATCTTCCCTTTGCGAAAACTTTACACCTTTCAAGACTAGCTATTCAATTGCATAGGGCTGCACTCATATGTTGCTATCACACGGTTGCATGAAATCAAAAGAAAAGCTGTGAATCTTTGCTGAAAATTAGTAGCACAGCCATCCAAAAGAAAGAGAGCAAAAAAAAAGGAAAAAAAATACTAAAATCTATTGCACCACTGTGAGAAACACATTCTTGATGTGCAATCTTGAGCCCTTCTTCATCTATTGCAGCTAGCTAGCTTCTTTCCATAACCATTGCAATTGAGTTGTTTGTGCTATCATCATTTTTTTTTCTAGCTCACTCCTTTGATTGCAATTGGTTCCATCATCCTTGTGTGTGAGTTGCTGTGTTCATCACTTAAATCTTGTTTTCAGCAACTAGGCATTGTGTTCTTGGTTGGATATTTACTTATTGAAACAACATCAGGAATTCAGATTGTGTAGGTCATACACATTCCCTACCAAGCTCCACATATAATCCGTTGTGTGCTTTAATCTCAGCTGTGAGTTCGCTTAACCTCACTTCGTGTTGCCTCACCACTCAAGCGCGAGCTCCTCTGTTAATCAGCAAAGGGTGAGTAAGAACATCGTTGGTAAGGATATGTGAGGTTGAGAGAATTTCCCACTCATCATATTGTGTTTATCTTGCTGCTTTGCATAACTAACCATGTCAGGTCAAGGAGACAATGTGGAGAATGATGGGCGTGATCCTGAAGTTCCAGTAACCTGGACGGAGTATTGTGCCTTACGAGACACATTACGCCGAGAGCTCCACATAGGAAATGACCACCTAAGGGAAGAACTAAATAACTCCATCCAAGATCTCCAAATTGATGTGAATCAGCAACTCGCCGTACTTCACACCAACATAGTTAATGACATTCTACGACAACTGCGACCACAAGCTCAAGATGGTGCTCCACTTGATGAGACTGATGAGGAAGCTGCTGCACGAAGGGCTCGTGATGCTAATGCAATTCGTCCCCCCGTTGGGCCAGTTAGAGGTGGTGATCATGGTCTAGGAAGGGGACGTGGTATGGGACGTGGTGGTGCTGCACATGAACCAATTCGCCTCAATTTGCAGCTACGCAATGAAAGAAATCAACGCAATGACCGCAATGACAATGATCGTCCTGAGGAGCAAAGGTATGGCAAACTAAAGTTTTCTGTGCCTAAGTTTGCAGGATCCAATAATCCGGAGGATTATCTTACTTGGGAGCTGAAAGTTGACAAGATCTTCCGCCTACACAACTACACCGAAGAAAAGAAGCTTGCCATGGCATCGCTTGAATTTGATGATTATGCACTGGTTTGGTGGGAACAAATTCAAAACCAAAGAATAGAGCATGGCGAGAATCCCGTTGCATCGTGGGCTGAGATGAAGGTGGAAATGAGAGCAAGGTTTGTCCCTCGACATTATAAGCGTGATCTTTTTGATAAGCTACGGGATTAAAGCAAGGACATCGAACGATTGATGAGTACTACAAAGAGATGGAGATGGCCATGATCCGTGCCAACGTTTATGAACATGAAGAACAAACCATGGAACGATTCCTTGCTGGATTGAATTATCCCATCAAGCGCATCACTGAATTTCAGCCTTATAGCAATATGGTGGAATTAGTGTATCAAGCAACCAAGGCCGAGAGGCAAGTGCAGCAAGACTCCAAGATAACAAAGAGCACTTCATTTGCTCCCCGTTCAGCACCTACAGTAGGTAAATCCATTTCTCGGTTCAATTCATTTCGCGCTAACAATTCTAGTGCTAGTGTTGCTTCTAGTTCACATGTAGGTCGAAGTGGGAAAGAGCCAATTACTCCAAATACTAAGCAAGGTCCAGTAGCTAGTGCTACTTCTGTGGGTTCAACAGCAAAGAGTTGTGCAATTCAATGCTTCAAGTGTTTGGGACATGGCCATATTGCAAAAGATTGTCCAAACAACCGCACCATGCTTATCACAGAAGGAGGAGAATATGAATCTGCAAGTGAAGAAGAAGATACTCCAATCACTAATTTGGAAGATGAAGAGAATGAGATGACTTATTGTGACTTTGAGACCGGTCAATCTCTTATTGTCACCAAGAAAATCTTGAGTGTACAGCAAAAGGAAGAACATGAACAGCGATGCAACCTTTTTCACACCAAGGCAAAGGTAAATGGTCGTGTGTGTAAGGTAATAATTGATGGTGGAAGTTGTCACAATTTGGCTAGTAAAGAAATGTGTGAAAAGCTTGGGTTGAAGCAGCTGCGACACCCACATCCATATCATGTGCAATGGCTGAATGATGGTGGAGAAGTGAAAATTCAGCACATGGTGAAGGTTCCCTTCAAAATTGGTGAGTATAGTGATACTGTTGAATGTGATGTTGTCCCAATGACGATATGTCACTTGCTGCTCGGTCGACCATGGCAATTTGATCGTGCAAGTCATCACAATGGTCTCGCTAATCAACATTCATTCAAGTGGAACAACAAAGAAATTATTCTTAGACCAATGACTCCCACTCAAATTCATGCTGATACAATGCAAAAGAATGAGGTAAACCTTGGGAGTGTCAAGCAACAGGAGAAAAGGACTACAAGTGAGAAAACCACTTTGGTAAGTGAGAGCCACAAGCCAAATAGGAGTGGAAAAGGAAACGATGAGGGAAACAAGCTAGTAATGTTAGCCACAAAATCTGAAATAAGAGAGATGCATGCAAACCCTTGTTTAGCATATTTTGTACTCTTGTACAAAGATGTGCTACTTTCTATTAACGACATAACCTCCCTTCCAAGTGTTGTATCAAGTGTTTTGCAGGACTTTAAAGATGTCTTTCTGGAGGAGATACCTGCTGGACTTCCTCCGACCCGTGGCATTGAACATCAAGTTGACCTCATACCAGGAGCTTCACTTCCAAACCGTCCACCATACCGAACCAATCCCGAAGAAACCAAGGAAATTCAGCGACAAGTGCAAGCACTTCTTGACAAAGGGTATGTACGTGAGAGCCTAAGTCCTTGTGCTGTCCCTGTGATTTTAGTCCCTAAGAAAGATGGTACATGGCGCATGTGTGTAGATTGTAGAGCAATTAACAACATCAACAAGTAGATATCGCCATCCTATTCCTAGGTTGGATGACATGCTAGATGAATTGAGTGGTCTTTGTTATTTTCTCTAAAATTGATTTGCGTAGTGGGTACCATCAAATAAGGATGAAAGAAGGGGATGAGTGGAAAACAGCCTTTAAAACAAAATTAGGATTGTATGAGTGGTTAGTCATGCCTTTTGGTTTAACTAATGCACCTAGTACCTTCATGAGATTAATGAACCATGTTTTGAGAGCCTTCATTGGTAAATTTGTTGTGGTGTATTTTGATGACATCTTAATTTACAGCCGCACAATGGAAGAACACACCGATCACATTAGACAAGTGCTAGAAGTGCTTAGAACTGAAAAATTGTTTGCAAACCTAGAGAAATGCACTTTTGCCAAGATAAAGTTGTGTTCTTGGGGTTTGTTGTTTCCGGAAATGGGGTAGAAGTGGATGAATCAAAAGTTGAATCAATTAAAAATTGGCCTACTCCGACAAATGTTAGTCAAGTTAGAAGTTTTCACGGACTTGCTGGCTTTTACCGTAGATTTGTGAAAGACTTTAGCACAGTTGCTGCCCCTTTGAATGAGCTAACAAAGAAAGGAAGTGAGTTTGTTTGGGGTGTTGCTCAAGAAAAAGCTTTTGCTGAATTAAAGAAGCGCTTAATCAAGCTCCTTTGCTTGTTTTACCTGATTTCACTAAAGCTTTTGAAATTGAGTGTGATGCTAGTGGAATATGTATTGGCGGTGTTTTGATGCAAGAGAACAAACCAGTAGCATACTTTAGTGAGAAACTTGGTGGTTCTCAATTGAATTACCCTGTGTATGATAAGGAGTTGTATGCTTTGGTTCGTGTTTTAGAAACTTGGCGACACTATCTTTGGCCTAAAGAATTCATTATACATTCTGATCATGAAGCTTTGAAATATTTGAAAGGCCAAGCTAAACTGAACCGTAGGCATGCCAAATGGGTGGAATTCATTGAATCATTTCCATACATTGTGAAATACAAGAAGGGTAAAGAGAATGTTGTTGCTGATGCTTTGTCTCGAAAGAGTGTGCTTTTAACACAACTTGAAATCAAGGTTCCTGGTTTGGAGGGTTTGAAGGAGTTATATGCTTCAGATAAAGAATTTGCTGAACCATACTCTAAATGCAAAGATGGGAAAGGCTGGGAAAGGTTCCATGTTCATGATGGATTCTTGTTTCGTGCTAACAAGCTATGCGTTCCAGATTCGTCTGTTCGTTTGCTATTGTTGCAGGAATCACATGCAGGTGGCTTAATGGGGAATTTTGGAAGAGAAAAGACTTTGGCCATGCTGTCCGATCACTTTTATTGGCCAAAAATGAGAAGAGATGTTGAGAGACTTGTGCAGCGATGTGTCACATGCCATAAAGCTAAGTCCAAACTTAATCCACATGGTTTGTATACTCCACTTCCTATTCCTAATGCACCTTGGGAGGATATTAGCATGGATTTTATTTTAGGATTGCCTAGGACTAAGAAGGGGAGGGACTCTGTATTTGTAGTTGTGGATAGGTTCTCCAAAATGGCACACTTCATCCCTTGCCACAAGAGCGACGATGTGTCGCATGTAGCTGATTTGTTTTTCTGGGAAATTGTGAGACTACATGGGATGCCAAGAACCATTGTTTCAGATCGTGATGCCAAGTTCATAAGCTATTTCTGGAAAACATTGTGGGCAAAGCTGGGGACAAAGTTGTTATTTTCTACAACTTGTCACCCACAAATAGATGGACAAACGGAGATGATCAAGAAGAACCTGAAGGAGTGGGAGGACTGCCTTCCACATGTTGAATTTGCCTACAACAGGGCAGTTCACTCAACAACACAATTGTGCCCATTTGAGGTGGTGTATGGTTTTAAACCAATCACGCCACTTGATTTGTTGCCACTTCCACTTCAAGAGAGGACTCATATGGAGGCTACAAAGCGTGCTCAGTTTGTGAAAGCTATTCATGCGAAGACCAAGGAAGAGATAGAGAAGAAGGCGCGCTACTTCACTGAAAGGGCGAACAAAACAAGGAAGAAGATGCTATTTGAACCGGGTGATTTGGTTTGGGTACTTCTACGCAAAGAGCGCTTTCCAGATAAGCGCAAATCTAAGTTGATTCCTCGAGCTGATGGTCCATTCAAAGTTCTTGAGAAGATCAATGACAATGCATACAAGATCGAGCTTCCCGGGGATGACTACAATGTGAGTACAACCTTCAATGTTGCTGATTTATCACCATTCTTTGGGCGGAAAAGCAGTCGAGGACGACTCCTTTCCAAGAGGGGGAGGATGATAAGGGCAACACAACACCATCAACATTCACTTCCCCTACTGTTGTTCGAGAAACTCCAAATCCTTTCCAAGGACCAATAACACATGCACGAGCTAAACAAATCAATCAGCAGGTGAACTCGCTCCTTTTTATGAATCCTATTACTTGTGAGAGTCAGCTGCTATATAATTCAAGTAATTTGATTACTCTCAGGTATGAAAACAATACAAGGAGGTGTGAACACCTTAGAGAAGATCAAGAGGCGCATGGACAAGTCATCATGCAAGATGTGAATGGAGAAGAGCTCAGTTCGGCCTCCAATGACCAGCCTGGAGAAAAACGGGCATAGAGGATACAAACGGAATCCGTTTGAGGTGTTCGACTACAGCCTGAAAAGATATCGAGCTCAGCTTTCCAATGGATCTGGCCCCACCCTCAAATTCCAAGCGAGCACAAAGATATCATCAAAACACTTTGGCGTCCAGAAACTATTTCCAATACATTGGGTGTTGCGCCACCATTAATTCTGGGCTTTGGTTCCCATGTAAACATTAAGGTTTACCTGCAGCCATCACCTTAGCTTCTTTTCCTCTCTTATCTATAAGAGGAGACCACTTTTAAAACAAAGAACAGGTTGTTAAACTTTGATAATAGATTTGCTCTATGCATATTCTTGAGATTTCAAGCCACTGGCTGAAATACACTTGAGGTTGTGCATTCCTTCCTGTTGTTCTTGCGAGCTCTTTGTGATTGCAGCGAGGATTGTAATCCGCTTGACTTGGTTAAGTGGACAACGTGAGGTTGGGCGAATTCGGTGCTGCAGGTTGTTGTGTTTGCAACGGTTGGCCGCACAAGATTCGTCAGGTTTCGCGAGTATCTTCGATCCTACGCCGTGAAGGTCGGGCGCACCCACGTATCATGTTTGGCACTCGGTTTCGTTTCGTGCATCGCTTTCAATTCTTTCAGCTTAGGAACTCGTCGTTGCGGAATATTTCACGCCGACTCGGATGGATTCGAAATGCATGCCTAAATGAGTCACAACACATATGAATTGCATTCAGCGTGTTTGGCACCCGGCTTCATTTCGTTCATCACTTTCATTTCGTGCCACAATGTTTCATTTTGGCGTGCAAGGTTGCAGCGTGTGGGGTGCTTGCCACGATGTTCAATTCCGTGCATCATTTTCGGCGCGTGTGGTGTTTGCCACAATGTTTCATTTCGTGCATCATTTTCATTTTTGTATGGCTGCCGCTGTAGTGCCCGTTCGGACCCGTCGTGGGGGATTCTTTCAGACATACTCGAACGGATTCGAAACAAATGATGAAAAGCGGTAGCAAACATGATAACTTATTTCGGGGCGTTTGGCACTCAGTTCAGTTTCGTGCATCGGTTCCGTTTGTATTCTGCTTGTATTACCCGTGGGAACCCATCGTGGTGGAATGTTTGACACCAACTCGGACATATTCGAAATGCATGCCAAAATGAGTTAAAGCACATATGAACTCCAATCGTTGTGTTTGGTACTCAGTTTCATACCGCGCAACGTTTTCGAATTGGCGCCACTTGTAGTATTCGTTCGTGCTCATCGTGGGGAAATGTTTCACAAGAACTCGGGCGGACTCGAAATGCATGCCGAAAAGTGTGTGGGCGTATATGAAGTTCATTAAGCATGATTGGAACAGAGTTTCGTGTTGTGCACTGTTTTGGTATGCGTTTAGTTTGCAGTGCCATTAGGGACCCGCCGTGCATGAATGTTTCGCATCGACTCGGACGTACTCGAAATGCTTGTTGAAATGGGATAGGGCATATATGAACTCCATCCGGGGAGTTTGACACCAATTTTCGTTTCGTGCATCGTTTTCGTCCGGACGCAGCTTGCAGTACACCTTGCGACTCATCGCGGAGATATGTTCCACACTCACTTGGACGTATTCGAAATGAATGCAGAATTGTGCTGAAAGGCATGTAAAGTCCACTCGCGGAGTTTGGCCTACATTTTCCTTCCGTGCATCGTTTTGATACGCACGCAGCTCGCAGTACCCGTTGGCACCTATCGCTAAGAAATGTTTTACACCGACCCGGATGCAGCAGAAATACATGCCGAAATGAGCTTAGGCACACATGAACTATATTCAGGGTGTCTGCCACGAGCTTTCTTTTCGTACTCGTTCTGGTGCGAACGTGACGTATGGTTCCGTTTGTGGTGTAGGTTTCACACCGACTCGGATGAGCCCAAATTGCTTGCTAAAATGAGCTACGGCAAACATGAAGCCCATTCGGGTTGATTGACACTCAGCTTCATCTTATGCGTCGTTTTCTTATGAAAATCCATGCACCATACAGTCCTCGTCGCGGAGGATTGTTTCACACGACTCGGAAAGATTCAAAACGCATGCCGAAATGCGCTTGGGCATATACGAAGTTCATTCGGCATGTTTGGAACAATGTTTCTCTTTGTGCACCATTCGCACGCTGCGTGTGGTTTACATTACCATTGTGCATGAATGTTTCGCTTCAAGTCGGACGTACTCGAAATGCTTGCAGAAACGGGCTAGGGCACATGTGAAGCCCATTCGGGGAGTTTGACACCCAGTTTCGTTTCCTGCATCGTTTTCATTCGGACGCAGCTTGCAGTACCCCTTGTGACCCGTCGCGGAGGGATGTTTCGCACTCACTCGGACGTATTCGAAATGAATGCAGAATTGCGCTGAAATGCACAAGCGAACATCGTAAGTTAATTCCGGGAGTTTGGCACTCGGTTTCGTTTCGTGCATCGCTTTCAATTCTTTCAGCTTAGGAACTCGTCGTTGCGGAATATTTCACGCCGACTCGGACGGATTCGAAATGCATGCCTAAATGTGTCACAACACATATGAATTGCATTCGGCGTGTTTGGCACCCGGCTTCATTTCGTTCATCACTTTCGTTTCGTGCCGCAATGTTTCATTTTGGCGTGCAAGGTTGCAGCGTGTGGGGTGCTTGCCACGATGTTCCATTCCGTGCATCATTTTCGGCGCGTGTGGTGTTTGCCACAATGTTTCATTTCGTGCATCATTTTCATTTTCGTAGGGCTGCCATTGAAGTGCCCGTTCGGACCCGTCGTGGGGGATTCTTTCAGACATACTCGAACGGATTCGAAACAAATGATGAAAAGGGGTAGCAAATGTGATAACTTCTTTCGGGGCGTTTGGCACTCAGTTCAGTTTCGTGCATCGGTTCCGTTTGTATTCTGCTTGTATTACCCGTGGGAACCCGTCGTGGTGGAATGTTTGCCACCGACTCGGACATATTCGAAAAGCATGCCAAAATGAGTTGAAGCACATATGAACTCCAATCGTTGTGTTTGGCACTCAGTTTCATACCGCGCAACGTTTTCGAATGGGCGCCGCTTGTAGTATTCGTTCGTGCTCATCGTGGGGAAATGTTTCACAAGAACTCGGACGGACTCAAAATGCATGCCGAAAAGTGTGTGGGCGTATATGAAGTTCATTCGGCATGATTGGAACAGAGTTTCGTGTTGTGCACCGTATTAGTATGCGTGTAGTTTGCAGTGCCATTAGGGACCCGCCGTGCATGAATGTTTCGCATCGACTCGGACGTACTCGAAATGCTTGTTGAAATGGGATAGGGCATATATGAACTCCATCCGGGGAGTTTGACACCAATTTTCGTTTCGTGCATCGTTTTCGTTCGGACGCAGCTTGCAGTACACCTTGCGAACCATCGCGGAGGGATGTTCCACACTCACTTGGACGTATTCGAAATGAATGCAGAATTGTGCTGAAAGGCATGTAAAGTCCACTCGCGGAGTTTGGCCTACATTTTCCTTCCGTGCATCGTTTTGATACGCACGCAGCTCGCAGTACCCGTTGGCACCTATCGCTGAGAAATGTTTTACACCGACCCGGATGCAGCAGAAATGCATGCCGAAATGAGCTTGGGCACACATGAACTCTATTCAGGGTGTCTGCCACGAGCTTTCTTTTCGTACTCGTTCTGGTGCGAACGTGACGTATGGTTCCGTTTGTGGTGTAGGTTTCACACCGACTCGGATGAGCCCAAATTGCTTGCTAAAATAAGCTACGGCAAACATGAAGCCCATTCGGGTTGATTGACACTCAGCTTCATCTTATGCGTCGTTTTCTTATGAAAATCCATGCACCATACAGTCCTCGTCGCGGAGGATTGTTTCACACGACTCAGAAAGATTCAAAACGCATGCCGAAATGCGCTTGGGCATATACGAAGTTCATTCGGCATGTTTGGAACAATGTTTCTCTTTGTGCACCATTCTGGTACGCGTGTGGTTTACATTACCATTGTGCGTGAATGTTTCGCTTCAAGTCGGACGTACTCGAAGTGCTTGCAGAAACGGGCTAGGGCACATGTGAAGCCCATTCGGGGAGTTTGACACCCAGTTTCGTTTCCTGCATCGTTTTCATTCGGACGCAGCTTGCAGTACCCCTTGTGACCCGTCGCGGAGGGATGTTTCGCACTCACTCGGACGTATTCGAAATGAATGCAGAATTGCGCTGAAATGCACAAGCGAACATCGTAAGTTAATTCCGGGTGTTTGGCACTCGGTTTCGTTTCGTGCATCGCTTTCAATTCTTTCAGCTTAGGAACTCGTCGTTGCGGAATATTTCACGCCGACTCGGACGGATTCGAAATGCATGCCTAAATGTGTCACAACACATATGAATTGCATTCGGCGTGTTTGGCACCCGGCTTCATTTCGTTCATCACTTTCGTTTCGTGCCGCAATGTTTCATTTTGGCGTGCAAGGTTGCAGCGTGTGGGGTGCTTGCCACGATGTTCCATTCCGTGCATCATTTTCGGCGCGTGTGGTGTTTGCCACAATGTTTCATTTCGTGCATCATTTTCATTTTCGTAGGGCTGCCGCTGCAGTGCCCGTTCGGACCCGTCGTGGGGGATTCTTTCAAACATACTCAAACGGATTCGAAACAAATGATGAAAAGCGGTAGCAAACATGATAACTTCTTTCGGGGCGTTTGGCACTCAGTTCAGTTTCGTGCATCGGTTCCGTTTGTATTCTGCTTGTATTACCCGTGGCAACATGTCTTGGTGGAATGTTTGACACAGACTCGGACATATTCGAAATGCATGCCAAAATGAGTTGAAGCACATATGAACTCCAATCGTTGTGTTTGGCACTCAGTTTCATACCGCGCAACGTTTTCGAATGGGCGCCGCTTGTAGTATTCGTTCGTGCTCATCGTGGGGAAATGTTTCACAAGAACTCGGACGGACTCGGAATGCATGCCGAAAAGTGTGTGGGCGTATATGAAGTTCATTCGGCATGATTGGAACAGAGTTTCGTGTTGTGCACCGTATTGGTATGCGTGTAGTTTGCAGTGCCATTAGGGACCCGCCGTGCATGAATGTTTCGCATCGACTCGGACGTACTCGAAATGCTTGTTGAAATGGGATAGGGCATATATGAACTCCATCCGGGGAGTTTGACACCAATTTTCGTTTCGTGCATCGTTTTCGTTCGGACGCAGCTTGCAGTACACCTTGCGAACCATCGCGGAGGGATGTTCCACACTCACTTGGACGTATTCGAAATGAATGCAGAATTGTCTTTGAAAGGCATGTAAAGTCCACTCGCGGAGTTTGGCCTACATTTTCCTTCCGTGCATCGTTTTGATACGCCGCAGCGACTCGCGATACCGTTGGCACCTATCGCTGAGAAATGTTTTACACCGATCCGGATGCAGCGAAATGCATGCGAAATGAGCTTGGGCACACATGAACTCTATTCAGGGTGTCTGCCACGAGCTTTCTTTTCATACTCGTTCTGGTGCGAACGTGACGTATGGTTCCGTTTGTGGTGTAGGTTTCACACCGACTCGGATGAGCCCAAATTGCTTGCTAAAATAAGCTACGGCAAACATGGAGCCCATTCGGGTTGATTGACACTCAGCTTCATCTTATGCGTCGTTTTCTTATGAAAATCCATGCACCATACAGTCCACATCGCGGAGGATTGTTTCACACGACTCGGAAAGATTCAAAACGCATGCCGAAATGCGCTTGGGCATATACGAAGTTCATTCGGCATGTTTGGAACAATGTTTCTCTTTGTGCACCATTCGATGCAGCGTGTGTTTTACATTACCATTGTGCGTGAATGTTTCGCTTCAAGTCGGACGTGCTCGAAGTGCTTGCGAAGCGGGCTAGGGCACATGTGAAGCCCATTCGGGAGTTTGACACCCGATTCGTTTCTGCATCGTTTTCATTCGGACGCGACTTGCAGTACCCCTTGTGACCCGTCGCGGAGGGATGTTTCGCACTCACTCGGACGTATTTGAAATGAATGCAGAATTGCGCTGAAATGCTCAAGCGAACATCGTAAGTTAATTCCGGGTGTTTGGCACTCGGTTTCGCTTCGTGCATCGCTTTCAATTCTTTCAGCTTAGGAACTCGTCATTGCGGAATATTTCACGCCGCCCGACTTCGGATTCGAAATGCATGCCTAAATGTGTCACAACACATATGAATTGCATTCGGCGTGTTTGGCACCCGGCTTCATTTCGTTCATCACTTTCGTTTCGTGCCGCAATGTTTCATTTTGGCGTGCAAGGTTGCAGCGTGTGGGGTGCTTGCCACGATGTTCCATTCCGTGCATCATTTTCGGCGCGTGTGGTGTTTGCCACAATGTTTCATTTCGTGCATCATTTTCATTTTCGTAGGGCTGCCGCTGCAGTGCCCGTTCGGACCCGTCGTGGGGGATTCTTTCAAACATACTCAAACGGATTCGAAACAAATGATGAAAAGCGGTAGCAAACATGATAACTTCTTTCGGGGCGTTTGGCACTCAGTTCAGTTTCGTGCATCGGTTCCGTTTGTATTCTGCTTGTATTACCCGTGGCAACATGTCTTGGTGGAATGTTTGACACAGACTCGGACATATTCGAAATGCATGCCAAAATGAGTTGAAGCACATATGAACTCCAATCGTTGTGTTTGGCACTCAGTTTCATACCGCGCAACGTTTTCGAATGGGCGCCGCTTGTAGTATTCGTTCGTGCTCATCGTGGGGAAATGTTTCACAAGAACTCGGACGGACTCGAAATGCATGCCGAAAAGTGTGTGGGCGTATATGAAGTTCATTCGGCATGATTGGAACAGAGTTTCGTGTTGTGCACCGTATTGGTATGCGTGTAGTTTGCAGTGCCATTAGGGACCCGCCGTGCATGAATGTTTCGCATCGACTCGGACGTACTCGAAATGCTTGTTGAAATGGGATAGGGCATATATGAACTCCATCCGGGGAGTTTGACACCAATTTTCGTTTCGTGCATCGTTTTCGTCCGGACGCAGCTTGCAGTACACCTTGCGACCCGTCGCGGAGGGATGTTCCACACTCACTTGGACGTATTCGAAATGAATGCAGAATTGTCTTTGAAAGGCATGTAAAGTCCACTCGCGGAGTTTGGCCTACATTTTCCTTCCGTGCATCGTTTTGATCATACGCATTTCGCGATACCGTTGGCACCTATCGAGAAATGTTTTACACCGACCGGATGCAGCGAAATGCATGCGAAATGAGCTTGGGCACACATGAACTCTATTCAGGGTGTCTGCGCCACGAGCTTTCTTTTCATACTCGTTCTAGTGCGAGCGTGGCGTATGGTTCCGTTTGTGGTGTAGGTTTCACACCGACTTCGGATGAGCCCAAATTGCTTGCTAAAATGAGCTACGGCAAACATGAAGCCCATTCGGGTTGATTGACACTCGGCTTCATCTTATCGTCGTTTTCTTATGAAAATCCATGCACCATACAGTTCCTCATCGCGGAGGAATGTTTCACCACGACTTCGGAAAGATTCAAAGCATGCCGAAATGCGCTTGGGCATATCACGAAGTTCATTCGGCATGTTTGGAACAATGTTTCTCTTTGTGCACCGATTCTGATGCAGCGTGTGGTTTACATTACCATTGTGCATGAATGTTTCGCTTCAAGTCGGACGTACTCGAAATGCTTGCAGAAACGGGCTAGGGCACATGTGATGCCCATTCGGGGAGTTTGACACCCAGTTTCGTTTCCTGCATCGTTTTAATTCGGACGCAGCTTGCAGTACCCCTTGTGACCCGTCGCGGAGGGATGTTTCGCACTCACTCGGACGTATTCGAAATGAATGCAGAATTGCGCTGAAATGCACAAGCGAACATCGTAAGTTAATTCCGGGTGTTTGGCACTCGGTTTCGTTTCGTGCATCGCTTTCAATTCTTTCAGCTTAGGAACTCGTCGTTGCGGAATATTTCACGCCGACTCGGACGGATTCGAAATGCATGCCTAAATGTGTCACAACACATATGAATTGCATTCGGCGTGTTTGGCACCCGGCTTCATTTCGTTCATCACTTTCGTTTCGTGCCGCAATGTTTCATTTTGGCGTGCAAGGTTGCAGCGTGTGGGGTGCTTGCCACGATGTTCCATTCCGTGCATCATTTTCGGCGCGTCTGGTGTTTGCCACAATGTTTCATTTCGTGCATCATTTTTATTTTCGTAGGGCTGCCGCTGCAGTGCCCGTTCGGACCCGTCGTGGGGGATTCTTTCAAACATACTCAAACGGATTCGAAACAAATGATGAAAAGCGGTAGCAAACATGATAACTTCTTTCGGGGCGTTTGGCACTCAGTTCAGTTTCGTGCATCGGTTCCGTTTGTATTCTGCTTGTATTACCCGTGGGAACCCGTCGTGGTGGAATGTTTGCCACCGACTCGGACATATTCGAAATGCATGCCAAAATGAGTTGAAGCACATATGAACTCCAATCGTTGTGTTTGGCACTCAGTTTCATACCGCGCAACGTTTTCGAATGGGCGCCGCTTGTAGTATTCGTTCGTGCTCATCGTGGGGAAATGTTTCACAAGAACTCGGACGGACTCGGAATGCATGCCGAAAAGTGTGTGGGCGTATATGAAGTTCATTCGGCATGATTGGAACAGAGTTTCGTGTTGTGCACCGTATTGGTATGCGTGTAGTTTGCAGTGCCATTAGGGACCCGCCGTGCATGAATGTTTCGCATCGACTCGGACGTACTCGAAATGCTTGTTGAAATGGGATAGGGCATATATGAACTCCATCCGGGGAGTTTGACACCAATTTTCGTTTCGTGCATCGTTTTCGTCCGGACGCAGCTTGCAGTACACCTTGCGACCCGTCGCGGAGGGATGTTCCACACTCACTTGGACGTATTCGAAATGAATGCGATTGTCTTTGAAAGGCATGTAAAGTCCACTCGCGGAGTTTGGCCTACATTTTCCTTCCGTGCATCGTTTTGATACGCCGCAGCTCGCGATACCCGTTGGCACCTATCGCTCGAGAAATGTTTTACACCGACCGGATGCAGCAAATGCATGCGAAATGAGCTTGGGCACACATGAACTCTATTCAGGGTGTCTGCCACGAGCTTTCTTTTAGTACTCGTTACGTGCGAACGTGGCGTATGGTTCCGTTTGTGGTGTAGGTTTCACACCGACTCGGATGAGCCCACATAGCTTGCTAAAATGAGCTACGGCCCACATGACGACCCTGCGGGTTGAGTGACACTCGGCTTCATCTTATCGTCGTTTTCTTATGAAAATCCATGCACCATACAGTCCTCGTCGCGGAGGAATGTTTCACCACGACTTCGGAAAGATTCAAAACGCATGCGAAATGCGCTTGGGCATATCTGAAGTTCATTCGGCATGTTTGGAACAATGTTTCTCTTTGTGCACCATTCTGATGCAGCGTGTGGTTTACATTACCATTGTGCATGAATGTTTCGCTTCAAGTCGGACGTGCTCGAAATGCTTGCTGAAGCGGGCTAGGGCACATGTGAAGCCCATTCGGGAGTTTGACACCCAGTTCGTTTCTGCATCGTTTTCATTCGGACGCGGCTTGCAGTACCCCTTGTGACCCGTCGCGGAGGGATGTTTCGCACTCACTCGGACGTATTGAAATGAATGCAGAATTGCGCTGAAATGCACAAGCGAACATCGTAAGTTAATTAGGGTGTTTGGCACTCGGTTTCGTTTCGATGCATCGCTTTCAATTCTTTCAGCTTAGGAACTCGTCGTTGCGGAATATTTCACGCCCGACTCGGACGGATTCGAAATGCATGCCTAAATGAGTCACAACACATATGAATTGCATTCGGCGTGTTTGGCACCCGGCTTCATTTCGTTCATCACTTTCGTTTCGTGCCGCAATGTTTCATTTTGGCGTGCAAGGTTGCAGCGTGTGGGGTGCTTGCCACGATGTTCCATTCCGTGCATCATTTTCGGCGCGTGTGGTGTTTGCCACAATGTTTCATTTCGTGCATCATTTTCATTTTCGTAGGGCTGCCGCTGCAGTGCCCGTTCGGACCCGTCGTGGGGGATTCTTTCAGACATACTCGAACGGATTCGAAACAAATGATGAAAAGCGGTAGCAAACATGATAACTTCTTTCGGGGCGTTTGCTTTTCGATTCGATTTCGTGCATCGGTTCCGTTTGTATTCTGCTTGTATTACCCGTGGGAACCCGTCGTGGTGGAATGTTTGCCACCGACTCGGACATATTCGAAATGCATGCCAAAATGAGTTGAAGCACATATGAACTCCAATCGTTGTGTTTGGCACTCAGTTTCATACCGCGCAACGTTTTCGAATGGGCGCCGCTTGTAGTATTCGTTCGTGCTCATCGTGGGGAAATGTTTCACAAGAACTCGGACGGACTCGAAATGCATGCCGAAAAGTGTGTGGGCGTATATGAAGTTCATTCGGCATGATTGGAACAGAGTTTCGTGTTGTGCACCGTTTTGGTATGCGTGTAGTTTGCACAATTAGGGACCCGCCGTGCATGAATGTTTCGCATCGACTCGGACGTACTCGAAATGCTTGTTGAAATGGGATAGGGCATATATGAACTCCATCCGGGGAGTTTGACACCAATTTTCGTTTCGTGCATCGTTTTCGTCCGGACGCAGCTTGCAGTACACCTTGCGACCCGTCGCGGAGGGATGTTCCACACTCACTTGGACGTATTCGAAATGAATGCAGAATTGTGCTGAAAGGCATGTAAAGTCCACTCGCGGAGTTTGGCCTACATTTTCCTTCCGTGCATCGTTTTGATACGCACGCAGCTCGCGATACCCGTTGGCACCTATCTGAGAAATGTTTTACACCGACCGGATGCAGCAGAAATGCATGCGAAATGAGCTTGGGCACACATGAACTCTATTCAGGGTGTGCGCCACGAGCTTTCTTTTCGTACTCGTTCTGGTGCGAGCGTGACGTATGGTTCCGTTTGTGGTGTAGGTTTCACACCGACTCGGATGAGCCCAAATTGCTTGCTAAAATGAGCTACGGCAAACATGAAGCCCATTCGGGTTGATTGACACTCGGCTTCATCTTATCGTCGTTTTCTTATGAAAATCCATGCACCATACAGTCCTCGTCGCGGAGGAATGTTTCACCACGACTTCGGAAAGATTCAAAGCATGCGAAATGCGCTTGGGCATATCACGAAGTTCATTCGGCATGTTTGGAACAATGTTTCTCTTTGTGCACCATTCTGATGCAGCGTGTGGTTTACATTACCATTGTGCATGAATGTTTCGCTTCAAGTCGGACGTGCTCGAAATGCTTGCTGAAGCGGGCTAGGGCACATGTGAAGCCCATTCGGGAGTTTGACACCCGATTCGTTTCTGCATCGTTTTCATTCGGACGCGGCTTGCAGTACCCCTTGTGACCCGTCGCGGAGGGATGTTTCGCACTCACTCGGACGTATTGAAATGAATGCAGAATTGCGCTGAAATGCACAAGCGAACATCGTAAGTTAATTCGGGTGTTTGGCACTCGGTTTCGTTTCGTGCATCGCTTTCAATTCTTTCAGCTTAGGAACTGCGTCGTTGCGGAAGATTTCACGCCCGACTCGGACGGATTCGAAATGCATGCCTAAATGAGTCACAACACATATGAATTGCATTCGGCGTGTTTGGCACCCGGCTTCATTTCGTTCATCACTTTCGTTTCGTGCCGCAATGTTTCATTTTGGCGTGCAAGGTTGCAGCGTGTGGGGTGCTTGCCACGATGTTCCATTCCGTGCATCATTTTCGGCGCGTGTGGTGTTTGCCACAATGTTTCATTTCGTGCATCATTTTCATTTTCGTATGGCTGCGGCTGCGGTGCCCGTTCGGACCGTCGTGGGGATTCTTTCAGACATACTCGAACGGATTCGAAACAAATGATGAAAAGCGGTAGCAAACATGATAACTTCTTTCGGGGCGTTTGGCACTCAGTTCAGTTTCGTGCATCGGTTCCGTTTGTATTCTGCTTGTATTACCCGTGGGAACCCGTCGTGGTGGAATGTTTGCCACCGACTCGGACATATTCGAAATGCATGCCAAAATGAGTTGAAGCACATATGAACTCCGATCATTGTGTTTGGCACTCAGTTTCATACCGCGCAACGTTTTCGAATGGGCGCCGCTTGTAGTATTCGTTCGTGCTCATCGTGGGGAAATGTTTCACAAGAACTCGGACGGACTCGGAATGCATGCCGAAAAGTGTGTGGGCGTATATGAAGTTCATTCGGCATGATTGGAACAGAGTTTCGTGTTGTGCACCGTATTGGTATGCGTGTAGTTTGCAGTGCCATTAGGGACCCGCCGTGCATGAATGTTTCGCATCGACTGGGACGTACTCGAAATGCTTGTTGAAATGGGATAGGGCATATATGAACTCCATCCGGGGAGTTTGACACCAATTTTCGTTTCGTGCATCGTTTTCGTCCGGTCGCAGCTTGCAGTACACCTTGCGACCCGTCGCGGAGGGATGTTCCACACTCACTTGGACGTATTCGAAATGAATGCAGAATTATGCTGAAAGGCATGTAAAGTCCACTCGCGGAGTTTGGCCTACATTTTCCTTCCGTGCATCGTTTTGATCATACGCCTTCGCGATACCCGTTGGCACCTATCGCTGAGAAATGTTTTACACCGACCGGATGCAGCAGAAATGCATGCGAAATGAGCTTGGGCACACATGAACTCTATTCAGGGTGTGCGCCACGAGCTTTCTTTTCGTACTCGTTACGGTGCGAGCGTGGCGTATGGTTCCGTTTGTGGTGTAGGTTTCACACCGACTCGGATGAGCCCAAATTGCTTGCTAAAATGAGCTACGGCAAACATGAAGCCCATTCGGGTTGATTGACACTCGGCTTCATCTTATCGTCGTTTTCTTATGAAAATCCATGCACCATACAGATCCTCGTCGCGGAGGAATGTTTCACCACGACTTCGGAAAGATTCAAAGCATGCGAAATGCGCTTGGGCATATCTGAAGTTCATTCGGCATGTTTGGAACAATGTTTCTCTTTGTGCACCATTCTGATGCAGCGTGTGGTTTACATTACCATTGTGCATGAATGTTTCGCTTCAAGTCGGACGTGCTCGAAATGCTTGCGAAGCAGGCTAGGGCACATGTGAAGCCCATTCGGGAGTTTGACACCGATTCGTTTCTGCATCGTTTTCATTCGGACGCGGCTTGCAGTACCCCTTGTGACCCGTCGCGGAGGGATGTTTCGCACTCACTTTCGGACGTATTCGAAATGAATGCAGAATTGCGCTGAAATGCACAAGCGAACATCGTAAGTTAATTCGGGTGTTTGGCACTTTCGGTTTCGTTTCGATGCATCGCTTTCAATTCTTTCAGCTTAGGAACTTCGTCGTTGCGGAATATTTCACGCCCGACTCGGATGGATTCGAAATGCATGCCTAAATGTGTCACAACACATATGAATTGCATTCGGCGTGTTTGGCACCCGGCTTCATTTCGTTCATCACTTTCGTTTCGTGCCGCAATGTTTCATTTTGGCGTGCAAGGTTGCAGCGTGTGGGGTGCTTGCCACGATGTTCCATTCCGTGCATCATTTTAGTAGCGTGTGGTGTTTGCCACAATGTTTCATTTCGTGCATCATTTTCTTTTTAGTATGGCTGCCGCTGCAGTGCCCGTTCGGACCCGTCGTGGGGGATTCTTTCAGACATACTCGAACGGATTCGAAACAAATGATGAAAAGCGGTAGCAAACATGATAACTTCTTTCGGGGCGTTTGGCACTCAGTTCAGTTTCGTGCATCGGTTCCGTTTGTATTCTGCTTGTATTACCCGTGGGAACCCGTCGTGGTGGAATGTTTGACACCGACTCGGACATATTCGAAATGCATGCCAAAATGAGTTGAAGCACATATGAACTCCAATCGTTGTGTTTGGCACTCAGTTTCATACCGCGCAACGTTTTCGAATGGGCGCCGCTTGTAGTATTCGTTCGTGCTCATCGTGGGGAAATGTTTCACAAGAACTCGGACGGACTCGAAATGCATGCCGAAAAGTGTGTGGGCGTATATGAAGTTCATTCGGCATGATTGGAACAGAGTTTCGTGTTGTGCACCGTTTTGGTATGCGTGTAGTTTGCAGTACCATTAGGGACCCGCCGTGCATGAATGTTTCGCATCGACTCGGACGTACTCGAAATGCTTGTTGAAATGGGATAGGGCATATATGAACTCCATCCGGGGAGTTTGACACCAATTTTCGTTTCGTGCATCGTTTTCGTCCGGACGCAGCTTGCAGTACACCTTGCGACCCGTCGCGGAGGGATGTTCCACACTCACTTGGACGTATTCGAAATGAATGCAGAATTGTGCTGAAAGGCATGTAAAGTCCACTCGCGGAGTTTGGCCTACATTTTCCTTCCGTGCATCGTTTTGATCATACGCCGCAGCTCGCGATACCCGTTGGCACCTATCGCTGAGAAATGTTTTACACCGACCGGATGCAGCAGAAATGCATGCGAAATGAGCTTGGGCACACATGAACTCTATTCAGGGTGTGCCACGAGCTTTCTTTTCGTACTCGTTCTGGTGCGAGCGTGACGTATGGTTCCGTTTGTGGTGTAGGTTTCACACCGACTCGGATGAGCCCAAATTGCTTGCTAAAATGAGCTACGGCAAACATGAAGCCCATTCGGGTTGATTGACACTCGGCTTCATCTTATCGTCGTTTTCTTATGAAAATCCATGCACCATACAGTCCTCGTCAGCGGAGGAATGTTTCACCACGACTTCGGAAAGATTCAAAAGCGCATGCGAAATGCGCTTGGGCATATCACGAAGTTCATTCGGCATGTTTGGAACAATGTTTCTCTTTGTGCACCATTCTGAATGCAGCGTGTGGTTTACATTACCATTGTGCATGAATGTTTCGCTTCAAGTCGGACGTACTCGAAATGCTTGCTGAAGCGGGCTAGGGCACATGTGAAGCCCATTCGGGAGTTTGACACCAGATTCGTTTCCTGCATCGTTTTCATTCGGACGCGGCTTGCAGTACCCCTTGTGACCGTCGCGGAGGGATGTTTCGCACTCACTCGGGCGTATTGAAATGAATGCAGAATTGCGCTGAAATGCACAAGCGAACATCGTAAGTTAATTCGGGTGTTTGGCACTCGGTTTCGTTTCGATGCATCGCTTTCAATTCTTTCAGCTTAGGAACTTCGTCGTTGCGGAATATTTCCACGCCCGACTCGGACGGATTCGAAATGCATGCCTAAATGAGTCACAACACATATGAATTGCATTCGGCGTGTTTGGCACCGGCTTCATTTCGTTCATCACTTTCGTTTCGTGCCGCAATGTTTCATTTTGGCGTGCAAGGTTGCAGCGTGTGGGGTGCTTGCCCACGATGTTCCATTCCGTGCATCATTTTAGCGCGTGTGGTGTTTGCCACAATGTTTCATTTCGTGCATCATTTTCATTTCGTATGGCTGCGCATTGCGGTGCCCGTTCGGACCCGTCGTGGGGATTCTTTCAGACATACTCGAGCGGATTGAAACAAATGATGAAAAGCGGTAGCAAACATGATAACTTCTTTGGGCGTTTGGCACTCAGTTCGATTTCGTGCATCGGTTCCGTTTGTATTCTGCTTGTATTACCCGTAGGAACCCGTCGTGGTGGAATGTTTGACACCGACTTCGGACATATTCGAAATGCATGCCAAAATGAGTTGAAGCACATATGAACTCCAATCGTTGTGTTTGGCACTCAGTTTCATACCAGCATAGCGTTTTCGAATGGCGCCGCTGGTAGTATTCGTTCGTGCTCATCGTGGGGAAATGTTTCACAAGAACTCGGACGGACTCGAAATGCATGCCGAAAAGTGTGTGGGCGTATATGAAGTTCATTCGGCATGATTGGAACAGAGTTTCGTGTTGTGCACCGTTTTGGTATGCGTGTAGTTTGCAGTACCATTAGGGACCCGCCGTGCATGAATGTTTCGCATCGACTCGGACGTTCTCGAAATGCTTGTTGAAATTGGATAGGGCATATATGAACTCCATCCGGGGAGTTTGACACCAATTTTCGTTTCGTGCATCGTTTTCGTCCGGACGCAGCTTGCAGTACACCTTGCGACCCGTCGCGGAGGGATGTTCCACACTCACTTGGACGTATTCGAAATGAATGCAGAATTGTGCTGAAAGGCATGTAAAGTCCACTCGCGGAGTTTGGCCTACATTTTCCTTCCGTGCATCGTTTTGATACGCCGCGCGACTCGCGATACCCGTTGGCACCTATCGGAGAGAAATGTTTTACACCGACCCGGATGCAGCAGAAATGCATGCCGAAATGAGCTTGGGCACACATGAACTCTATTCAGGGTGTCTGCCACGAGCTTTCTTTTCGTACTCGTTCTGGTGCGAGCGTGACGTATGGTTCCGTTTGTGGTGTAGGTTTCACACCGACTCGGATGAGCCCAAATTGCTTGCTAAAATGAGCTACGGCAAACATGAAGCCCATTCGGGTTGATTGACACTCGGCTTCATCTTATGCGTCGTTTTCTTATGAAAATCCATGCACCATACAGTCCTCGTCGCGGAGGAATGTTTCACCACGACTTCGGAAAGATTCAAAGCATGCGAAATGCGCTTGGGCATATCACGAAGTTCATTCGGCATGTTTGGAACAATGTTTCTCTTTGTGCACCATTCTGATGCAGCGTGTGGTTTACATTACCATTGTGCATGAATGTTTCGCTTCAAGTCGGACGTGCTCGAAATGCTTGCTGAAGCGGGCTAGGGCACATGTGAAGCCCATTCGGGAGTTTGACACCAGTTTCGTTTCCTGCATCGTTTTCATTCGGACGCAGCTTGCAGTACCCCTTGTGACCCGTCGCGGAGGGATGTTTCGCACACACTCGGGCGTATTCGAAATGAATGCAGAATTGCGCTGAAATGCACAAGCGAACATCGTAAGTTAATTCCGGGTGTTTGGCTTTTCGGTTTCGTTTCGTGCATCGCTTTCAATTCTTTCAGCTTAGGAACTTCGTCGTTGCGGAATATTTCACGCCCGACTTCGGACGGATTCGAAATGCATGCCTAAATGAGTCACAACACATATGAATTGCATTCGGCGTGTTTGGCACCGGCTTCATTTCGTTCATCACTTTCGTTTAGTGCGCAATGTTTCATTTTGGCGTGCAAGGTTGCAGCGTGTGGGGTGCTTGCCACGATGTTCCATTCCGTGCATCATTTTTGGTAGCGTGTGGTGTTTGCCACAATGTTTCATTTCGTGCATCATTTTCATTTTCGTATGGCTGCGCTGCGGTGCCCGTTCGGACCCGTCGTGGGGATTCTTTCAGACATACTCGAGCGGATTGAAACAAATGATGAAAAGCGGTAGCAAACATGATAACTTCTTTTAGGCGTTTGGCACTCAGTTCGATTTCGTGCATCGGTTCCGTTTGTATTCTGCTTGTATTACCCGTAGGAACCCGTCGTGGTGGAATGTTTGACACCGACTTCGGACATATTCGAAATGCATGCCAAAATGAGTTGAAGCACATATGAACTCCAATCGTTGTGTTTGGCACTCAGTTTCATACCAGCGCAGCGTTTTCGAATGGCGCCGCTTGTAGTATTCGTTCGTGCTCATCGTGAAATGTCTCACAAGAACTCGGACGGACTCGAAATGCATGCCGAAAAGTGTGTGGGCGTATATGAAGTTCATTCGGCATGATTGGAACAGAGTTTCGTGTTGTGCACCGTTTTGGTATGCGTGTAGTTTGCAGTACCATTAGGGACCCGCCGTGCATGAATGTTTCGCATCGACTCGGACGTACTCGAAATGCTTGTTGAAATGGGATAGGGCATATATGAACTCCATCCGGGGAGTTTGACACCAATTTTCGTTTCGTGCATCGTTTTCGTCCGGACGCAGCTTGCAGTACACCTTGCGACCCGTCGCGGAGGATGTTCCACACTCACTTGGGCGTATTGAAATGAATGCAGAATTGTGCTGAAAGGCATGTAAAGTCCACTCGCGGAGTTTGGCCTACATTTTCCTTCCGTGCATCGTTTTGATCGCCGCGCAGCTCGCAATACCCGTTGGCACCTATCGCTGAGAAATGTTTTACACCGACCCGGATGCAGCAGAAATGCATGCCGAAACGAGCTTGGGCACACATGAACGCTATTCAGGGTGTCTGCCACGAGCTTTCTTTTCGTACTCGTTCTGGTGCGAGCGTGACGTATGGTTCCGTTTGTGGTGTAGGTTTCACACCGACTCGGATGAGCCCAAATTGCTTGCTAAAATGAGCTACGGCAAACATGAAGCCCATTCGGGTTGATTGACACTCGGCTTCATCTTATGCGTCGTTTTCTTATGAAAATCCATGCACCATACAGTCCTCGTCAGCGGAGGAATGTTTCACCACGACTTCGGAAAGATTCAAAGCGCATGCGAAATGCGCTTGGGCATATACGAAGTTCATTCGGCATGTTTGGAACAATGTTTCTCTTTGTGCACCATTCTGGTACGCGTGTGGTTTACATTACCATTGTGCATGAATGTTTCGCTTCAAGTCGGACGTACTCGAAATGCTTGCAGAAACGGGCTAGGGCACATGTGATGCCCATTCGGGGAGTTTGACACCCAGTTTCGTTTCCTGCATCGTTTTAATTCGGACGCAGCTTGCAGTACCCCTTGTGACCCGTCGCGGAGGGATGTTTCGCACTCACTCGGACGTATTCGAAATGAATGCAGAATTGCGCTGAAATGCACAAGCGAACATCGTAAGTTAATTCGGGTGTTTGGCTTTTCGGTTTCGTTTCGTGCATCGCTTTCAATTCTTTCAGCTTAGGAACTCGTCGTTGCGGAATATTTCACGCCGACTCGGACGGATTCGAAATGCATGCCTAAATGTGTCACAACACATATGAATTGCATTCGGCGTGTTTGGCACCCGGCTTCATTTCGTTCATCACTTTCGTTTCGTGCCGCAATGTTTCATTTTGGCGTGCAAGGTTGCAGCGTGTGGGGCGCTTGCCATGATGTTCTATTCCGTGCATCATTTTAGCGCGTGTGGTGTTTGCCACAATGTTTCATTTCGTGCATCATTTTCATTTTAGTATGGCTGCCATTGCGGTGCCCGTTCGGACCCGTCGTGGGGGATTCTTTCAGACATACTCGAACGGATTCGAAACAAATGATGAAAAGCGGTAGCAAACATGATAACTTCTTTCGGGGCGTTTGGCACTCAGTTCAGTTTCGTGCATCGGTTCCGTTTGTATTCTGCTTGTATTACCCGTGGGAACCCGTCGTGGTGGAATGTTTGCCACCGACTCGGACATATTCGAAATGCATGCCAAAATGAGTTGAAGCACATATGAACTCCAATCGTTGTGTTTGGCACTCAGTTTCATACCAGCATAGCGTTTTCGAATGGGCGCCGCTTGTAGTATTCGTTCGTGCTCATCGTGGGGAAATGTTTCACAAGAACTCGGACGGACTCGGAATGCATGCCGAAAAGTGTGTGGGCGTATATGAAGTTCATTCGGCATGATTGGAACAGAGTTTCGTGTTGTGCACCGTATTGGTATGCGTGTAGTTTGCAGTGCCATTAGGGACCCGCCGTGCATGAATGTTTCGCATCGACTCGGACGTACTCGAAATGCTTGTTGAAATGGGATAGGGCATATATGAACTCCATCCGGGGAGTTTGACACCAATTTTCGTTTCGTGCATCGTTTTCGTCCGGACTCAGCTTGCAGTACACCTTGTGACCCGTCGCGGAGGGATGTTCCACACTCACTTGGGCGTATTGAAATGAATGCAGAATTGTGCTGAAAGGCATGTAAAGTCCACTCGCGGAGTTTGGCCTACATTTTCCTTCCGTGCATCGTTTTGATACGCCGCGGCTCGCGATACCCGTTGGCACCTATCGCTGAGAAATGTTTTACACCGACCCGGATGCAGCAGAAATGCATGCCGAAATGAGCTTGGGCACACATGAACGCTATTCAGGGTGTCTGCCACGAGCTTTCTTTTTGTACTCGTTCTGGTGCGAGCGTGACGTATGGTTCCGTTTGTGGTGTAGGTTTCACACCGACTCGGATGAGCCCAAATTGCTTGCTAAAATGAGCTACGGCAAACATGAAGCCCATTCGGGTTGATTGACACTCGGCTTCATCTTATCGTCGTTTTCTTATGAAAATCCATGCACCATACAGTCCTCGTCGCGGAGGAATGTTTCACCACGACTTCGGAAAGATTCAAAGCATGCGAAATGCGGCTTGGGCATATCTGAAGTTCATTCGGCATGTTTGGAACAATGTTTCTCTTTGTGCACCATTCTGAATGCAGCGGGTGGTTTACATTACCACTGTGCATGAATGTTTCGCTTCAAGTCGGACGTACTCGAAATGCTTTCTGAAATGGGCTAGGGCACATGTGAAGCCCATTCAGGGAGTTTGACACCCAGTTTCGTTGCCTGTGTCGGTTTCATTCGGACGCAGCTTGCAGTACCCCTTGTGACCCGTCGCGGAGGGATGTTTCGCACTCACTCGGACGTATTCGAAATGAATGCAGAATTGCGCTGAAATGCACAAGCGAACATCGTAAGTTCATCCGGGTGTTTGGCACTCGGTTTCGTTTCGTGCATCGCTTTCAATTCTTTCAGCTTAGGAACTCGTCGTTGCGGAATATTTCACGCCGACTCGGACGGATTCGAAATGCATGCCTAAATGTGTCACAACACATATCAATTGCATTCGGCGTGTTTGGCACCCGGCTTCATTTCGTTCATTACTTTCGTTTCGTGCCGCAATGTTTCATTTTGGCGTGCAAGGTTGCAGCGTGTGGGGCGCTTGCCACGATGTTCTATTCCGTGCATCATTTTAGCGCGTGTGGTGTTTGCCACAATGTTTCATTTCGTGCATCATTTTCATTTTAAATATGGCTGCGCTGCGGTGCCCGTTCGGACCGTCGTGGGGATTCTTTCAGACATACTCGAGCGGATTGAAACAAATGATGAAAAGCGGTAGCAAACATGATAACTTCTTTAGGCGTTTGGCACTCAGTTCAGTTTAGTGCATCGGTTCCGTTTGTATTCTGCTTGTATTACCGTAGGAACCCGTCGTGGTGGAATGTTTGACACCGACTTCGGACATATTCGAAATGCATGCCAAAATGAGTTGAAGCACATATGAACTCCAATCGTTGTGTTTGGCACTCAGTTTCATACCAGCGCATAGCGTTTTCGAATGGGCGCCGCTTGTAGTATTCGTTCGTGCTCATCGTGGGGAAATGTTTCACAAGAACTCGGACGGACTCGGAATGCATGCCGAAAAGTGTGTGGGCGTATATGAAGTTCATTCGGCATGATTGGAACAGAGTTTCGTGTTGTGCACCGTATTGGTATGCGTGTAGTTTGCAGTGCCATTAGGGACCCGCCGTGCATGAATGTTTCGCATCGACTCGGACGTACTCGAAATGCTTGTTGAAATGGGATAGGGCATATATGAACTCCATCCGGGGAGTTTGACACCAATTTTCGTTTCGTGCATCGTTTTCGTCCGGACGCAGCTTGCAGTACACCTTGCGACCCGTCGCGGAGGGATGTTCCACACTCACTTGGACGTATTCGAAATGAATGCAGAATTGTGCTGAAAGGCATGTAAAGTCCACTCGCGGAGTTTGGCCTACATTTTCCTTCCGTGCATCGTTTTGATACGCACGCAGCTCGCAGTACCCGTTGGCACCTATCGCTGAGAAATGTTTTACACCGACCCGGATGCAGCAGAAATGCATGCCGAAATGAGCTTGGGCACACATGAACGCTATTCAGGGTGTCTGCCACGAGCTTTCTTTTCGTACTCGTTCTGGTGCGAGCGTGACGTATGGTTCCGTTTGTGGTGTAGGTTTCACACCGACTCGGATGAGCCCAAATTGCTTGCTAAAATGAGCTACGGCAAACATGAAGCCCATTCGGGTTGATTGACACTCGGCTTCATCTTATACGTCGTTTTCTTATGAAAATCCATGCACCATACAGTCCTCGTCGCGGAGGAATGTTTCACCACGACTTCGGAAAGATTCAAAGCATGCGAAATGCGGCTTGGGCATATACGAAGTTCATTCGGCATGTTTGGAACAATGTTTCTCTTTGTGCACCATTCTGGTACGCGTGTGGTTTACATTACCATTGTGCATGAATGTTTCGCTTCAAGTCGGACGTACTCGAAATGCTTGCTGAAACGGGCTAGGGCACATGTGAAGCCCATTCGGGGAGTTTGACACCCAGTTCCGTTTCCTGCATCGTTTTCATTCGGACGCAGCTTGCAGTACCCCTTGTGACCCGTCGCGGAGGGATGTTTCGCACTCACTCGGGCGTATTGAAATGAATGCAGAATTGCGCTGAAATGCACAAGCGAACATCGTAAGTTAATTCCGGGTGTTTGGCACTCGGTTTCGTTTCGATGCATCGCTTTCAATTCTTTCAGCTTAGGAACTTCGTCGTTGCGGAATATTTCACGCCCGACTTCGGACGGATTCGAAATGCATGCCTAAATGAGTCACAACACATATGAATTGCATTCGGCGTGTTTGGCACCGGCTTCATTTCGTTCATCACTTTCGTTTCGTGCCGCAATGTTTCATTTTGGCGTGCAAGGTTGCAGCGTGTGGGGTGCTTGCCCACGATGTTCCATTCCGTGCATCATTTTTTAGCGTGTGGTGTTTGCCACAATGTTTCATTTCGTGCATCATTTTCATTTTAAGTATGGCTGCGCTGCGGTGCCCGTTCGGACCCGTCGTGGGGATTCTTTCAGACATACTCGAGCGGATTGAAACAAATGATGAGCGGTAGCAAACATGATAACTTCTTTGGGCGTTTGGCACTCAGTTCAGTTTAGTGCATCGGTTCCGTTTGTATTCTGCTTGTATTACCCGTGGGAACCCGTCGTGATGGAATGTTTGACACCGACTCGGACATATTCGAAATGCATGCCAAAATGAGTTCAAGCACATATGAACTCCAATCGTTGTGTTTGGCACTCAGTTTCATACCAGCGCAGCGTTTTCGAATGGGCGCCGCTTGTAGTATTCGTTCGTGCTCATCGTGAAATGTTTCACAAGAACTTCGGACGGACTCGAAATGCATGCCGAAAGGTGTGTGGGCGTATATGAAGTTCATTCGGCATGATTGGAACAGAGTTTAGTGTTGTGCACCGTTTTGGTATGCGTGTAGTTTGCAGTACCATTAGGGACCCGCCGTGCATGAATGTTTCGCATCGACTCGGACGTACTCGAAATGCTTGTTGAAATGGGATAGGGCATATATGAACTCCATCCGGGGAGTTTGACACCAATTTTCGTTTCGTGCATCGTTTTCGTCCGGACGCAGCTTGCAGTACACCTTGCGACCCGTCGCGGAGGATGTTCCACACTCACTTGGACGTATTCGAAATGAATGCAGAATTGTGCTGAAAGGCATGTAAAGTCCACTCGCGGAGTTTGGCCTACATTTTCCTTCCGTGCATCGTTTTGATCATACGCGCGGCTCGCGATACCCGTTGGCACCTATCGCTGAGAAATGTTTTACACCGACCCGGATGCAGCAGAAATGCATGCCGAAATGAGCTTGGGCACACATGAACGCTATTCAGGGTGTCTGCCACGAGCTTTCTTTTCGTACTCGTTCTGGTGCGAGCGTGACGTATGGTTCCGTTTGTGGTGTAGGTTTCACACCGACTCGGATGAGCCCAAATTGCTTGCTAAAATGAGCTACGGCAAACATGAAGCCCATTCGGGTTGATTGACACTCGGCTTCATCTTATGCGTCGTTTTCTTATGAAAATCCATGCACCATACAGTCCTCGTCGCGGAGGAATGTTTCACACGACTCGGAAAGATTCAAAGCATGCGAAATGCGCTTGGGCATATCTGATGTTCATTCGGCATGTTTGGAACAATGTTTCTCTTTGTGCACCATTCTGGTACGCGTGTGGTTTACATTACCATTGTGCATGAATGTTTCGCTTCAAGTCGGACGTACTCGAAATGCTTGCTGAAACGGGCTAGGGCACATGTGAAGCCCATTCGGGGAGTTTGACACCCAGTTTCGTTTCCTGCATCGTTTTCATTCGGACGCAGCTTGCAGTACCCCTTGTGACCCGTCGCGGAGGGATGTTTCGCACTCACTCGGGCGTATTCGAAATGAATGCAGAATTGCGCTGAAATGCACAAGCGAACATCGTAAGTTAATTCCAGGTGTTTGGCACTCGGTGTCGTTTCGTGCATCGCTTTGAATTCTTTCAGCTTAGGAACTCGTCGTTGCGGAATATTTCACGCCGACTCGGACGGATTCGAAATGCATACACATATGAATTTTATTCGGTGAGTTTGGCACCCGGCTTCATTTCGTTCATCACTTTCGTTTCGTGCCGCAATGTTTCATTTTGGCGTGCAAGGTTGCAGCGTGTGGGGTGCTTGCCACGATGTTCCATTCCGTGCATCATTTTATTGGCGTGTGGTGTTTGCCACAATGTTTCATTTCGTGCATCATTTTCATTTTTTATGGCTGCGCTGCGGTGCCCGTTCGGACCCGTCGTGGGGATTCTTTCAGACATACTCGAGCGGATTGAAACAAATGATGGCGGTAGCAAACATGATAACTTCTTCGGGCGTTTGGCACTCAGTTCAGTTTCGTGCATCGGTTCCGTTTGTATTCTGCTTGTATTACCCGTAGGAACCCGTCGTGGTGGAATGTTTGACACCGACTTCGGACATATTCGAAATGCATGCCAAAATGAGTTCAAGCACATATGAACTCCAATCGTTGTGTTTGGCACTCAGTTTCATACCGCATAGCGTTTTCGAATGGCGCGCGCTTGTAGTATTCGTTCGTGCTCATCGTGGGAAATGTTTCACAAGAACTTCGGACGGACTCGAAATGCATGCGAAAAGTGTGTGGGCGTATATGAAGTTCATTCGGCATGATTGGAACAGAGTTTCGTGTTGTGCACCGTTTTGGTATGCGTGTAGTTTGCAGTACCATTAGGGACCCGCCCGTGCATGAATGTTTCGCATCGACTCGGGACGTGCTCGAAATGCTTGTTGAAATGGGATAGGGCATATATGAACTCCATCCGGGAGTTTGACACCAATTTTCGTTTCGTGCATCGTTTTCGTCGGACGGCTTGCAGTACACCTTGCGACCCGTCGCGGAGGATGTTCCACACTCACTTGGGCGTATTCGAAATGAATGCAGAATTGTGCTGAAAGGCATGTAAAGTCCACTCGCGGAGTTTGGCCTACATTTTCCTTCCGTGCATCGTTTTGATCATACGCGGCTCGCGATACCCGTTGGCACCTATCGCTGAGAAATGTTTTACACCGACCCGGATGCAGCAGAAATGCATGCCGAAATGAGCTTGGGCACACATGAACTCTATTCAGGGTGTCTGCCACGAGCTTTCTTTTCGTACTCGTTCTGGTGCGAACGTGACGTATGGTTCCGTTTGTGGTGTAGGTTTCACACCGATTCGGATGAGCCCAAATTGCTTGCTAAAATGAGCTACGGCAAACATGAAGCCCATTCGGGTTGATTGACACTCGGCTTCATCTTATGCGTCGTTTTCTTATGAAAATCCATGCACCATACAGTCCTCATCGCGGAGGAATGTTTCACCACGACTTCGGAAAGATTCAAAGCATGCGAAATGCGGCTTGGGCATATCTGAAGTTCATTCGGCATGTTTGGAACAATGTTTCTCTTTGTGCACCATTCTGATGCAGCGTGTGGTTTACATTACCATTGTGCATGAATGTTTCGCTTCAAGTCGGACGTGCTCGAAATGCTTGCTGAAGCGGGCTAGGGCACATGTGAAGCCCATTCGGGAGTTTGACACCCAGTTCGTTTCCTGCATCGTTTTCATTCGGACGCGGCTTGCAGTACCCCTTGTGACCCGTCGCGGAGGATGTTTCGCACTCACTCGGGCGTATTGAAATGAATGCAGAATTGCTGAAATGCACAAGCGAACATCGTAAGTTAATTCGGGTGTTTGGCACTCGGTTTCGTTTCGTGCATCGCTTTCAATTCTTTCAGCTTAGGAACTTCGTCGTTGCGGAATATTTCACGCCCGACTCGGACGGATTCGAAATGCATGCCTAAATGAGTCACAACACATATGAATTGCATTCGGCGTGTTTGGCACCGGCTTCATTTCGTTCATCACTTTCGTTTCGTGCCGCAATGTTTCATTTTGGCGTGCAAGGTTGCAGCGTGTGGGGTGCTTGCCCACGATGTTCCATTCCGTGCATCATTTTAGTAGCGTGTGGTGTTTGCCACAATGTTTCATTTCGTGCATCATTTTCATTTTCGTATGGCTGCCGCTGCGGTGCCCGTTCGGACCGTCGTGGGGATTCTTTCAGACATACTCGAGCGGATTGAAACAAATGATGAAAAGCGGTAGCAAACATGATAACTTCTTTAGGCGTTTGGCACTCAGTTCAGTTTCGTGCATCGGTTCCGTTTGTATTCTGCTTGTATTACCCGTAGGAACCCGTCGTGGTGGAATGTTTGACACCGACTTCGGACATATTCGAAATGCATGCCAAAATGAGTTCAAGCACATATGAACTCCAATCGTTGTGTTTGGCACTCAGTTTCATACCAGCGCAGCGTTTTCGAATGGCGCCGCTTGTAGTATTCGTTCGTGCTCATCGTGGGAAATGTTTCACAAGAACTTCGGACCGGACTCGAAATGCATGCCGAAAAGTGTGTGGGCGTATATGAAGTTCATTCGGCATGATTGGAACAGAGTTTCGTGTTGTGCACCGTTTTGGTATCGCGTGTAGTTTGCAGTACCATTAGGGACCCGCCGTGCATGAATGTTTCGCATTGACTCGGACGTACTCGAAATTCTTGTTGAAATGGGATAGGGCATATATGAACTCCATCCGGGGAGTTTGACACCAATTTTCGTTTCGTGCATCGTTTTCGTCCTGACGCAGCTTGAAGTACACCTTGCGACCCGTCGCGGAGGATGTTCCACACTCACTTGGGCGTATTCGAAATGAATGCAGAATTGTGCTGAAAGGCATGTAAAGTCCACTCGCGGAGTTTGGCCTACATTTTCCTTCCGTGCATCGTTTTGATACGCCGCGCCTCGCGATACCCGTTGGCACCTATCGGCTGAGAAATGTTTTACACCGACCGGATGCAGCAGAAATGCATGCGAAATGAGCTTGGGCACACATGAACTCTATTCAGGGTGTCTGCCCACGAGCTTTCTTTTCGTACTCGTTCTGGTGCGAGCGTGGCGTATGGTTCCGTTTGTGGTGTAGGTTTCACACCGACTTCGGATGAGCCCAAATTGCTTGCTAAAATGAGCTACGGCAAACATGAAGCCCATTCGGGTTGATTGACACTCGGCTTCATCTTATCGTCGTTTTCTTATGAAAATCCATGCACCATACAGTCCTCGTCGCGGAGGAATGTTTCACCACGACTTCGGAAAGATTCAAAGCATGCGAAATGCGCCTGGGCATATACGAAGTTCATTCGGCATGTTTGGAACAATGTTTCTCTTTGTGCACCATTCTGGTACGCGTGTGGTTTACATTACCATTGTGCATGAATGTTTCGCTTCAAGTCGGACGTACTCGAAATGCTTGCTGAAACGGGCTAGGGCACATGTGAAGCCCATTCGGGGAGTTTGACACCCAGTTCCGTTTCCTGCATCGTTTTCATTCGGACGCAGCTTGCAGTACCCCTTGTGACCCGTCGCGGAGAAAGGTTTCGCACTCACTCGGACGTATTCGAAATGAATGCAGAATTGCGCTGAAATGCACAAGCGAACATCGTAAGTTAATTCCGGGTGTTTGGCACTCGGTTTCGTTTCGTGCATCGCTTTCAATTCTTTCAGCTTAGGAACTCGTCGTTGCGGAATATTTCACGCCGACTCGGACGGATTCGAGATGCATGCCTAAATGAGTCACGACACATATGAATTGCATTCGGCGTGTTTGGCACCCGGCTTCATTTCGTTCATCACTTTCGTTTCGTGCCGCAATGTTTCATTTTGGCGTGCAAGGTTGCAGCTTGTGGGGTGCTTGCCACGATGTTCCATTCCGTGCATCATTTTAGTAGCGTGTGGTGTTTGCCACAATGTTTCATTTCGTGCATCATTTTCATTTTAGTATGGCTGCGCTGCAGTGCCCGTTCGGACCCGTCGTGGGGATTCTTTCAGACATACTCGAGCGGATTGAAACAAATGATGAAGCGGTAGCAAACATGATAACTTCTTTAGGCGTTTGGCACTCAGTTCAGTTTAGTGCATCGGTTCCGTTTGTATTCTGCTTGTATTACCCGTGGGAACCCGTCGTGGTGGAATGTTTGACACCGACTTCGGACATATTCGAAATGCATGCCAAAATGAGTTCAAGCACATATGATCTCCAATCGTTGTATTTTGCACTCTGTTTCATACCGCGCTAAGTTTTCTTATTGGCGCCGCTTGTAGTATTCGTTCGTGCTCATCGTGGGAAATGTTTCACAAGAACTTCGGACGGACTCGAAATGCATGCGAAAAGTGTGTGGGCGTATATGAAGTTCATTCGGCATGATTGGAACAGAGTTTCGTGTTGTGCACCGTTTTGGTATGCGTGTAGTTTGCAGTACCATTAGGGACCCGCCGTGCATGAATGTTTCGCATCGACTCGGGACGTACTCGAAATGCTTGTTGAAATGGGATAGGGCATATATGAACTCCATCCGGGAGTTTGACACCAATTTTCGTTTAGGTGCATCGTTTTCGTCCGGGCGCGGCTTGCAGTACACCTTGCGACCCGTCGCGGAGGATGTTCCACACTCACTTGGGCGTATTCGAAATGAATGCAGAATTGTGCTGAAAGGCATGTAAAGTCCACTCGCGGAGTTTGGCCTACATTTTCCTTCCGTGCATCGTTTTGATCATACGCGGCTCGCAGTACCCGTTGGCACCTATCACTGAGAAATGTTTTACACCGACCCGGATGCAGCAGAAATGCATGCCGAAATGAGCTTGGGCACACATGGACGCTATTCAGGGTGTCTGCCACGAGCTTTCTTTTAGTACTCGTTCTGGTGCGAGCGTGACGTATGGTTCCGTTTGTGGTGTAGGTTTCACACCGACTCGGATGAGCCCAAATTGCTTGCTAAAATGAGCTACGGCAAACATGAAGCCCATTCGGGTTGATTGACACTCGGCTTCATCTTATGCGTCGTTTTCTTATGAAAATCCATGCACCATACAGTCCTCGTCGCGGAGGAATGTTTCACCACGACTTCGGAAAGATTCAAAGCATGCGAAATGCGCTTGGGCATATCACGAAGTTCATTCGGCATGTTTGGAACAATGTTTCTCTTTGTGCACCATTCTGATGCAGCGTGTGGTTTACATTACCATTGTGCATGAATGTTTCGCTTCAAGTCGGACGTGCTCGAAATGCTTGCTGAAGCGGGCTAGGGCACATGTGAAGCCCATTCGGGAGTTTGACACCCAGTTTCGTTTCCTACATCGTTTTCATTCGGACGCAGCTTGCAGTACCCCTTGTGACGCGTCGCGGAGGGATGTTTCGCACTCACTCGGACGTATTCGAAATGAATGCAGAATTGCGCTAAAATACACAAGCGAACATCGTAAGTTAATTCCGAGTGTTTGGCACTCGGTTTCGTTTCGTGCATCGCTTTGAATTCTTTCAACTTAGGAACTCGTCGTTGCGGAATATTTCACGCCGACTCGGACGTATTCGAAATGCATGCCTAAATGAGTCACAACACATATGATTTGCATTCGGCGTGTTTGGCACTCGGCTTCATTTCGTTCATCACTTTCGTTTCGTGCCGCATTGTTTCATTTTGGCGTGCAAGGTTGCAGCGTGTGGGGTGCTTTCCACGATGTTAGATTCCGTGCATCATTTTCGGCGCGTGTGGTGTTTGCCACAATGTTTCATTTCGTGTATCATTTTCATTTTCGCATGGCTGCCGTTGCAGTGCCCGTTCGGACCCGTCGTGGGGGATTCTTTCAGGCATACTCGAACGTATTCGAAACAAATGATGAAAAGCGGTAGCAAACATGATAAGTTCTTTTGGGGCGTTTGGCACTCAGTTCAGTATCGTGCATCGGTTCCGTTTGTATTCTGCTTGTATTACCGTGGGAATCCGTCGTGGTGGAATGTTTGACACCGACTCGGACATATTCGAAATGCACATATGAACTCCAATCGTTGTGTTTGGCACTCAGTTTCATACCGCGCAACGTTTTCGAACGGGCGCCGCTTGTTGTATTCGTTCGTGCTCATCGTGGGGAAATGTTTCACAAGAACTCGGACGGACTCGAAATGCATGCCGAAAAGTGTGTGGGCGTATATGAAGTTCATTCGGCATGATTGGAACAGAGTTTCGTGTTGTGCACCGTTTTGGTATGCGTGTAGTTTGCAGTACCATTTGGGACCCGCGCGTGCATGAATGTTTCGCATCGACTCGGACGTACTCGAAATGCTTGTTGAAATGGGATAGGGCATATATGAACTCCATCCGGGGAGTTTGACACCAATTTTCGTTTCGTGCATCGTTTTCGTCCGGACGCAGCTTGCAGTACACCTTGCGACCCGTCGCGGAGGGATGTTCCACACTCACTTGGACGTATTCGAAATGAATGCAGAATTGTGCTGAAAGGCATGTAAAGTCCACTCGCGGAGTTTGGCCTACATTTTCCTTCCGTGCATCGTTTTGATACGCACGCAGCTCGCAGTACCCGTTGGCACTTAGCGCTGAGAAATGTTTTACACCGACCCGGATGCAGTAGAAACGCATGCCGAAATGAGCTTGGGCACACATGAACTCTATTCAGGGTGTCTGCCACGAGCTTTCTTTTCGTACTCGTTCTGGTGCGAACGTGACGTATGGTTCCGTTTGTGGTGTAGGTTTCACACCGACTCGGATGAGCCCAAATTGCTTGCTAAAATGAGCTACGGCAAACATGAAGCCCATTCGGGTTGATTGACACTCGGCTTCATCTTATTCATCGCTTTCATGTGAAAATCCATGCACCATATAGTCCTCGTCGCGGAGGAATGTTTCACACGATTCGGAAAGATTCAAAACACATGCCGAAATGCGCTTGGGCATATACGAAGTTCATTCGGCATGTTTGGAACAATGTTTCTCTTTGTGCACCATTCTGGTACGCGTGTGGTTTACATTACAATTGTGCATGAATGTTTCGCTTCAAGTCGGACGTACTCGAAATGCTTGCTGAAACGGGCTAGGGCAGATGTGAAGACCATTCCGGGAGTTTGACACCCAGTTTCGTTTCCTGCATCGTTTTCATTCGAACGCAGCTTGCAGTACCCCTTGTGACCCGTCGCGGAGGGATGTTTCGCACTCACTTGGACGTATTCGAAATGAATGCAGAATTGCGCTGAAATGCACAAGCGAACATCGTAAGTTAATTCCGGGTGTTTGGCACTCGGTTTCGTTTCGTGCATCGCTTTCAATTCTTTCAGCTTAGGAACTCGTTGCGGAATATTTCACGCCGACTCGGACGGATTCGAAATGCATGCCTAAATGAGTCACAACACATATGAATTGCATTCGGCGTGTTTGGCACCCGGCTTCATTTCGTTCATCACTTTCGTTTCATGCCGCAATGTTTCATTTTGGCGTGCAAGGTTGCAGCGTGTGGGGTGCTTGCCACGATGTTCCATTCCGTGCATCATTTTAGTAGCGTGTGGTGTTTGCCACAATGTTTCATTTCGTGCATCATTTTCATTTTCGTATGGCTGCCGCTGCAGTGCCCGTTCGGACCCGTCGTGGGGGATTCTTTTAGACATACTCGAACGGATTCGAAACAAATGATGAAAAGCGGTAGCAAACATGGTAACTTCTTTCGGGGCATTTGGCACTCAGTTCAGTTTCGTGCATCGTTTCTGTTTGTATTCTGCTTGTATTACCCGTGGGAACCCGTCGTGGTGGAATGTTTGACACCGACTCGGACATATTCGAAATGCATGCCAAAATGAGTTAAAGCACATATGAACTCCAATCGTTGTGTTTGGCACTCAGTTTCATACCAGCGCAGCGTTTTCGAATGGCGCCGCTTGTAGTATTCGTTCGTGCTCATCGTGAAATGTTTCACAAGAACTTCGGACGGACTCGAAATGCATGCGAAAAGTGTGGGCGTATATGAAGTTCATTCGGCATGATTGGAACATAGTTTCGTGTTGTGCACCGTTTTGGTATGCGTGTAGTTTGCAGTACCATTAGGGACCCGCCGTGCATGAATGTTTCGCATCGACTCGGACGTACTCGAAATGCTTGTTGAAATGGGATAGGGCATATATGAACTCCATCCGGGGAGTTTGACACCAATTTTCGTTTCGTGCATCGTTTTTGTCCGGACGAAGATTTCTGTACACCTTGCGAACCGTCGCGTGGGATGTTCCACACTCACTTGGACTTATTCGAAATTAATGCAGAATTGTGCTGAAAGGCATGTAAAGTCCACTCGCGGAGTTTGTCCTACATTTTCCTTCCGTGCATCGTTTTGATCGCCGCGCGGCTCGCGATACCGGTTGGCACCTATCGCTGAGAAATGTTTTACACCGACCCGGATGCAGCAGAAATGCATGCCGAAATGAGCTTGGGCACACATGAACGCTATTCAGGGTGTCTGCCACGAGCTTTCTTTTCGTACTCGTTCTGGTGCGAGCGTGACGTATGGTTCCGTTTGTGGTGTAGGTTTCACACCGACTCGGATGAGCCCAAATTGCTTGCTAAAATGAGCTACGGCAAACATGAAGCCCATTCGGGTTGATTGACACTCGGCTTCATCTTATGCGTCGTTTTCTTATGAAAATCCATGCACCATACAGTCCTCATCGCGGAGGAATGTTTCACCACGACTTCGGAAAGATTCAAAACGCATGTCGAAATGCGCTTGGGCATATACGAAGTTCATTCGGCATGTTTGGAACAATGTTTCTCTTTGTGCACCATTCTGGTACGCGTGTGGTTTACATTACCATTGTGCATGAATGTTTCGCTTCAAGTCGGACGTACTCGAAATGCTTGCTGAAACGGGCTAGGGCACATGTGAAGCCCATTCGGGGAGTTTGACACCCAGTTTCGTTTCCTGCATCGTTTTCATTCGGACGCAGCTTGCAGTACCCCTTGTGACCCGTCGCGGAGGGATGTTTCGCACTCACTCGGACGTATTCGAAATGAATGCAGAATTGCGCTGAAATGCACAAGCGAACATCGTAAGTTAATTCCGGGTGTTTGGCACTCGGTTTCGTTTCGTGCATCGCTTTCAATTCTTTCAGCTTAGGAACTCGTCGTTGCGGAATATTTCACGCCGACTCGGACGGATTCGAAATGCATGCCTAAATGAGTCACAACACATATGAATTGCATTCGGCGTGTTTGGCACCCGGCTTCATTTCGTTCATCACTTTCGTTTCGTGCCGCAATGTTTCATTTTGGCGTGCAAGGTTGCAGCGTGTGGGGTGCTTGCCACGATGTTCCATTCCGTGCATCATTTTCGGCGCGTGTGGTGTTTGCCACAATGTTTCATTTCGTGCATCATTTTCATTTTCGTATGGCTGCCGCTGCAGTGCCCGTACGGACCCTTCGTGGTGGATTCTTTCAGACATACTCGAACGGATTCGAAACAAATGATGAAAAGTGGTAGCAAACATGGTAACTTCTTTCGTGGCGTTTGGCACTTAGTTCAGTTTTGTGCATCGGTTCCGTTTGTATTCTGCTTGTATTACCCGTGGGAACCCGTCATGGTGGAATGTTTGACACCGACTCGGACATATTCGAAATGCATGCCAAAATGAGTTAAAGCACATATGAACTCCAATCGTTGTGTTTGGCACTAAGTTTGATATCGCGCAACGTTTTCGAATGGGCACCGCTTGTAGTATTCGTTCGTGCTCATCGTGGGGAAATGTTTCACAAGAACTCGGACGGACTCGAAATGCTTGCCGAAAAGTGTGTGGGCGTATATGAAGTTCATTCAGCATGATTGGAACAAAGTTTCGTGTTGTGCACCGTTTTGGTATGCGTGTAGTTTGCAGTACCATTAGGGACCCGCTGTGCATGAATGTTTCGCATCAACTGTGACGTACTCGAAATGCTTGTTGAAATGGGATAGGGCATATATGAACTCCATCCGGGGAGTTTGACACCAATTTTCGTTTCGTGCATCGTTTTCGTCCGGACGCAGCTTGTAGTACACCTTGCGACCCGTCGCGGAGGGATGTTCCACACTCACTTGGACGTATTCGAAATGAATGCAGAATTGTGCTGAAAGGCATGTAAAGTCCACTCGCGGAGTTTGGCCTACATTTTCCTTCCGTGCATCGTTTTGATACGCCGCGCCTTCGCAGTACCCGTTGGCACCTATCGCTGAGAAATGTTTTACACCGACCCGGATGCAGCAGAAATGCATGCCGAAATGAGCTTGGGCACACATGAACGCTATTCAGGGTGTCTGCCACGAGCTTTCTTTTCGTACTCGTTCTGGTGCGAGCGTGACGTATGGTTCCGTTTGTGGTGTAGGTTTCACACCGACTCGGATGAGCCCAAATTGCTTGCTAAAATGAGCTACGGCAAACATGAAGCCCATTCGGGTTGATTGACACTCGGCTTCATCTTATGCGTCGTTTTCTTATGAAAATCCATGCACCATACAGTCCTCATCGCGGAGGAATGTTTCACACGACTTGGAAAGATTCAAAGCATGCGAAATGCGGCTTGGGCATATCTGAAGTTCATTCGGAATGTTTGGAACAAAGTTACTCTTAGTGCACCATTCTGGTACGCGTGTGGTTTACATTACCATTGTGCATGAATGTTTCGCTTCAAGTCGGACGTACTCGAAATGCTTGCTGAAACGGGCTAGGGCACATGTGAAGCCCATTCGGGGAGTTTGACACCCAGTTCTGTTTCCTGCATCGTTTTCATTCGGACGCAGCTTGCAGTACCCCTTGTGACCCGTCGCGGAGGGATGTTTCGCACTCACTCGGACGTATTCGAAATGAATGCAGAATTGCGCTGAAATGCACAAGCGAACATCGTAAGTTAATTCCGGGTGTTTGGCACTCGGTTTCGTTTCGATGCATCGCTTTCAATTCTTTCAGCTTAGGAACTTCGTCGTTGCGGAATATTTCACGCCCGACTCGGACGGATTCGAAATGCATGCCTAAATGAGTCACAACACATATGAATTGCATTCGGCGTGTTTGGCACCGGCTTCATTTCGTTCATCACTTCGTTTCGTGCCGCAATGTTTCATTTTGGCGTGCAAGGTTGCAGCGTGTGGGGTGCTTGCCCACGATGTTCCATTCCGTGCATCATTTTAGTAGCGTGTGGTGTTTGCCACAATGTTTCATTTCGTGCATCATTTTCATTTTAAGTATGGCTGCGCTGCGGTGCCCGTTCGGACCCGTCGTGGGGATTCTTTCAGACATACTCGAATGGATTGAAACAAATGATGAAAAGCGGTAGCAAACATGATAACTTCTTTGGGCGTTTGGCACTCAGTTCAGTTTAGTGCATCGGTTCCGTTTGTATTCTGCTTGTATTACCGTAGGAACCCGTCGTGGTGGAATGTTTGACACCGACTTCGGACATATTCGAAATGCATGCCAAAATGAGTTAAAGCACATATGAACTCCAATCGTTGTGTTTGGCACTCAGTTTCATACCGGCATAGCGTTTTCGAATGGCGCCGCTTGTAGTATTCGTTCGTGCTCATCGTGGGAAATGTTTCACAAGAACTTCGGACGGACTCGAAATGCATGCCGAAAAGTGTGTGGGCGTATATGAAGTTCATTCGGCATGATTGGAACAAAGTTTCGTGTTGTGCACCGTTTTGGTATGCTTGTAGTTTGCAGTACCATTAGGGACCCGCCGTGCATTAATATTTCGCATCGACTCGGACGTACTCGAAATGCTTGTTGAAATGGGATAGGGCATATATGAACTCCATCCGGGAGTTTGACACCAATTTTCGTTTCGTGCATCGTTTTCGTCCGGACGCAGCTTGCAGTACACCTTGCGACCCGTCGCGGAGGGATGTTCCACACTCACTTGGACGTATTCGAAATGAATGCAGAATTGTGCTGAAAGGCATGTAAAGTCTACTCGCGGATTTTGGCCTACATTTTCGTTCCGTGTATCGTTTTGATCATACGCGGCTTCGCAGTACCCGTTGGCACCTATCGCTGAGAAATGTTTTACCGACCTGGATGCAGCAGAAATGCATGCCGAAATGAGCTTGAGCACACATGAACTTTATTCAGGGTGTCTGCCAAATCTTTCTTTTCGTACTCGTTCTGGTGCGAACGTGACTTATGGTTCCGTTTGTGGTGTAGGTTTCACACCGACTCAGATGAGCCCAAATTGCTTGCTAAAATGAGCTACGGCAAACATGAAGCCCATTCGGGTTGATTGACACTTAGCTTCATCTTATGCGTCGTTTTCTTGTGAAAATCCATGCACCATACAGTCCTCGTTGCGGAGGAATGTTCCACACGACTCGGAAAGATTCAAAACGCATGCCGAAATGCGCTTGGACATATACGATGTTCATTCGGCATGTTTGGAACAATGTTTCTCTTTGTGCACCATTCTGATACTCGTGTAGTTTACATTACCATTGTGTATGAATGTTTCGCTTCAACTCGGACGTGCCCGAAATGCTTGCTGAAACGGGCTAGGGCACATGTGAAGCCCATTCGGGGAGTTTGACACTCAGTTTCGTTTCCTGCATCGTTTTCATATGGACGCAGCTTGCAGTACCACTTGTGACCCGTCGCGGAGAGATGTTTCGCACTCACTCGGACGTACTCGAAATGAATGCATAATTGCGCTGAAATGCACAAGCGAACATCGTAAGTTAATTCCGGGTGTTTGGCACTCGGTTTCGTTTCGTGCATCGCTTTCAATTATTTCAGCTTAGGAACTCGTCGTTGCGGAATATTTCACGCCGACTCGGACGGATTCGAAATGCATGCCTAAATGAGTCACAACACATATGAATTGCATTCGGCGTGTTTGGCACCCGGCTTCATTTCGTTCATCACTTTTGTTTCGTGCTGCAATGTTTCACTTTGGCGTGCAAGGTTGCAGCGTGTGGGGTGCTTGCCACGATGTTCCATTCCGTGCATCATTTTCGGCGCGTGTGGTGTTTGCCACAATGTTTCATTTCGTGCATCATTTTCATTTTCGTATGGCTGCCGCTGTAGTGCCCATTCGGACCCGTCGTGGGGGATTCTTTCAGACATACTCGAACGGATTCGAAACAAATGATGAAAAGCGGTAGCAAACATGGTAACTTTTTTCGGGGCGTTTGGCACTCAGTTCAGTTTCGTGCATCGGTTCCGTTTGTATTCTGCTTGTATTACCCGTAGTAACCCGTCGTGATGGAATGTTTGACACCGACTCGGACATATTCGAAATGCATGCCAAAATGAGTTAAAGCACATATGAACTCCAATCGTTGTGTTTGGCACTCAGTTTCATACCACGCAACGTTTTCGAATGGACGCCGCTTGTAGTATTCGTTCGTACTCATCGTGGCGAAATGTTTCACAAGAACTTCGGACGGACTCGAAATGCATGCCGAAAAGTGTGTGGGCGTATATGAAGTTCATTCGGAATGATTGGAACAAAGTTTCGTGTTGTGCACCGTTTTGGTATGCGTGTAGTTTGCAGTACCATTAGGGACCCGCCGTGCATGAATGTTTCGCATCGACTCGGACGTACTCGAAATGCTTGTTGAAATGGGATAGGGCATATATGAACTCCATCCGGGGAGTTTGACACCAATTTTCCTTTCGTGCATCGTTTTAGTCCGGGCGCCGCTTGCAGTACACCTTGCGACCCGTCGCGGAGGGATGTTCCACACTCACTTGGACGTATTCGAAATGAATGCAGAATTGTGCTGAAAGGCATGTAAAGTCCACTCGCGGAGTTTGGCCTACATTTTCCTTCCGTGCATCGTTTTGATCGCCGCGCAGCTCGCAGTATCCGTTGGCACCTATCGCTGAGAAATGTTTTACACCGACCCGGATGCAGAAGAAATGCATGCCGAAATGAGCTTGGGCACACATGAACTCTATTCAGGGTGTCTGCCACAAGCTTTCTTTTCGTACTCGTTCTGGTGCGAACGTGTCTTATGGTTCCGTTTGTGGTGTAGGTTTCACACCGACTCGGATGAGCCCAATTTGCTTGCTAAAATGAGCTACGGCAAACATGAAGCCCATTCGGGTTGATTGACACTCAGCTTCATCTTATGCGTCGTTTTCTTGTGAAAATCCATGCACCATACAGTCCTTGTCGCGGAGGAATGTTTCACCACGACTTCGGAAAGATTCAAAGCATGCGAAATGCGCTTGGGCATATCTGAAGTTCATTCGGCATGTTTGGAACAATGTTTCTCTTTGTGCACCATTCTGATGCAGCGTGTGGTTTACAATTACCATTGTGCATGAATGTTTCGCTTCAAGTCGGACGTGCTCGAAATGCTTGCTGAAGCGGGCTAGGGCACATGTGAAGCCCATTCGGGAGTTTGACACCCGATTTCGTTTCTGCATCGTTTTCATTCGGACGCGGCTTGCAGTACCCCTTGTGACCTGTCGCGGAGGGATGTTTCACACTCACTTTCCGGGCGTATTGAAATGAATGCAGAATTGCGCTGAAATGCACAAGCGAACATCGTAAGTTAATTCGGGTGTTTGGCTTTTCGGTTTCGTTTCGTGCATCGCTTTCAATTCTTTCTGCTTAGGAACTCAAATCGTTGCGGAATATTTCCGCGCCGACTCGGACGGATTCGAAATGCATGCCTAAATGAGTCACAACACATATGAATTGCATTCGGTGTGTTTGGCACCGGCTTCATTTCGTTCATCACTTTCGTTTCGTGCCGCAATGTTTCATTTTGGCGTGCAAGGTTGCAGCGTGTGGGGTGCTTGCCCACGATGTTCCATTCCGTGCATCATTTTAGTAGCGTGTGGTGTTTGCCACAATGTTTCATTTCGTGCATCATTTTCATTTTAAATATGGCTGCCGCTGCGGTGCCCGTTCGGACCCGTCGTGAGGATTCTTTCAGACATACTCGAATGGATTCGAAACAAATGGTGAAAAGCGGTTCCAAACATCATAAGTTCTTTCGGGGCGTTTGGCACTCAGTTCTGTTTCGTGCATCGGTTCCGTTTGTATTCGGCTTGTATTACCCGTAGGAACCCGTCGTGGTGGAATGTTTGACACCGACTCGGATATATTCGAAATGCATGCCAAAATGAGTTAAAGCACATATGAACTCCAATCGTTGTGTTTGGCACTCAGTTTCATACCGCACAACGTTTTCGAATAGGCACCGCTTGTAGTATTCGTTCGTGGTCATCGTGGGGAAATGTTTCACATGAACTCGGACGGACTCGAAATGCATGCCGAAAAGCGTGTGGGCGTATATGAAGTTCATTCGGCATGATTGGAACAAAGTTTCGTTTTGTGCACCGTTTTGGTATCGCGTGTAGTTTGCAGTACCATTAGGGACCCGCCGTGCATGAATGTTTCGCATCGACTCGGGACGTGCTCGAAATGCTTGTTGAAATGGGATAGGGCATATATGAACTCCATCCGGGAGTTTGACACCAATTTTCCTTTCGTGCATCGTTTTCGTCGGACGCGGCTTGCAGTACACCTTGCGACCCGTCGCGGAGGATGTTCCACACTCACTTGGGCGTATTCGAAATGAATGCAGAATTGTGCTGAAAGGCATGTAAAGTCCACTCGGGAGTTTGGCCTACATTTTCCTTCCGTGCATCGTTTTGATCATACGCCTTTCGCAGTACCCGTTGGCACCTATCGCTGAGAAATGTTTTACACCGACCTGGATGCAGCAGAAATGCATGCCGAAATGAGCTTGAGCACACATGAACTTTATTCAGGGTGTCTGCCAAATCTTTCTTTTCGTACTCGTTCTGGTGCGAACGTGACTTATGGTTCCGTTTGTGGTGTAGGTTTCACACCGACTCAGATGAGCCCAAATTGCTTGCTAAAATGAGCTACGGCAAACATGAAGCCCATTCGGGTTGATTGACACTTAGCTTCATCTTATGCGTCGTTTTCTTGTGAAAATCCATGCACCATACAGTCCTCGTTGCGGAGGAATGTTCCACACGACTCGGAAAGATTCAAAACGCATGCCGAAATGCGCTTGGACATATACGAAGTTCATTCGGCATGTTTGGAACAATGTTTCTCTTTGTGCACCATTCTGATGCGCGTGTGGTTTACAATTACCATTGTGCATGAATGTTTCGCTTCAAGTCGGACGTGCTCGAAATGCTTGCTGAAAGCGGGCTAGGGCACATGTGAAGCCCATTCGGGAGTTTGACACCCGATTTCGTTTCCTGCATCGTTTTCATTCGGACGCGGCTTGCAGTACCCCTTGTGACCTGTCGCGGAGGGATGTTTCACACTCACTCGGGCGTATTGAAATGGATGCAGAATTGCGCTGAAATGCACAAGCGAACATCGTAAGTTAATTCCGGGTGTTTGGCACTCGGTTTCGTTTCGTGCATCGCTTTCAGTTCTTTCAGCTTAGGAACTCGTCGTTGCGGAATATTTCACGCCGACTCGGACGGATTCGAAATGCATGCCTAAATGTGTCACAACACATATGAATTGCATTCGGCGTGTTTGGCACCCGGCTTCATTTCGTTCATCACTTTCGTTTCGTGCCGCAATGTTTCATTTTGGCGTGCAAGGTTGCAGCGTGTGGGGTGCTTGCCACGATGTTCTATTTCGTGCATCATTTTAGGCGCGTGTGGTGTTTGCCACAATGTTTCATTTCATGCATCATTTTCATTTTCGTATGGCTGCCGCTGCAGTGCCTGTTCGGACTCGTCGTGGGGGATTCTTTCAAACATACTCGAACGGATTCGAAACAAATGATGAAAAGCGGTAGCAAACATGATAAATTCTTTCGGGGCATTTGGCACTCAGTTCAGTTTCGTGCATCGGTTCCGTTTGTATTCTGCTTGTATTACCCGTGGGAACCCGTCGTGGTGGAATGTTTGCCACCGACTCGGACATATTCGAAATGCATGCCAAAATGAGTTGAAGCACATATGAACTCCAATCGTTGTGTTTGGCACTCAGTTTCATACCGCGCAACGTTTTCGAATGGGCGCCGCTTGTAGTATTCGTTCGTGCTCATCGTGGGGAAATGTTTCACAAGAACTCGGACGGACTCGAAATGCATGCGAAAAGTGTGTGGCGTATATGAAGTTCATTCGGCATGATTGGAACAAAGTTTACGTGTTGTGCACCGTTTTGGTATGCGTGTAGTTTGCAGTAGCATTAGGGACCCGCCGTGCATGAATGTTTCGCATCGACTCGGACGTACTCGAAATGCTTGTTGAAATGGGATACGGCATATATTAACTCCATCCAGGGAGTTTGACACCAATTTTCCTTTCGTGCATCGTTTTCGTACGGACGCGGCTTGCAGTACACCTTGCGACCCGTCGCGGAGGGATGTTCCACACTCACTTGGGCGTGTCGAAATGAATGCAGAATTGTGCTGAAAGGCATGTAAAGTCCACTCGCGGAGTTTGGCCTACATTTTCCTTCCGTGCATCGTTTTGATCATACGCGGCTCATGATACCCGTTGGCACCTATCGCTGAGAAATATTTTACACGACCCGGATGCAGTAGAAATGCATGCCGAAATGAGCTTGGGTACACATGAACTCTATTCAGGGTGTCTGCCACAAGCTTCCTTTTCGTACTCGATCTGGTGCGAACGTGACTTATGGTTCCGTTTGTGGTGTAGGTTTCACAACGACTCGGATGAGCCCAAATTGCTTGCTAAAATGAGCTACGGCAAACATGAGGCCCATTCGGGATGATTGACACTCAGCTTCATCTTATGCGTCGTTTTCTTGTCAAAATCCATGCACCATACGTCCTCGTTGCAGAGGAATGTTTCACATGATTCGGAAATATTCAAAACGCATGCCGAAATGCGCTTGGGCATATACGAAGTTCATTCGGCATGTTTGGAACAATGTTTCTCTTTGTGCACCATTCTGGTACGCGTGTGGTTTACATTACCATTGTGCATGAATGTTTCGCTTCAAGTCGGACGTACTCGAAATGCTTGCTGAAACGGGCTAGGGCACATGTGAAGCCCATTCGGGGAGTTTGACACCCAGTTTCGTTTCCTGCATCGTTTTCATTCGGACGCAGCTTGCAGCACCCCTTGTGACCTGTCGCGGAGGGATGTTTCACACTCACTCGGACGTATTCGAAATGGATGCAGAATTGCGCTGAAATGCACAAGCGAACATCGTAAGTTAATTCCGGGTGTTTGGCACTCGGTTTCGTTTCGTGCATCGCTTTCAATTCTTTCTGCTTAGGAACTCGTCGTTGCGGAATATTTCACGCCGACTCGGACGGATTCGAAATGCATGCCTAAATGAGTTACAACACCTATGAGTTTCATTCGGTGTGTTTGGCACCCGGCTTCATTTCATTCATCACTTTCGTTTCGTGCCGCAATGTTTCATTTTGGCGTGCAAGGTTGCAGCGTGTGGGGTGCTTGCCACGATGTTCCATTCCGTGCATCATTTTCGGCGCGTGTGGTGTTTGCCACAATGTTTCATTTCGTGCATCATTTTCATTTTAAGTATGGCTGCGCTGCGGTGCCCGTTCGGACCCGTCGTGGGGATTCTTTCAGATATACTGGAATGGATTCGAAACAAATGATGAAAAGCGGTAGCAAACATGATAAGTTCTTACGGGGCGTTTGGCACTCAGTTCTGTTTCGTGCATCGGTTCCGTTTGTATTCTGCTATTATTAACCGTGGGAACCCGTCGTGGTGGAATGTTTGACACCGACTCGAACATATTCGAAATGCATGCCAAAATGAGTTAAAGCACATATGAACTCCAATCGTTGTGTTTGGCACTCAGATTCATACCAGCATAACGTTTTCGAATGGGCGCCGCTTGTAGTATTCGGTCGTGCTCATCGTGGTGAAATGTTTCACAAGAACTCGGACGGACTCGAAATGCATGCCGAAAAGTGTGTGGGCGTATATGAAGTTCATTCGGCATGATTGTAACAAAGTTTCGTGTTGTGCACCGTTTTGGTGTGCGTGTAGTTTGCAGTACCATTAGGGACCCGCCGTGCATGAATGTTTCGCATCGACTCGGACGTACTCGAAATGCTTGTTGAAATGCGATAGGGCATATATGAACTCCATCCGGGAGTTTGACACCAATTTTCCTTTAGGTGCATCGTTTTCGTCGGACGCAGCTTGCAGTACACCTTGCGACCCGTCGCGGAGGGATGTTCCACACTCACTTGGGCGTGTCGAAATGAATGCAGAATTGTGCTGAAAGGCATGTAAAGTCCACTCGGGAGTTTGGCCTACATTTTCCTTCCGTGCATCGTTTTGATACGCCGCGCGGCTCGCGATACCCGTCGGCACCTATCGCTGAGAAATGTTTTACACCGACCGGATGCAGCAGAAATGCATGCGAAATGAGCTTGGGCACACATGAACTCTATTCAGGGTGTCTGCCACAAGCTTTCTTTTAAGTACTCGTTCTGGTCTGAGCGTGACTTATGGTTCCGTTTGTGGTGTAGGTTTCACACCGACTCGGATGAGCCCAAATTGCTTGCTAAAATGAGCTACGGCAAACATGAAGCCCATTCGGGTTTATTGACACCCAGCTCCATCTTATCGTCGTTTTCTTGTGAAAATCCATGCACCATACAGATCCTCGTCGCGGAGGAATGTTTCACCACGACTTCGGAAAGATTCAAAGCGCATGCGAAATGCGGCTTGGGCATATCACGAAGTTCATTCGGCATGTTTGGAACAATGTTTCTCTTTGTGCACCATTCTGGTGCGCCTGTGGTTTACAATTACCATTGTGCATGGACGTTTCGCTTCAAGTCGGACGTACTCGAAATGCTTGCTGAAACGGGCTAGGGCACATGTGAAGCCCATTCGGGGAGTTTGACACCCGGTTTCGTTTCCTTCATTGTTTTCATTCGGACGCAGCTTGCAGCACCCCTTGTAACCTGTCGCGGAGGGATGTTTCACACTCACTCGGACGTATTCGAAATGGATGCAGAATTGCACTTTAAATGCACAAGCGAATATCGTAAGTTAATTCCGGGTGTTTGGCAATCGGTTTCGTTTCGTGCATCGCTTTCAATTCTTTCTGCTAGGAACTCGTCGTTGCGGAATATTTCACGCCGACTCGGACGGATTCGAAATGCATGCCAAAATGATTTACAACACATATGAATTGCATTCGGTGAGTTTGGCACCCGGCTTCCTTTCGTTCATCACTTTCGTTTCGTGCCGCAATGTTTCATTTTGGCGTGCAAGGTTGCAGCGTGTGGGGTGCTTGCCACGATGTTCCATTCCGTGCATCATTTTCGGCGTGTGTGGTGTTTGCCACAATGTTTCAATTCGTGCATCATTTTCATTTTAAGTATGGCTGCGCTGCGTGCCGTTCAGACCCATCGTGGGGGATTTTTTCAGACATACTCGAATGGATTCGAAACAAATGATGAAAAGCGGTAGCAAACATGATAAGTTCTTTCGGGGCGTTTGGCACTCAGTTCTGTTTCGTGCATTGGTTCGGTTTGTATTCTGCTTGTATTACCCGTGGGAACCCGTCGTGGTGGAATGTTTGACACCGACTCGAACATATTCGAAATGCATGCCAAAATGAGTTAAAGCACATATGAACTCCAATCGTTGTGTTTGGCACTCAGATTCATACCAGCATAGCGTTTTCGAATGGGCGCGCTTGTAGTATTCGTTCGTGCTCAGCGTGGGGAAATGTTTCACAAGAACCTCGGACGGACTCGAAATGCATGCCGAAAAGTGTGTGGGCGTATATGAAGTTCATTCGGCATGATTGGAACAAAGTTTCGTGTTGTGCACCGTTTTGGTGTGCGTGTAGTTTGCAGTACCATTAGGGACCCGCCGTGCATGAATGTTTCGCATCGACTCGGACGTACTCGAAATGCTTGTTGAAATGGGATAGGGCATATATGAACTCCATCCGGGGAGTTTGACACCAATTTTCCTTTCGTGCATCGTTTTCGTCCGGACGCAGCTTGCAGTACACCTTGCGACCCGTCGCGGAGGGATGTTCCACACTCACTTGGACGTATTCGAAATGAATGCAGAATTGTGCTGAAAGGCATGTAAAGTCCACTCGGGGAGTTTGGCCTACATTTTCCTTCCGTGCATCGTTTTGATCGCCGCGGCTCGCGATACCCGTTGGCACCTATCGCTGAGAAATGTTTTACACCGACCGGATGCAGCAGAAATGCATGCGAAATGAGCTTGGGCACACATGAACTCTATTCAGGGTGTCTGCCACAAGCTTTCTTTTAAGTACTCGTTCTGGTGCGAACGTGACTTATGGTTCCGTTTGTGGTGTAGGTTTCACACCGACTCGGATGAGCCCAAATTGCTTGCTAAAATGAGCTACGGCAAACATGAAGCCCATTCGGGTTGATTGACACTCAGCTCCATCTTATGCGTCATTTTCTTGTGAAAATCCATGCACCATACAGTCCTCGTTGCGGAGGAATGTTTCACCACGACTTCGGAAAGATTCAAAGCATGCGAAATGCGGCTTGGACATATACGAAGTTCATTCGGCATGTTTGGAACAATGTTTCTCTTTGTGCACCATTCTGGTACGCCTGTGGTTTACAATTACCATTGTGCATGCACGTTTCGCTTCAAGTCGGACGTACTCGAAATGCTTGCTGAAACGGGCTAGGGCACATGTGAAGCCCATTCGGGGAGTTTGACACCCAGTTTCGTTTCCTGCATCGTTTTCATTCGGACGCAGCTTGCAGCACCCCTTGTGACCTGTCGCGGAGGGATGTTTCACACTCACTCGGACGTAATCGAAATGGATGCAGAATTGTGCTTTAAATGCACAAGCGTGCATTGTAAGTTAATTCTAGGTGTTTGGCACTCGGTTTCGTTTCATGCATCGCTTTCAATTCTTTCAGCTTAGGAACTCGTCGTTGCGGAATATTTCACGCCGACTCGGACGGATTCGAAATGCATACACATATGAATTGTATTCGGTGAGTTTGGCACCCGGCTTCATTTCGTTCATCACTTTCGTTTCGTGCCGCAATGTTTCATTTTGGCGTGCAAGGTTGCAGCGTGTGGGGTGCTTGCCACGATGTTCCATTCCGTGCATCATTTTCGGCGCGTGTGGTGTTTGCCACAATGTTTCATTTCGTGCATCATTTTCATTTTCGTATGGCTGCCGCTGTAGTGCCCATTCGGACCCGTCGTGGGGGATTCTTTCAGACATACTCGAACGGATTCGAAACAAATGATGAAAAGCAGTAGCAAACATGCTAAGTTCTTTCGGGGCGTTTGGCAATCAGTTCAGTTTCATGCATCGGTTTCGTTTGTATTCTGCTTGTATTACCCGTGGGAACAAGTCATGGTGGAATGTTTGACACCGACTCGGACATATTCGAAATGCATGCCAAAATGACTTAAAGCACATATGAACTCCAATCGTTGTGTTGGGCACTCAGTTTCATAACGCGCAACGTTTTCGAATGGGCGGCGCTTGTAGTATTCGTTCGTGCTCATCGTGGGAAAATGTTTCACAAGACCTCGGACGGACTCGAAATGCATGCTGAAAAGTGTGTGGATATGAAGTTCATTCGGCATTATTGGAACAGAGTTTCGTATTGTGCACCGTTTTGTTATGCGTGTAGTTTGCAGTACCATTAGGGACCCGCCGTGCATGAATGTTTCGCATCGATTCTGACGTACTCGAAATGCTTGTTCAAATAGGATAGGGCATATATGAACTCCATCCGGGGAGTTTGACACTAATTTTCATTTCGTGCATCGTTTTCGTCCGGACGCAGCTTGCAGTACACCTTGCGACCCGTCGCGGAGGGATGTTCCACACTCACTTGGACGTATTCGAAATGAATGCAGAATTGTGCTGAAAGGCATGTAAAGTCCACTCGCGGAGTTTGGCCTACATTTTCCTTCCGTGCATCGTTTTGATACGCACGCAGCTCGCAGTACCCGTTGGCACCTATCGCTGAGAAATGTTTTACACCGACCCGGATGCAGCAGAAATGCATGCCGAAATGAGCTTGGGCACACATGAACTCTATTCAGGGTGTCTGCCACAAGCTTTCTTTTCGTACTCGTTCTGGTGCGAACGTGACTTATGGTTCCGTTTGTGGTGTAGGTTTCACACCGACTCAGATGAGCCCAAATTGCTTGCTAAAATGAGCTACGGCAAACATGAAGCCCATTCGGGTTGATTGACACTCAGCTTCATCTTATGCGTCGTTTTCTTGTGAAAATCCATGCACCATACAGTCCTCGTTGCGGAGGAATGTTCCACACGACTCGGAAAGATTCAAAACGCATGCCGAAATGCGCTTGGGCATATACGAAGTTCATTCGGCATGTTTGGAACAATGTTTCTCTTTGTGCACCATTCTGGTACGCGTGTGGTTTACATTACCATTGTGCATGAATGTTTCGCTTCAAGTCGGACGTACTCGAAATGCTTGCTGAAACGGGCTATAGCACATGTGAAGCCCATTCGGTGAGTTTAACACCCAGTTTCGTTTCCTGCATTGTTTTCATTCGGACGTAGCTTGCAGTACCCCTTGTGTCCCGTCGCGGAGGGATGTTTCGCACTCACTCGGACGTATTCGAAATGAATGCAGAATTGCGCTGAAATGCACAAGCGAACATCGTAAGTTAATTCCGGGTGTTTGGCACTCGGTTTCGTTTCGTGCATCGCTTTCAATTCTTTCAGCTTAGGAACTCGTCGTTGCGGAATATTTCACGCCGACTCGGACGGATTCGAAATGCATGCCTAAATGTGTCACAACACATATCAATTGCATTCGGCGTGTTTGGCACCCGGCTTCATTTCGTTCATTACTTTCGTTTCGTGCCGCAATGTTTCATTTTGGCGTGCAAGGTTGCAGCGTGTGGGGCGCTTGCCACGATGTTCTATTCCGTGCATCATTTTCGGTGCGTGTGGTGTTTGCCACAATGTTTCATTTCGTGCATCATTTTCATTTTCGTATGGCTGCCGCTGCAGTGCCCGTTCGGACCCGTCGTGGGGGATTCTTTCAGACATACTCGAACGGATTCGAAACAAATGATGAAAAGCGGTAGCAAACATGATAACTTCTTTCGGGGCGTTTGGCACTCAGTTCAGTTTCGTGCATCGGTTCCGTTTGTATTCTGCTTGTATTACCCGTGGGAACCCGTCGTTGATGAGGACATCACTACCATGGATACGGCCATACTTACAAACCCAATGGAAACCAACAATGTCATACAAGGGCCAATTACTCGAGCTCGGGCACGACAATTCAATTACCAGGTGAATGCGTTCCTCGGGTTGCATACAGATAATTTAATGAATGGAATGCTATTTAATCCTCGTGATGATTTTATTGTCCTTAGGAACCAAGGAGAAGGACTTCCAAACATCAAGCATGAAGCCAATTCTTCCGGTGCACAAGTTATACTTGGATTCGGCCTCCGTGACAGTACCAACTTAAAATGACCATAACTTTTGATCCACAAGGGTGTTTGGGGTCTATGAGTACTGGTTTGAAAGGTTTCGACGTCCTCTTTCCAACGGATCCGACCCCATCCCTAAATTCCGTCCGAGTCGACGGGAATCTGCAAAACAATTGGCGTCACTTTTCCAAATCGAGAAGACGTGGGCTTTGGGCCTTGTAATAGAGTTGTAGTTGGTATCCTACTGCTTTGGACGTGTTTCCCACGCCCCTACCTCTTATAAATAGCCAGACATCGGCTCCTTAGGGTTTTGGGTTTTATTTGATTAGTTTAGCCAAGTGCAAACTTGATCCTGCGAGTTGTGCTGGACAGCCACCTTGTCAAGATCGTCAATAAGACTCCACTTTGTTTCGCTTCCAGTTTTATCCGCAATTTCAGATTGCTTATCCTATTGTTCTTGCTTGTTCTTCGGTTGCTTGCAGGAATTGAACCTCGTGTTCAGGTTGATCGTGCCTCACGGCAAGATCAATAACCGCTGGAGTTGGTTTAGCGATTGCTAAGGCGCATCGTCGTAAATGCGGTGTAGTCGGATCGTCAAAGTCGATTCTAACAAATCGATCGTGTGTTTCTCATCGAAAGATCGACACCCATATTGCCATCACGGCTCCATCAAGTGGTATCGAGCAAACCAGGTTGCTCGGTGAGAATTCTTTACCCTAGATTAGTAGATTGATATCTTTCCTATAGTCGAGAAACGCCATCAGATTGGATCTCCCCATACCAAAACAATTTGAGCCTCGCATTTTCCTTTCCAAAGGTAACTGCGTTATTGAATTTTTGGTTGCATCGTCGTGTCGAGTTGCTGAATTCTAGTCTAGTTCCAGGTCAGAAGAAAATTTTGTCTCCAGCGGTTTCGAGTTGTGTTTTGAGTTGTGTTCGGTTTCGAGTTGTGTTCCGTTTCGGTCCCGAACTGTTGAAAAAAAAAAAGGTGTTCGGACCGAAGTTTTCTTTTCAGCCGACTGGTCGCCTGAGTCGCCCACTGTCGCCCGATGGTCGCCGCTGATCGCCTCCGATCGCCGCCGACTGATCGCCCACCTGTTAGCCATTGGTTGCCTCCCAGTCGCCTCGATCGCCGCCTGATCGCCTCAGTCGCCCACCTTAGTCGATCGTCGCCCTGTTGGTCGGCCACCTGACCTGTCGCCCGTCGCCGATCGTCGCCCTCCTATTAGACGCATCGTCGCCCACCGGCCGTCATTGGTCACACGATCTTCCGCCGCATAGCACTTGAAAGAAAAGCGAATCGGATCGTTAAAAAAAAAAAAGAGTCTGGAACAGATCCGAAAATTTTTATGTGCTAAACCTATTTTCACAAGATTCCCGATCTTTTGAGATAGTTCCCTTCTTTCGCGAATTTTTTTCGCTGTTTTTTTCTTTCATCTGCCGTGGAACTCATCGTCGCCGACCATAGTTTTGAGTCACAGTCCTTGCTAGCCTCGAGTCAGCAACTAGTGACTAGACGTTGAACAATTCTTCAATTTTGCATTCACTGATTGGATTATTGCTAACCTTTTGCTACTAAATTAAGCCTGTCCAAGCTCCACTTTCTACCCGTACAGGCGTTCGATCCCTTGGCAATCGCTCTACACAAACTTCGGAGAACCTTTGACAACGCCAACGGCCGACAACGCCTTCTGCATTGTAAGAACTTGTAAGAACTTGGGTCATAGGCTTGAGCGCTTGAGAGACTTGCCACCTAGTAGTTGATAGGAACATTATACTTGTGGTTTTTGTTTCCTTGTCATCAACTAACCATGTCAGGTGACGAGTGTTCACTTCATCACTCTCCACGAACCAAGGGCATCATTGCTCACTTCCAAAAAATGACGAGGGAAGCCACCGATGGTCTTAGCGAGGATGTACGGCTCACTAATGAGCGTATGTCAATGCAAGAAGACCGTCTCAGATCCATCGAGGCCGCACAAGGGATTGCTAACACTACTCTTGCTACTATTTTGGCTAGACTTGATACTTTTGCAGCTGCTGCATCTGGTGCTTCCAATCCACCTCCTCGTCGTCCAAGCAACAATTCAGCTCCACAGGAGGGCCCCAACAGATTTAGAAGAACAGAACGAAGAGCACGAATATGATGACACCACTGATGTGGAGGAGGTCAACCCCATCCATTACGATAATGATCGTAACCATCAACGGCTACGCTTCAATCAGCAAGGTATGCGACGTGATCCTCCACGACCAAGGGAACGAGAACGAGATGATGTTTTCCCTAAGGTAAATTTCAATATGCCACCTTTTGAAGGTAAATATGACCCTGATGGTTACCTTAGTTGGGAATTACTTGTGGATCAAAAATTTGCGTGCCATGATTTCCCTGAGAATAGAAGAGTTAGGGCTGCCACAAGTGAGTTCACTGATTTTGCTTCTGTTTGGTGGAGAGAACATTGCCGTGCTCATCCAAATAATATACCCACCACTTGGGAAGCCTTGAAATTGCTAATGAGGCATAGATTTGTTCCTTCATACTATGCTAGAGATTTATTGAATAAATTGCAGCGCCTACAGCAAGGTAAGAATTCGGTGGAAGAATATTACCAAGAATTGCAAATTGGCATGTTGCGTTGTGGGTTAATTGAGACTGAGGAAGCTTCTATGGCTCGTTTCTTAGGTGGTTTAACTCGAGAAATCCAGGATATTTTAGACTATAAGGATTATAATTCGATGACTCGGTTGTTCCATCTTGCTTGCAAAGCTGAACGTGAAGTGCAGGGTCGTCAATCAAGGGCCAAGACTAACTTTTCTGCAGGTCGAACTACTTCATGGACACCGCGCACCCCTGCTGCCCCTGCCGGCCGTACTACCACGCCGACCTCTTCCATCAACAGAACGGCGTCCACCACCGCAAATTCGGCACCACAACCAACGCCGACGAAAAGTGCCACACAAGCTACTACAAATAGTTCGTTGTAAATCCGGTCGCATCAACGGGACGCACCAAAGATGTTCAGTGCCATCGCTGCAAGGGTTTCGGTCACATGATGAGGGAGTGTCCGAACAAGCGTGTGCTAATAATCCGTGAAGACGGCGAGTATGACTCGGCAAGTGATCTTGATGACGAAACATATGCTTTGCTCGCTGAACATGAAGACAGCGATCCAAATGCCGAGCACGACGAGGTGCACGTGAGCGCTGGTGATGCTGACCAATATTTGAGTATTATTGCACAACGTGTGCTTAGTGCTCAGATTGCTCGCGCCGATCCAAATCAACGCCACAACTTGTTTTACACAAAAGGCGTCATCAAGGAGCAATCCATTCGAATAATCATTGATGGTGGGAGTTGCAATAATCTAGCCAGCATGGACATGGTGGAGAAGCTAGCACTCTCCACTAAACCACACCCTCAGCCCTACCACATTCAATGGTTCAACAACAGCGGCAAACTCAAGGTAACTCGCATGGTAAGAGTACATTTCGCTTTAGGTTCCTATCATGATTATGTTGATTGCGATGTCGTACCTATGCAAGCATGTTCTATGTTATTAGGTAGACCGTGGCAATATGATAAGGATTGTTTACATCATGGTAGAACAAATCAATACTCTTTTGTGCATAAAGAAAAGAAAATTGTGCTACACCCAATGTCGCCTGATGCCATTGTAAAGGATGAAATTGCTAGATCTAGCAAAGAGAAAAATCGAGAGAATTCTAAGAGTGAAAATCAGATTGTCGCCAAAGGACTTGAACAACATAAACAGAGAGAATCTAACCTTGATTGTGCTAAGCCAAATGAGATTAAATTGAAAGGTGCTTGTTTTCTTGCAACAAAATCTGATTTGAATGAGTTGGATGTTTGTCGGTATACATGCTATGCTTTGGTCTGCAAAGAAACTTTGTTTTCACTAGAGGAGATGTCCCTCTCTTTGCCTCCTGTTGTCACTAACCTTTTGCAGGAATACACTGACATCTTTCCAAAGGACATCCCCTCAGGGCTGCCGCCAATTAGAGGGATTGAGCATCAAATTGATCTAATTCCAGGGGCATCCTTGCCCAACCGAGCACCTTACAGAACCAACCCTGAAGAGACACAAGAGATACAACGCCAAGTTCACGAATTGCTTGATAAAGGGTACGTACGTGAATCTCTTAGTCCTTGTGCTGTACCAGTCATTTTAGTACCTAAGAAAGATGGAACATGGCGCATGTGTGTGGATTGTAGAGCAATTAATAATATCACCATTAGATATCGCCATCCTATTCCTCGGTTAGACGATATGCTTGATGAACTAAGTGGCTCTACTATGTTCTCTAAAGTGGATTTGCGTAGTGGGTATCACCAGATTCGCATGAAGTTAGGAGATGAATGGAAAACAGCATTTAAAACTAAGTTCGGGTTATATGAGTGGTTAGTAATGCCTTTCGGGTTGACTAATGCTCCTAGCACATTCATGAGACTGATGAACGAGGTTTTACGTGTTTTCATTGGAAAATTTGTGGTAGTTTACTTCGATGATATCTTGATTTATAGCAAATCTTTAGAGGATCATCTTGAACATCTACGTGCTGTTTTTAATGCTTTACGCGATGCACGCTTATTTGGTAACCTTGAGAAGTGCATCTTTTGCACGGATCGAGTATCTTTTCTTGGCTATGTTGTTACTCCACAGGGAATTGAAGTTGACCAAGCCAAGGTTGAAGCAATACAGAGTTGGCCGACTCCTAACACGGTCACACAGGTGCGAAGTTTTCTAGGACTTGCTGGATTCTATCGTCGTTTTGTGAAGGACTTCAGCACCATCGCTGCACCCATGAATGAGCTCACCAAGAAGGGTGTACCTTTTGCTTGGGGCAAGCCGCAGGAAGATGCCTTCAACATTCTGAAAGCTAAGTTAACCCATGCACCCTTACTCCAGCTTCCAGACTTTTCTAAGACTTTTGAACTAGAATGTGATGCTAGTGGAATTGGTTTGGGTGGTGTTCTGTTACAAGAAGGAAAACCTGTTGCTTATTTTAGTGAGAAATTGAGTGGGCCAAGTTTGAATTATTCTACTTATGATAAGGAGTTATATGCGCTAGTTCGAACTTTAGAAACATGGCAACATTATTTATGGCCCAAGGAATTTGTTATACATTCGGATCATGAATCGTTAAAACATATTAGAAGTCAAGCTAAACTGAACCGTAGACATGCAAAGTGGGTTGAATTCATTGAGTCATTTCCTTATGTCATCAAACACAAACAGGGAAAGGATAATGTCATTGCTGATGCCTTGTCTAGGAGATATACTATGCTTTCACAACTTGACTTCAAAATTTTTGGTTTGGAAACGATTAAAGAGCAATATGTGTATGATGATGATTTTAAAAATGTGTTGCTCAATTGTAAAGAGGGAAAAACTTGGAACAAATTTGTCCTCAATAATGGGTTTGTGTTTAGAGCAAACAAACTATGTATTCCAGCTAGTTCTGTTCGTTTGTTATTGCTACAGGAAGCGCATGGAGGAGGATTGATGGGACACTTTGGTGTGAAAAGGACGGAGGACATACTCGCTAGCCATTTCTTTTGGCCCAGGATGAGACGAGACGTGGAACGTTTCATCGCTCGCTGTTCTACATGTCAAAAAGCTAAGTCACGACTTCATCCCCATGGTTTATACATGCCTCTGCCTGTTCCTAACGTGCCTTGGGAGGATATTTCTATGGACTTTGTTTTAGGACTCCCTAGAACAAAGAAGGGGAGGGATAGTATCTTTGTCATTGTGGATAGATTTTCTAAAATGGCACACTTCATACCTTGTCACAAAAGCGATGACGCTACCAACATTGCTGACTTATTCTTTCGTGAAATTGTTCGCTTACATGGTGTGCCTAACACAATAGTTTCAGATCGTGACACTAAATTCTTAAGCCACTTTTGGAGAACTTTGTGGGCTAAATTGGGGACTAAACTTTTATTTTCTACTACTTGTCATCCCCAAACTGATGGACAAACTGAGGTCGTTAATCGAACTTTATCTACTATGCTTAGGGCTGTTTTGAAAAAGAACATTAAATTGTGGGAAGAATGTTTGCCTCATATTGAGTTTGCTTATAATCGGTCTATGCATTCTACTACTAAGATGTGCCCTTTTGAGATTGTATATGGATTTGTACCTCATGCTCCAATTGATTTGTTACCTCTACCATATTCGGAGAAATTGAATCTTGATGCTAAACAACGTGCTGATTTGATTATGAAAATGCATGAGACAACTAAAGAAAACATAGAACGCATGAATGCTAAATATAAACTTGCTGGTAGTAAGGGAAGGAAACATGTAACTTTTGAACCAGGAGATTTAGTTTGGTTGTATTTGCGAAAAGATCGATTCCCAGAATTAAGAAAATCTAAGTTGATGCATCGAGCTGATGGTCCTTTCAAAGTATTGGCAAAGATTAATGATAATGCATACAAGCTTGAATTGCCTGCAGATTTTGGGGTTAGTCCCACATTCAACATTGCCGATTTGAAACCATACTTGGGAGAGGATGATGAACTTGAGTCGAGGACGACTCAAATGCAAGAAGGGGAGGATGATGAGGACATCACTACCATGGATACGGCCATACTTACAAACCCAATGGAAACCAACAATGTCATACAAGGGCCAATTACTCGAGCTCGGGCACGACAATTCAATTACCAGGTGAATGCGTTCCTCGGGTTGCATACAGATAATTTAATGAATGGAATGCTATTTAATCCTCGTGATGATTTTATTGTCCTTAGGAACCAAGGAGAAGGACTTCCAAACATCAAGCATGAAGCCAATTCTTCCGGTGCACAAGTTATACTTGGATTCGGCCTCCGGGACAGTACCAACTTAAAATGACCATAACTTTTGATCCACAAGGGTGTTTGGGGTCTATGAGTACTGGTTTGAAAGGTTTCGACGTCCTCTTTCCAACGGATCCGACCCCATCCCTAAATTCCGTCCGAGTCGACGGAATCTGCAAAACAATTGGCGTCACTTTTCCAAATCGAGAAGACGTGGGCTTTGGGCCTTGTAATAGAGTTGTAGTTGGTATCCTACTGCTTTGGACGTGTTTCCCACGCCCCTACCTCTTATAAATAGCCAGACATCGGCTCCTTAGGGTTTTGGGTTTTATTTGATTAGTTTAGCCAAGTGCAAACTTGATCCTGCGAGTTGTGCTGGACAGCCACCTTGTCAAGATCGTCAATAAGACTCCACTTTGTTTCGCTTCAGTTTTATCCGCAATTTCAGATTGCTTATAAAATTGTTCTTGCTTGTTCTTAGGTTGCTTGCAGGAATTGAACCTCGTGTTCAGGTTGATCGTGCCTCACGGCAAGATCAATAACCCGCTGGAGTTGGTTTAGCGATTGCTAAGGCGCATCGTCGTAAATGCCGGTGTAGTCGGATCGTCAAAGTCGATTCTAACAAATCGATCGTGTGTTTCTCATCGAAAGATCGGGACACCCATATTGCCATCACGGCTCCATCAAGTGGTATCGAGCAAACCAGGTTGCTCGGTGAGAATTCTTTACCCTAGATTAGTAGATTGATATCTTTCCTATAGTCCGTGAGAAACGCCATCGATTGGATCTCCCCATACCAAAACAATTTGAGCCTCGCATTTTCCTTTCCAAAGGTAATCGCGTTATTGAATTTTTGGTTGCATCGTCGTGTCGAGTTGCTGAATTCTAGTCTAGCCGAGTCCAGGTCGAAGCGGTTTCGAGTTGTATTCGATTTCGAAGTTGTGTTCCGCTTTCGGTCCCGAATCGTTGAAAAAAAGAAGAAAAGGTGTTCGCCGGTTTTCTTTTCTCCCGATCGTCGCCGCTACCGATCGTCGCCACTGTTATCCGATCGTCGCCTCCGATCGGTCGCCGATCGTCGCCCTCCGTTAGCCGATCGTCGCCGCCGATCGTCGCCCGATCGTCGCCTCCGTTAGCCGATCGGGTCGCTCGTGCGAACGTGATGTATGGTTCCGCTTGTGGTGTAGGTTTCACACCGACTGATGAGCCCAAATTGCTTGCTAAAATGAGCTACGGCAAACATGAAGCCCATTCGGTTGATTGACACTCAGCTTCATCTTATGCGTCGTTTTCTTATGAAAATCCATGCACCATACAATCCTCGTCGCGGAGGAATGTTTCACACGACTTCGGAAGATTCGTAACGCATGCCGAAATGCGCTTGGGCATATAATGGTTCATTCGGCATGTTTGGAACAATGTTTCTCTTTGTGCACCATTCTCGCACGCGTGTGGTTTACATTACCATTGTGCATGAATGTTTCGCTTCAAGTCGGACGTGCTAAATGCTTGCAGAACGGGCTAGGGCACATGTGATGCCCATTCGGGAGTTTGACACCCGCCATTTCCCGCATCGCTTTAATTCGGACACAGCTTGCAGTACCCTTGTGACCCGTCATGAGGAATGTTTCGCACTCACTGACGTATTCAAAATGAATGCACTGCGCTGAAATGCACAAGCGGACATCGTAAGTTAATTCCGGTGTTTGGCACTTTCGGTTTCGTTTAAATATCGCTTTCAATTCTTTCAGCTTAGGAACTCGTCGTTGCGGAATATTTCACGCCGACTCGGACGGATTCGAAATGAATGCCTAAATGTGTCACAACACATATCAATTGCATTCGGCGTGTTTGTGTAACGCCCGTGTTTGTAATTAAGCTTAATTAGGCTAACTAGGTGTGGATTAGTGCTCTGTTTAGTTTCCAGTTTGAATTTGGAGTTATTTGCCTTCGAATTCTGTGTTGTCGTTTCGTTGATCGTTTTCCCCGATTGGAGTCTCAGAATCCGAAATCGGGTGAAAGTTGAAATCGAGAGAACTAGATCCCAAACCTAAGTTGTAAAACCTTTACTAGTTCTCCTCGAACCTGTTCCGATAGTCCTTAAGCTAGTTGGTTGAAGAACCATCGCGAAAACTACGTTTTCCCCAAGTTTTTCTGAGCGGCAAGACGGCCGCAAGCCGAGGGCAGCGGGGCCAGAGCCCTGTTTTGCTCCTGTGCTCGTGGCTATCCATTTGCCTCGGGTTTTGTGCCCCCCTACTCCCTCAAAACGCCAAGGAGCCCCTCCTCTCCCTCTCCTCTCTCATTTTTCCTCCTCTCCTCCTCCTTCTTCCTCTCTTCTCCTTCCTCTCTCTCCATTGGAGCTCTCTCCTCCTCCTTGCCATTTCCAGTTGGTTGAAGCTCCAGGAGGCTGTGTGGGAGCAGGAGCAAGGGTGGAGAAGCTGTCTCTAAGCCGTCAAGGAACTCCACAAGAGGTAGGGCTTGAAGCTAAACCTAAACCCTAGGTGCAGATGCAAACCCTAGCTCTTCCCTGGCTTGTAATCGTTCTTACGCCCTAGTTAAACCATAGAAACCCTAGTTCTTGTGGTGCATAGTTGTTTTCCAAGAAGTTAAACCTAGGTCAAGGGTAGAAGGATCCTTCTCGTGATCGAGTAGTTTCTGTGAACCCTGATCTACGCATCGTTGGACTCATTCGCTGCAAACGCCTTTTCTTGAATTTTGGAGCTCTTCTTTTGGAACCCTAGCTCCGAAAGTCGGGAAATGACCTGCGGATGTTTTCTTAGAGCTCGTAAGTCGATTCTCGCGGAAGAATCGAGCTTGAACTCGATTCGGAGCGAGAATCGGATTTGGAGAGTATATTTAGGTTTTCGGTAGTAGAAGTCGAATAGCATATTTCGAGTTTCCAATCAGTGAGTTAGATCACGTAGAACCCTAGTGCATTTTTTGGACCTATTATGCTTGTTGCGAATCCGCTGCTCAAGGATTTGCAAAAGATGCACTCGGCATTCGGAGCAATTTCAAGTTCAAGTCCCAAAGTTCACAAGTCTAGCGCACATAAGTCCCCAGTCGTAGAGAATCCGCTGTCTGAAGAAACTCGAGTTTCGACACCTTCTGTGTCGAAATCCATTTTCGCGTCATTAACGGGGGAGAAAAGATCCGAAAAGTGAAATTTTGCGCAAACGAGCTCGAAACTTGACGAAACCTACGTGAATAGGTCCCATGGGTCCCTAGGAACCTATCCATGCACTTATGTCGAAGTTCCGGGAGATTAATGCGTAAAATCTCAATTTTTGGAAACCTGGTCTCGAGGTGGCCGGCACTCCCGCTGGGCAAGGGCGGTACTGCCGGGTGGGAGCGGCACTACCGGGCTTAGGACGCCGGTAGTTATTTTCCAGAGAGCAACCCTTTTTGGATCCCTGGAGAGCGGCACTACCGCCCATTCAACAACAGTACTGCCGGCCTCTAGAAGAAAAATTAGGATTTCTTTTTCCGCCTCAGGTTTTCGCTTTTCGATTTCGCTTCTTTTGGATTTCGATTGCTTCTTTGCCTATTTTGATCGATGATTTCGGTCTCGTTGCTTTTCGTAGACGTAGACGCTTGAACGTCGCCGACGATCCCGACTACGCCCCGGAGACCGATTTCACCGAAGAGCAAACAGTAAGCGCCTCCTTGACCATTTCCAATCCCATATTTGCAAATTCTTATGTTTGATTTCCAAAACTATTATGCATGCTCATAAGTTTATTAAAAGTGATAATTTGTGGAAGCAAGAGTTAAGCCGAAAATTGTTGGATTACCTCAATCTAATCCGAATATGCTATCCTTGATAGACTTAAGAATAATTTAGACACATTAGTAAGTGTCAGAGGGTATTAAAGAATAATAGTTGCATATGCTTAGTTCAGCAATAGAATTGGTTGCAGGAGATCATGACGTTCTTATTCATAAACTCCTGGAACTATAGGATGGGTGAAGGGTGTCCGGTTGGAACCTGAGGTTTTGGGGTTTTGTTGGAAAAAGGGAATGGTTGCGTGAGTAAAATGGAAAAGCTTGGAGAGATTAGACCAAAGTAGATGTTTGGTGGTTCGGAGTTGGTGGTGTTTGGCCGAGTAGTGGTTCCGTTGGAAGGTGGGTTTCGTGTTCGGATTGGTTGTCGTGCCGCTGGCTGGTTTGGAGTGGTATGGTCAGAGTTGGTCCCTTGCTATTGGCAGGATGAGGGCTAGTGTGTGCAAGGTGGGGCCGCTACTGACGACCCTCCGTGGCCATAGCAAGTGGGTTTGGAAGATCTCGCCGAGTCACCCTAAGGACCGAACTTGGTGCTATTTACTCGGGTATAAATTTGCAACCACATGTGCCAAGATGGGATGGCCTCACTTAGTACTGGGAAAAGGGATCAGACCTGCATCATTGGAGGGCAAAGAGGATTGGATGCACCTGTGGTGTCGGTGCATTCTAGGGACTTTCTTGTCGAGGCATCGAAGGAAAGTTTACCCAATACAACGGTAATGCCTACTACAGGGGGGTCGTGGGCTAGTGGGTGCCTATTGGAACCACTGGTGGCCTCTGTGGCTGTAGTTAGGGATGCACGTTACCGGGCCGGTGCAGGATTAGAACTCAATTCTTTCAAAGGTTCCGTCACTGCCTAGCAAATCGGGTACTTTGGTATCGCTGAGGCATGGATGACATGATTGCTAGAACATGTCATGTGGGTACAAAGTGTACAGGTCTCTGCAGAGATAAATAAACTAATCGATTAGCCGTGCTCACGGTCATGAGCAGCTTGGAAAGTACTATCAAGTATAGATTTTGGGTCTGGGTTGATTTCGGAAAAATGGGTTTCGAGGTTGGATCGTGTTGGTTGGGTGTGTGTGTGTTTGAGTCTTGGGTTCAAAAGGTGCAGTGAATGGCTGGTTTGGTGGAAGGAATGGTTGGGTGCCGTTTGGTTAATCGCTGGTATATTGTTAATTGTTTGAAAAGTTTTCTTCACTCAATTTCTTTCGTAAAATGCGAATGTGAATCTATTATCATATTGTAAGCAAAATCCGCTTTGTGCTCAAAAAGACTAGTGTAGTAACTCGTTATTCATTGTTTCAACCTGCATTTTATATGTATACATTCCATACACTAAAGTCTTGCGAGTACATACGTGTACTCACCGCTTGCTCTAACGGATTTTGGTCGAAGGAGAAGAAGCGGTAATGACGCAGATGTTCCGCACGAGTCACGCTCAGGATGACGCTAACGATTCTCTGGGCTTAGCTGGGTTATCATCCAGCCGATTGCCTGGGGTGGAGGCACACCGCGTGTTCTTCTTTTGGTGTTTCACCGGGTGCCGGTGTTTCTTTTGGACTTGTTCCTACTGTAAGCCGTGACTGTAAAGTTAAACTATTGTAATAACGTTACCTTATTGGTGTAATATATTTACTCTTGCATAGTTGAGACCTGTCTTGTATGACAACGCGTGGTACTGGCTACCGATCCAGGGAACCAAGATTATGCACGCTATTGCGGAAGCTCGAGTTGGGATCAATCAGTTGGCGGTGTATACTCCTCACGAGTCTTGCCGATTAATTGGCCCCAATCCGAGTACGGTTTTGGCTTAGCGGCCAGAGACGCTGCGGGTTGCATTAATCTTCAGTCCGATGCAACAAGAATGACCTGATTCGCTAATCTAATTCCCGAGCCCCCACAAGAGGTGGTATCGAGCTATGTTAAAATCTGAAAGGATAAATTAGATCATTAGATAATAGAACTTAGGAAAGAGTTTTCTCTGAAAGCTATTTTAACTTAGTATTCTTAATTGTGAAATGTTAGAATGCTAGCCTTTTCCCCTCTATAGCTTCTTTTTCCTGATTTGAATCTTCAAAGTGAATTTCTGCTCAATTGATTTTCAAACCTTGTTTTCTAGGGCAAGAGTGAAGTAGGAAAATGGGATTTATTCTATTCCCTTTCTCACTCAAAACCTTAAGATAGAGTTTGGGGAAGTCTTACCTATTTAACAGCTTAGTTACTCGTTGTTTAAGGATAGGATTAAGGCTTCTGGCTGCGGCTTTTGCAGCTTGTTCTCGTGTGGTAGTTGTTTGGTTTCCTCTCTTTGGTTTGTTTCCGTTAAGGTTTTGCTAACTAGTTCTTTTCTTGCTTTAGATGTCGGGTCATTGGAACCTCGTTTCTACGCGTGCTATCCTGGAGGGTTCTGCTCGTGCCACCCTTTCGGAGATGATGCGCCGTGTTGGGTTCACTGAGCCGCCAGAGTTCATGATCTCAAGCGCTGGACTCAAATTTCAAAGATCCTCTCTTTGTGGCTGAGGTCACCATTCGAGGTCGCCATGCAGAGAGCAGCCACGCCTCTACTATGGCACAGCTCCGAGTCCTCTCGCAGCGTTGCTAGATGGGGCGTATATGGCAATCCTTCGACTCCGCTTCGACCTTCCCGAGCCGCCGCAGATGTTTCCGGTTGTCCTCTCGTGAGCCGGACGGCCAGGCAAACCTCTATGCACAGTGAATCCGCAGATGGATATAGTGGAAGCTTGGCAAAGTTGGGTACGTGCGAGCTATTGATAGGTACTGCTTCGCCGGACGAGCTTTCCGTCGCCGCCGTCAGATTTCGAGCTAGAGAGCCATATGGCACCGCTTGTCAACCATGGCTTTTTCACCACCGAGATGATCTACGGGGAGCATGATGAGCTTGAGCCGGCAGAGGAGCTTCCTCGCCCTTCACGGATCCTACCGTCGGGTCTCCGCAATGCCAGGATGTCCGTCGGCGAGGTAGCAAACGCCGCCGTGGTCTCACCAGTGCGCCCTGGAGCCTCGTCAAGTGCAGCACCGGTCGTAACCTCGCTTTGGCGGTCGTGGAGTACGAGCTGATGTACCCGTGGAGTCTTCTACTTCTTCCGCAGCTCCAGGCCCTTCCGATGTTCCCGCCGAGAATGGTGGGGATGTGTAGATCTGGATCTTAGGAGTCCTGTGTGTATTAGGTAGTACCGAAGCTCGCTTTTGTCGTTGATACGAGCCGGTCGGGTGATGTACTTTTGCTGCATGTAAGTCATGTTGGAACTTGCGTAGTGGAATGATGATGTAACATAAATGAAGTCTGTAGCGCCAAGACGCGGCTTTATCGCCACCCGTAAATCTATCGCCATGAGATCCTTTCACGCAATGCGTGTTTCGCTATCTTGTGTTGTCGCGAATCTTATTAAATACATATAAATCCTGCAGCGATCCCGTTATGTCGCCTCATTTCTCGTGTTGCATCTTTTGTTCACGTTGTTGAACCTTATGTAAACAGGATGCCGAGGAGACGGCCAGGCTGACATGCCGAGGGTACGCGCGAATGAGCCGAATCCAGCCAGATAGAGCCGAACCCCTCACATCATGATCCGCCACAAAGCAGGATCCCATAGCCATGTTTCGCGACATTCTAATGACCAGTGGCGTCATCACATGGACGCCAGGAAGTACAGAGTGAGGAATTACCTCCTCCTCCGCCCATGGCCCAAGTAATCGGTGATGCACTGCTACTTGAGAGATTGGTGCAGAATTGAGAATCTGGGTGCCGCCGCTTTTGGAGGTGTGGCAGCAATGCAACCCTGCACTGGCCGGCAGAGTTCCAACGGACTCGCCACCGAATTTCTCCGCGGGCCATCGATCCTTTGGACGCGGACGACCGGCTCCGCGACATTGAAGATAAACTTGAGTTAGCTAGATGCACGGATGAAGAGAAAGTCCAATATGCTGCACATTATCTCCAAGTAGCGGCAAGCAGATGGTGGAACAAATTTTAAGACTATTCGCCTGTTGGACAAGTTACCACATGGGCAGATTTCAAGGAAGCTTTCCGCTCAGTCCATATTCCCTCCAGCTTGATGGAGATAAAGAAGAGGGAGTTCTATAACTTGAAGCAAGGATCCATGTCCGTTATGGACTATCTCGCATAAGTTCAACTACCTGACTGCTATGTAGCCGATGAGATTCCGAGCGAGGCCCGAAAAGCTTGGTTCCGGGAGCATTTGAATGATGAAGTTAAACATTCGCCGCAGCTCTTGATTTCCTAATCTCCGTGAATTAGTGGATAAGGCGATTCGGTGGAAGACAAAGGCAAAGGCTGCTGCGTAAAATCGAAACGGAAGTGGCTGGCCCAAAAGCAGCCGGTCTGCGGGCCTGCGAGGTCTCGCCTGGGAGGCTGTCACGTTGTTCACCCATCACTTCTCCTCCAAAACCTCAACGACCTATTCCTCGTGCCTCTCAATCTGCGGTTCAATCCTATAACCGCGTGGGCGTGATGCAAGGAGGACAGCAAAGGGGACGCCGCTTTCATGCTTTGCATGTGGACAAAGTTGGCCATTTTGCCAATGTTTGCCCTCATCGTCGACTCCCTACCGACTCGCCTCTTCAACTCAAAGCGCCCGGTTCGCCCTCAAGCTCCCGTTAGTGGACGTGGTGGTCATCAAAGTTGGCCGAAGCGGGCCTCGCTCAAGGCAGAGTCCTCGCTCAGGGTCGCCTTAATCTGGTGACAAGCAGAGGAAGCAAGTATTGCACCAGATGTGGTCCTCGGTATGTTTCTTGTGCATTCAGCTCCCATGTGGTTTTGTTTGATTCGGAGCTTCCCATTCCTTTGTGTCTTCAAGGTTCAAGTTAAGGATCAAGGGATTAGGACCAGTTTACTAGGCAATTACATGCTAGTTCATTCCCTGGCTCACTCCTTCTGCTCAATGTATTTGCCTAGGAGTCCCGATTGAGATTGAAGGAGTGCGATTTAGTGGAGATTTGATTCAGATTGATACATCCGACTTAATGTAATCCTAGGAATGGATTGGTTATCTAAGAACCAAGGACGCATTGATTGTGCCGAACGCTCTATTTCCTTGGTGAATCCAGATGGCATCCAAGTCAAATTTAACTCCACTGCTATCGGTGCAAAAGCCCACTCTTCATTCCTTGTCTATTCTCGAGATGGAACAAGTACGGTTGTCTGTGAGTATCCCGATATTTTTCCGAAGAATTACCTGGATTGCCTCCTGACAGACTTGGAGTTCATTATAGATTTGCTACCTGGAATAAAGACCAATATCCAAGCGCCCTTATCGGATGCCCTCGGATGAGTTGATCGAACTCAAGAAGCAACTCAAGGAGCAGCTAGCAAAGGGTTTTATCCGCCCTAGCTCTTCGCCGTGGGGTAGTCCAAAGGTTTCTTCGTTAAGAAAAAGGATGGCGATCTTCAGATGTGCGTCGACTATCGCTCGCTGGAACGAAGTCACCATTAAGAACAAGTATCCCCTTCCGCGGATTGATGATTTGTTTGATCAATTGAGCGGAGCTCAGATCTTTTCTAAAATCGATTTGAGGCTTGGGTACTTCCAACTTAAAATCCGACCGAGGATATTCGTAAAATCGCGTTTACTACTCGCTACTGATCGCATTTATGCAGTATACAAGAGTTTCCTTTGGTCTTACCAATGCCCCGCCACTTTCATGAACTCATGAACAAGGTATTCATGGAATACCTGGACAAATTTGTGGTGGTGTTCATTGATGATATCCTCATCTACTCCGTATGAAGAAGAACATAAGCTCCATTTGCGCTAGTGCTCGACAAACTTCGCGAGCACCGCCTTTATGCAAAATTCAGCAAGTGTGAGTTCGCTCAAGGAAGTTGCATTCTTAGGGCACGCTCTTTCCGGAGGTGGAGTCGCAGCTGATTCGAGTAAGGTGCAGGATGTAATTGCTTGGGAGCAGCCACGGACTGCTCTCGAGATCCGAAGTTTTCTCGGTCTTGGCCTTGGTTACATTACCGACGGTTCATCGAGAACTTCTCCAAAATCGCTAAACCGCTGACAGTAACTACTCAAGAAAGAAAAGAAATTTGAGTGGTCATCAAGTTGTGAGGCAAGTTTTCAAGAATTGAAGCGAAGACTTACCTCGCCCCGATTCTTGTTTTGCCGTATATACATAAGAGCTTTGACGTTTTCGTGATGCTTCGCCAGGGTCTCGGTTGTGTATCGATGCAAGAGGGCAAGGTTGTAGCTTACGCTTCACGACAACCGAACCTCACGAAGCCAACTATCCAACTCACGATTTGGAATTGGCAACGTCATTCATGCTCTAAAACCGTGGCGCCATTATCTCATTGGAAACAGATGTGAGATATATACCGATCACAAGAGCCTGAAATATTTCTTCACCCAACCAGACCTGAACTTGAGGCAGCGCAGTGGTTGGAGCTGATCAAGGATTATGATCTGGGAATCCATTATCATCCCGCAAAGCCAATGTGGTAGCAGATGCCCTCGCCGCAAATCGCACCCCATTGATGCAACCGACTTTCATTAGTCAACCTCAACCGATGGATGAGTTTGGGAGACTCAATCGAAGTAGTTCAAGAAGGGTTTGTGGCAGCCCTAACCTTAGAGCCCACTCTTGAGCCCCAAATTCTAGCCGCACAAATCGCTGACGAAAGTGGTTGAAATTAAGCGCACCAAGGAAAGCGCCTTCGGAGTTTTTGGAAAGAGCAGATGGAATGGTCATGCGTGGACGGCGATTATGCGTTCGAATGACCAAGAGATCAAGCAATTGATCTTCAAGGAAGCTCACAATACTCCTCTTCGATCCACCCTGGAAGTACTAAAATGTACCAGGATATCCGTAAGTTTCGGTGGCCTGGTATGAAAAAGGAGATCGCTGAATTTGTCGCTACTTGCGATGTGTGTCGGCCGAGTGAAAGCGAGCATCAACGCCTCGCGATTGCTCCAACCTTTAAAAATTCCAGAGTGGAAATGGGATGAAGTCGGCATGGATTTCATCACCGGTCCGCCGAATCTTCAGGTGGCCATGATTCCATTTGGGTAATCGTGGATCGATTGTCCAAAGTGGCTCATTTTATTCCAGTCCATACCACTTATAATGGGCCTAAATCGCGTAACTTTACCTCGAATCACATAGTCCGACTACATGGTGTTCCTAAGGTCATTGTGTCGCATCATGGGACCCAATTTACGCCGCGATTCTGGAAAAATCTGCATGAACTCCTTGGTACTAAGTTGTTTTTCAAAGATACAGTATCATCCTCGCATCGATGGCCAAACCGGAAGAACTAACCAAGTCCTGGAGGATATGCCGAGAGCTTGTGTGTTGACTTATAACACGGCGGAGAAATGCTTAGCTTTTGCTGAATTCTCCTACAACAACAATTATCAAGCAAGTCTCCGATGTCGCCATTCAAGCACTTTATGGGAGAAAGTGCAGAACTCCTTTGTTCTGGTCCTAAGTCGGGCGAAGACAATTCTTCGCCCTGTTGTGATCCAAGAAGCCGAAAATCATGTCAAATTGATTCGAGACCGATCAAGGAAGCCCGATCGAGGCGTAAAAGTTATGCCGATACTCGCCGCCGCGAACTAAGTTTTGAAGTAGACGATTTTGTCTATCTCAAAGTGTCGCCGCTTACGTGGCACTCGCCGCTTTCAAGTTCGTGGAATTAACGCCGTTACGTCGGACCGCATCGCATTCTTGCGAGGAAAGGTGAAGTTGCTTACCGCATTGAACTTCCCCTCGCCTTTCCGAGGTGCACGATGTATTCCACGTGACGCACCGAAGAAATGTCTTCGAAGTCCATAGAACTTACCCCATTGGAAACGATTGATCTTCACCGATCTATCATATCGCGAGCATCCGATCCAAGTACTTGAAGAAGCTGAGCGCTTTACTCGCAATCAAGTCATCGAATGCTCAAAATCCAATGGAGTAATCATACCCGTGACGGTTACTTGGGAACGAAGATCGCCTTAGAATTGAGTTTCCCTCTTTCTTCGTAAAGTTTAGCTAATCTCGAGGACCAGATTATTCCAAGGGGTAGGATTGTAACGCCCGTGTTTGTAATTAAGCTTAATTAGGCTAACTAGGTGTGGATTAGTGCTCGCTTAGTTTCCAGCTTGAATTTGGAGTTATTTGCCTTCGAATTCTGTGTTGTCGCTTTCGCTGATCGCTTTCCCGATTGGAGTCTCGTAATCCAAATCGGGTGAAAGTTGAAATCGAGAGAACTAGATCCCAAACCTAAGTTGTAAAACCTTTACTAGGACCCCTCGAACCTGCTCCGATAGTCCTTAAGCTAGTTGGTTGAAGAACCATCGCGAAAACTACGTTTTCCCCAAGTTTTCTGTTGAGCTGGCGATCGCCGCTCCGGGCAGATCGCCGCAATGAGCGGGGCCGGCCAGAGCCCTGCTTTTGCTCCCTGTGCTCGTGGCTATCCATTTGCCTCGGGTTTTGTGCCCCTACTCCCTCAAAACGCCAAGGAGCCCCTCCTCTCCCTCTCCTCTCTCATTTTTCCTCCTCTCCTCCTCCTTCTTCCTCTCTTCTCCTTCCTCTCTCTCCATTGGAGCTCTCTCCTCCTCCTTGCCATTTCCAGCTGGTTGAAGCTCCAGGAGGCTGTGTGGGAGCAGGAGCAAGGGTGGAGAAGCGCCTCTAAGCTGTCAAGGAACTCCACAAGAGGTAGGGCTTGAAGCTAAACCTAAACTCCTAGGTGCAGATGCAAACCCTAGCTCTTCCCTGGCTTGTAATCGTTCTTTACGCCCTAGTTAAACCATAGAAACCCTAGTTCTTGTGGTGCATAGTTGTTTTCCAAGAAGTTAAACCTAGGTCAAGGGTAGAAGGATCCTTCGCGTGATCGAGTAGTTTCTGTAACCCTGATCTACGATCGTTGGACTCATTCGCTGCAAACGCCTTTTCTTGAATTTTCTGAGCTCTTCTTTTGGAACCCTAGCTCCTGGAAAGTCGGAAATGACTCATGGATGTTTTCTTAGAGCTCGTAAGTCGATTCTCGCTAAGAATCGAGCTTGAACTCGATTCGAGCGAGAATCGGATTTGGAGAGTATATTTAGGTTTTCGGGTAGTAGAAGTCGAATAGCATATTTCGGAGTTTCCAATCAAGAGTTAGATCACGTAGAACCCTAGTGCATTTTTTGACCTATTATGCTTGTTGCGTAATCCGCCGTTCAAGGATTTGCAAAAGATGCACTCTGGGCATTCGGAGCAATTTCAAGTTCAAGTCCCAAAGTTCACAAGTCTAGCGCACATAAGTCCCCAGAGTCGTAGAGAATCCGCTGTCGCGAAGAAACTCGAGTTTCGACACCTTCCGTGTCGAAATCCATTTTCGCCATTAACGGGGAGAAAAGATCCGAAAAGTGAAATTTTGCGCAAACAAGCTCTAACTTGACGAAACCTGCGTGAATAGGTCCCATGGGTCCCAGTGAACCTATCCATGCACTTATGTCGGGTTCCGGAGATTAATGCGTAAAATCTCAATTTTTGGAAACCTAGTCTCGAGGTGGCCTGCACTACTACCGGGCAAGGGCGATCTGTGGCCGGTGGGAGCGTGGCACTACCGGCTTAGGACGCCGGTAGTTATTTTCCGTAGAGCAACCCTTTTGGATCCTCGAGAGCGGCACTACCGCCCATTCAACAACTGTGACGCCGGCCTCTAGAAGAAAAATTAGGATTTCTTTTCCGCTCTAGGTTTTCGCTTTCCGATTTCGCTTCTTTTGGATTTCGATTGCTTCTTTGCCTATTTTGATCGATGATTTCGGGTCTCGTTGCTTTTCGTGTAGACGTAGACGCTTCGAACGTCGCCGACGATCCCGACTACGACCCGGAGACCGATTTCACCGCAGTGCACACAGGATAGCGCCTCCGTGACCATTTCCAATCCCATATTTGCAAATTCTTATGTTTGATTTCCAAAACTATTATGCATGCTCATAAGTTTATTAAAAGTGATAATTTGTGGGAAGCAAAGAGTTCTAAAATTGTTGGATTACCTCAATCTAATCCGAATATGCTATCCTTGATAGACTTAAGAATAATTTAGACACATTAGTAAGTGTCAGAGGGTATTAAAGAATAATAGTTGCATATGCTTAGTTCAGCAATAGAATTGGTTGCAGGAGATCATGACGTTCTTATTCATAAACTCCTGGAACTATAGGATGGGTGAAGGGTGTCCGCTGGAACCGGAGGTTTTGGGGTTTTGTTGGAAAAAGGGAATGGTTGCGTGAGTAAAATGGAAAAGCTTGGAGAGATTAGACCAAAGTAGATGTTTGGTGGTTCGGAGTTGGTGGTGTTTGGCCGAGTAGTGGTTCCTGCTGGAAGGTGGGTTTCTGTGTCGGATTGGTTGTCAGCCGCTAATTGGTTTGGAGTGGTTTGGTCAGAGTTGGTCCCTTGCTATGGGGAGGTTGAGGGCTAGTGTGTGCTCGGTGGGGCCGCTAGTGCCGACCCTCTCGTGGCCATAGCAAGTGGGTTTGGAAGATCTCGCCTGAAGTCACCCTAAGGACCGAACTTGGTGCTATTTACTCGGGTATAAATTGCAACCACATGTGCCAAGATGGGATGGCCTCACTTAGTACGGGAAAAGGGATCAGACCCTGCATCATTGGAGGGCAAAGAGGATTGGATGCACCTGTGGTGTCGGTGCATTCTAGGGACTTTCTTGTCGAGGCATCGAAGGAAAGTTTACCCAATACAACGGTAATGCCTACTACAGGGGGGTCGTGGGCTAGTGGGTGCCTATTGGAACCACTGGTGGCCTCTGTGGCTGTAGTTAGGGATGCACGTTACCGGGCCGGTGCAGGATTAGAACTCAATTCTTTCGAAAGGTTCCGCCACCGCCTAGCAAATCGGGTACTTCGGTATCGCGAGGCATGGATGACATGATTGCTAGAACGTGTCATGTGGGTACAGGGTACAGTCTCTGCAGAGATAAATAAACTAATCGATTAGCCGTGCTCACGGTCATGAGCAGCTTGGAAAGTACTATCAAGTATAGATTTTGGGTCTGGGTTGATTTCGGAAAAATGGGTTTCGAGGTTGGATCGTGTTGGTTGGGTGTGTGTGTGTTTGAGTCTTGGGTTCAAAAGGTGCAGGTGAATGGCTGGTTTGGTGGAAGGAATGGTTGGGTGCTGGTTTGGTTAATCATATATTGTTAATTGTTTGAAAAGTTTTCTTCACTCAATTTCTTTCGTGAAATGCGAATGTGAATCTATTATCATATTGTAAGCAAAATCCGCTTTGTGCTCAAAAAGACTAGTGTAGTAACTCGTTATTCATTGTTTCAACCTGCATTTTATATGTATACATTCCATACACTAAAGTCTTGCAGTACATACGTGTACTCACCGCTTGCTCTAACGGATTTTGGTCGAAGGAGAAGAAGGTGTAATGACGCAGATGTTCCAGATTTAGTCACGCTGCGTGGATGACGCTAACGATTCTGCTGGGCTTAGCTGGTTATCATCCACCCGCTTGCCTGGGTGGAGGCACACCGCGTGTTCTTCTTTGGTGTTTCACTGTGCCGTGTTTCTTTTGGACTTGTTCCGGTCTAAGCCGTGACCTGTAAAGTTAAACTATTGTAATAACGTTACCTTATTGGTGTAATATATTTACTCTTGCATAGTTGAGACTGTCTTGTATGACAACGCTGCGGTACTGGCTACCGATCCAGTGGAACCAAGATTATGCACGCGTTATGAAGCTCGAGTTGGGATCAATCGGTTGGCAGGTATACTCCTCACGAGTCTTGCCGATTAATTGGCCCCAATCCGAGTACGGTTTTGGCTTAGCGGCCAGGAGACGCTATGGTTGCATTAATCTTCATCCGATGCAACAAGAATGACCTGATTCGCTAATCTAATTCCGAGCCCCCACAAGAGGTGGTATCAGAGCTATGTTAAAATCTGAAAGGATAAATTAGATCATTAGATAATAGAACTTAGGAAAGAGTTTTCTCTGGAAAGCTATTTTAACTTAGTATTCTTAATTGTGAAATGTTAGAATGCTAGCCTTTTCCTCTATAGCTTCTTTTCTCGATTTCGAATCTTCAAAGTGAATTTCTGCTCAGCTGATTTTCAAACCTTGTTTTCTGGGGCAAGAGTGAAGTAGGAAAATGGGATTTATTCTATTCCCTTTCTCACTCAAAACCTTAAGATAGAGTTTGGGGAAGTCTTACCTATTTAACAGTTAGTTACTCGTTGTTTAAGGATAGGATTAAGGCTTCGGGCTGCGGCTTTTGCAGTTGGTCTGTGTGGTGTTTGCCACAATGTTTCATTTCGTGCATCATTTTCATTTTCGTAGGGCTGCCGCTGCAAAGGTCTGCTCGACCTGGCCGTGGGGATTCTTTCTGCATATACTCGAACGGATTCGAAACAAATGATGAAAAGCGGTAGCAAACATGATAACTTCTTTCGGGGCGTTTGGCACTCAGTTTAGTTTCGTGCATCGGTTCCGTTTGTATTCTGCTTGTATTACCCGTGGGAACTGATGAGGACATCACTACCATGGATACGGCCATACTTACAAACCCAATGGAAACCAACAATGTCATACAAGGGCCAATTACTCGAGCTCGGGCACGACAATTCAATTACCAGGTGAATGCGTTCCTCGGGTTGCATACAGATAATTTTATGAATGGAATGCTATTTAATCCTCGTGATGATTTTATTGTCCTTAGGAACCAAGGAGAAGGACTCCCAAACGTCAAGCATGAAGCCAATTCTTCCGTGCACAAGTTATACTCGGATTCGCCTCCGACAGCACCAACTTAAGATGACCATAACTTTTGATCCACAAGGGTGATTGGGGTCTATGAGTACTGGTTTGAAAGGTTTCGACGCCCTCTTTCCAACGGATCCGACCTTATCCCCAAATTCCGTCCGAGTCGACGGAATCTGCAAAACAATTGGCGCCACTTTTCCAAATCGAGAAGACTTGGGCTTTGGGCCTTGTAATAGAGTTGTAGTTGGTATCCTATCGCTTTGGACGTGTTTCCCACGTCCCTACCTCTCATAAATAGCCAGACATCGGCTCCTTAGGGTTTTGGGTTTTATTTGATTAGTTTAGCCAAGTGCAAACTTGATCCTCGCGAGTTGTCTTGGACAAACCACCTTGTCAAGATCGCCAATAAGACTCCACTTTGTTTTGCTTGCAGCTTTATCCGCAATTTCAGATTGCTTATCCTATTGTTCTTGCTTGTTCTTCGTTGCTTGTAGGAATTGAACTCAGAAATTCAGGTTGATCGTGCTTCACGGCAAGATCAATAACTACCGGAGTTGGTTTAGCGATTGCTAAGGCGCATCGTCGTCGTACGGTGTAGTCGGATCGTCAAAGTCGATTCTAACAAATCGATCGTGTGTTTCTCATCGAAAGATCGGGACACCCATAGTGCCATCACGGCGCCATCAGGAACCCGTCGTGGTGGAATGTTTGCCACCAACTCGGACATATTCGAAATGCGTGCCAAAATGAGTTGAAGCACATATGAACTCCAATCGTTGTGTTTGGCACCCAGTTTCATACCGCGCAACGTTTTCGAATGGGCGCCGCTTGTAGTATTCGTTCGTGCTCATCGTGGGGAAATGTTTCACAATAACTCGGACGGACTCGGAATGCATGCCGAAAAGTGTGTGGGCGTATATGAAGTTCATTCGGCATGATTGGAACAGAGTTTCGTGTTGTGCACCGTATTGGTATGCGTGTAGTTTGCAGTGCCATTAGGGACCCGCCGTGCATGAATGTTTCGCATCGACTCGGACGTACTCGAAATGCTTGTTGAAATGGGATAGGGCATATATGAACTCCATCCGGGGAGTTTGACACCAATTTTCGCTTTCAGTGCATCGTTTCGTCCGGACGCAGCTTGCAAGATACACCTTGCGACCCGTCATGAGGGATGTTCCACACTCACTTGGACGTATTCAAATGAATGCACAATTGTGCTGAAAGGCATGTAAAGTCCACTCGCGAGTTTGGCCTACATTTTCCTTCCGTGCATCGCTTTGATACGCACGCACCGCAGCATTCGCTGGCACCTATCGCCGAGAAATGTTTTACACCGACCGGATGCAGCAGAAATGCATGCCGAAATGAGCTTGGGCACACATGTACTCTATTCAGGTGTCCGCCACGAGCTTTCTTTTCGTACTCGTTCGTGCGAACGTGACGATGGTTCCGCTTTGTGGTGTAGGTTTCACACCGACTGATGAACCCAAATTGCTTGCTAAAATGAGCTACGGCAAACATGAAGCCCATTCGTTGATTGACACTCAGCTTCATCTTATGCGTCGCTTTCTTATTAAAATCCATGCACCATACAAATCCTCGTCATGAGGAATGTTTCACACGACTTCGGAAAGATTCAAACGCATGCCGAAATGCGCTTGGGCATATAATGGTTCATTCGGCATGTTTGGAACAATGTTTCTCTTTGTGCACCATTCTCGCACGCTGCGGTGGTTTACATTACCATTGTGCATGAATGTTTCGCTTCAAGCCTGACGTACTCAAATGCTTGCGTAAACGGGCTAGGGCACATGTGATGCCCATTCGGGAGTTTGACACCCGCCATTTCCCGTGATCGCTTTAATTCTGACGCAGCTTGCAGTACTTTGTGACCCGTCATGAGGAATGTTTCGCACTCACTCGGACGTATTCGAAATGAATGCAGAATTGCGCTGAAATGCACAAGCGAACATCGTAAGTTAATTCCGGTGTTTGGCACTCGGTTCGTTTCGCATCGCTTTCAATTCTTTCAGCTTAGGAACTCGTCGTTGCTATGAATATTTCACGCCGACTTCGGACGGATTCAAATGCATGCCTAAATGTGTCACAACACATATCAATTGCATTCGCGTGTTTGGCACCCGGCTTCATTTCGCTCATTACTTTCGCTTCGCGGCCGCAATGTTTCATTTTGGCGCAAGGTTGCAGCGTGTGGGGCGCTTGCCACGATGTTCTATTCCGTGCATCATTTTCGCGCGCGTGTGGTGTTTGCCACAATGTTTCATTTCGTGCATCATTTTCATTTTCGTGATATGGCCGCCGCAGCGTTCGCTCGACCTGGCCGTGGGATTCTTTCGCATATACTCGAACGGATTCAAACAAATGATGAAAAGCGGTAGCAAACATGATAACTTCTTTCGGGCGTTTGGCACTCAGTTCAGTTTCGTGCATCGGTTCCGCTTGTATTCGCTTGTATTACCTGCGTGGGAACCCGTCGTGGTGGAATGTTTGCCACCGACTTTACATATTCAAATGCATGCCAAAATGAGTTGAAGCACATATGAACTCCAATCGTTGTGTATGGCACTCAGTTTCATACCGCGCAACGTTTTCGAATGGGCGCCGCTTGTAGTATTCGTTCGTGCTCATCGTGGGGAAATGTTTCACAAGAACTCGGACGGACTCGGAATGCATGCCGTTTAGAAAAGTGTGTGGGCGTATATGAAGTTCATTCAAAGCATGATTGGAACAGAGTTTCGTGTTGTGCACCGTATTGGTATGCGTGTAGTTTGCATTGCCATTAGGGACCCACCGCATGAATGTTTCGTGATCGACTCGGACGCATCGAAATGCTTGTTGAAATGGGATAGGGCATATATGAACTCCATCCGGGAGTTTGACACCAATTTTCGCTTTGTGCATCAAGTTTCGGTCCCGGCCAGCTTGCAAGACACCTTGCGATTCGTCGCGGAGGAATGTTCCACACTCACTTGGACTTATTCAAATGAATGCGTAATTATGCCGAAAGGCATGTAAAGTCCACTCGCGGAGTTTGGCCTACATTTTCCTTCCGTGCATCGCTTGATACGCACGCACTCGCAGCATTCGCTGGCACCTATCGAGAAATGTTTTACACCGACCGGATGCAGCAGAAATGCATGCCGAAATGAGCTTGGGCACACATGTACTCTATTCAGGGTGTCTCGCCACGAGCTTTCTTTTCAGACTGCTCGTGCGAACGTGACGTATGGTTCCGCTTGTGGCGAGGGTTTCACACCGACTGATGAGCCCAAATTGCTTGCTAAAATGAGCTACAAAGCAAACATGAAGCCCATTCGGTTTATTGACACTCAGCTTCATCTTATGCTGCTTTTCTTATGAAAATCCATGCACCATACAAATCCTCGTCATGAGCAATGTTTCACACGACTCGTAAAGATTCAAAACGCATGCCGAAATGCGCTTGGGCATATACGAAGTTCATTCGCATGTTTGGAACAATGTTTCTCTTTGTGCACCATTCTCGTACGCTGTGGTTTACATTACCATTGTGCATGAATGTTTCGCTTCAAGTCGGACGTGATTAAATGCTTGCGTAAACGGGCTAGGCACATGTGAAGCCCATTCGGGAGTTTGACGCCCGCTTCGTTTCCTGCATCGCTTTAATTCGGACGCAGCCTTGCAAGACTTTGTGACCCGTCGCAGAGGAATGTTTCGCACTCACTCGGACGTATTCGAAATGAATGCGCACTGCGCCAAATGCACAAGCGAACATCGTAAGTTAATTCCGTGTTTGGCATTCGGTTTCGTTTGCGGCATCGCTTTCAATTCTTTCAAATTTAGGAACTCGCTGCTATGAATATTTCACGCCGCCTCTGACGGATTCAAATGCATGCCTAAATATGTCACAACACATATGAATTGCATTCGCGTGTTTGGCACCCGCCTTCATTTCGCTCATCACTTTCGCTTTCGCGGCCGCAATGTTTCATTTTGGCGTGCAAGGTTGCAGCGTGTGGGGTGCTTGCCACGATGTTCCATTCCGTGCATCATTTTCGGCGCGTGTGGTGTTTGCCACAATGTTTCATTTCGTGCATCATTTTCATTTTCTTATGGCTGCCGCTGCAGCGCCCGTTCGGACCCGTCGTAGGGGATTCTTTCAGACATACTCGAACGGATTCGAAACAAATGATGAAAAGCGATAACAAACATGATAACTTCTTTCGGGGCGTTTGGCACTCTATTCAGTTTCGTGCATCGGTTCCGTTTGTATTCTGCTTGTATTACCCATGGGAACCCGTCGTGGTGGAATGTTTGCCACCGACTCGGACATATTCGAAATGCATGCCAAAATGAGTTTAAGCACATATGAACACCAATCGTTGTGTTTGGCACTTTGTTTCATACCGCGCAACGTTTTCGAATGGGCGTCGCTTGTAGTATCCGTTCGTGCTCATCGTGGGGAAATGATTCACAAGAACTCGGACGGACTCGGAATGCATGCCGAAAAGTGTGTGGGCGTATATGTGAAAGCTTCTAGGCCCCCTAAAGGCTAGTTTAAATTATTTGTTGGATTTTGGTGCTTGATGATCAACTAAAATAGTGTTAGTAGTGTTTCTTCAGAAAGGATGATCAAGATTAAGGTTCTCTTGTTTCTAGTTCTTTGACTTGGGCGTTGATTCAAGTCTTTTAGCTGTGTCTTTCTAGTTTTCAACCGTACTATAAAGAGGGATTATGCATAAGTTCAAAATCTTGGTTCCTAGGACTTTTCATTAAGACTACTTGGAGCTTAGGTTAAATCTCTTCAGATTCCTCTAAAAAATATCTTGTCTTGAGTTCATATCCCTTTCAAGTCAAAGTCTAACTGAACTCATACCGAGAGTTTCCCATTCACAACGGACCAAGGTTTTGGGTCCCAGATGTATAGGCTTTCTCTTTGAAACCAACTTCAGTGCATAAAGGCTACAACGGACCAAAAATTCCCGTGTACGAAAGACCCCTCTTCTTGGTCCGTAGTAAACTTAAAACTTACTGGTTTTGCTGCTTGTATCCAATTCCTTTCTTGGGTCATGATCAGTAAGTTTGCCTTTTACGACAGACCAAGTTTTTAAGTCTGTTGCAAACGTGCACTTTGATATCTGTAACATCCCAAAATTTTGCTTTTCTTAAAATCATGTGTGATTTGGCACTTTGGTGAATTTTTGGAATTTTCTGGAATTTATTTGGATTTATTTGGAATTTATTTGAATTTATTCCATTTTGAAATAATTAAAGAATTTAATTTTGCAAATAAATTTTTGTTGGAAATATTTTATTTGAGTCCAAAATAATCCAAAATATTTTCCGTAATTTTTCCGAATTTTTCTCGAGTCATTTGCTATTTTAATGAATTAAATGAATTATCGAATTATTTTAAATATTAAATCGCTGGAAAATCCAACTCGGTCAAGCATCGCTCATCCGACCGAAGTCGGACTCGAGTCCGACCCGAGCCGCTTGACTCGACCAACCCACTCCTAACCCTAATCGATCCCAACCGTTGGATCAAGATCCAACGGCCGAGATCCGCCTGACCGATCGAGCCGTGTTCGGACCGACCCGATCGCGCCGCGGCGATCGTGGCGCTGATCGCGACACGTGGACGGCCACGATTTCGTCGTTTTCCCAGAATCGAGCCGACTCCGCCCGAGCGCCATTGCGGATCGATTAGGGATCCGCCCTGAGCACGCCTCCCGGGGCTATTTAATGCCCGGATCGCACCCCGAGGACAGCCGTGACGCCGCGCACTTCTTGCCCTAACCCGCCGAGCTCTAGCCGCCGTAGGTTCGCCGGAATCGCCGCCGTAGTTGCGTGAAGCGCCACCACGGTCCTTGCCTCGCCGCCGCCGTCCGCCGCCCTCCGCCGCCATTGACCCCATTCAAACTCCCGGCCAGCGCACCCGAAGACACCCTCCATCTCGCCGAGCACGCCCCAACCGCTGCTTGGGTGGTCGCCGTCCTCAGCGCCGGCTGCCGCAACTCCGCCGTGAAAGCCATCGCCGACCCCGAGCTCCACCATCCGTCCGATCAAGATCCAAAGGCCCAGATCGTGCCACGTCACTTCGGTGAGTTTCCCCGTTGAAAATCCTAGATCTAATCCCAACCGCTGATCTAGATCCAACGGCCCACGATCGATCACGCGCGCCCCAAGCACATGAGGCCAAACTCAATCCCGGTACCGGATTTCAAAACCAACGGCCACGACATTGTGCCACGCGCCCAGAAGCCGGAACTGCCGCGCCCACGCCACAGCAGGTATCACCGACACGCGGCCCCGTGTCGGGCCGATAGCATCGTGACGCCACCCATGACGCCATCGGTGGGACCCACCGCCAAGACTGCGGGCTGAGCCCCGCCGACGCCAAGAATGACGTCACCCGAGTGGGCCCACATGTCGGGCCTCACGTGGAGCCGTGGACCGAGTCCACGGTGGACCCAAGCCGAGTGTGGACCGAGCCCATGGACCGGCCGACGCCAGGCCAATCAGAGCTGCCACGTGTCCATGCCGACGCAATAATTAATTTCCGAAAAGAAAATGATTTATTAATTCGAAATATTGATTCAAATTTAGATTCAAACTTCAAACGCTTATAACTTTTATGCTTCAACTCCGATTTGAGCGATTCAAATTTCTAAATTTGTATAAAATTGAGATCTACCTAAATATGAATTTTATTTAATTTTTGGACTAAAGTTTTTCTCTGAAATATTATTTAATTGATTATTTAAACTTTAAATAATCATAACTTTTATGCTTTTAACTCCAAATTTGATTTATTCCAGTTTCTAAAAATCCAGAAAATTATGTTCTCTCTGTTTATGGATTTTATTTGGAGTTTTGGGATCTTTTGCATAGTGTTCATTTGTGTATTTGCTATTTGCACGCTTTTACGAGTAGACGTTGAAGTGCCTAAGGATTCGAGGGAGAAGTGTTGACTCAGATCCAACTCAAGACCAAGAGCAAGTGCTTTTTGAAGGCAAGTTGTGCTTTGACCATATTGATCCCATTTCAAATCTATTTTGATTTAAACTATTGCATGCTAGTTCAATTAGAAAGATACTTTGTTTAAACCTGGGGTTAGATAAATACCAATTTGCTATATGACACCTTGATTACTTAAGTATGTGCCATGATCCCTTGTCACCCTAGTTGTGGTTTACTAGTTGGACATTATTAAATTGCCAACATGGGTTTAGATCGTTGTAGTATGTCGCTTAGACCTGCTTACGTGCTCATGACATGATTTTGGATAATCAAATGCTAATATGGACTTAATGATATATTGAACCTGTTTTGGAAAAGTATCATGTGATGTTGATGGCACGTGGTGCATGGTAATCAACTGGGTTTGATAAATGATTTCGACCGGCATATGGCAAGAGTAATCAGGTGGGCCAAGGTGGCATTGGGAGTGTTGATTTGGTTTTTCGTAGTCTTGCCCTGGTCACTCTAAGGACTTAACCTTGCAAGCCTTTGAACTGGTCATACTTGCAACCACATGGCTGGAATGGGACGGCCCTAGTTGACTAAGTCGCTAAGGACTCACTTGTGGAGCCTCAGGTGTCGCCATTACACCGCTTGTGTGATTGTACGGGGAGCGATCGTGGTCGTGGGCCAGGTACCCATCTAACGGTGTGTTGGTCCCATACTTCGCCTTGGCTAAGGGAAGGATGGTGTAGAGCACGTCTGAGAGGACCACCTGTGTTGTTTGAGGCTTCCAAAGGCTTTGTTATGATCGCTCATTCGCATACTCTTGTATGGCGATTCACTACCGACGTGGTGAGTGGATTGTATCTTGTGGGTAAAGTGCATAACCTCTGCAGAGTGTAGAATCTATTTGAATAGCCGAGTCCACTGCATCGACAATGCTCGGGAATTACAAATAAGGGTTAGATTTTCCTAAAATAACTTGGATTTGAGAAGTTGGGTTGGTTTAACAAAGAAGATGATGGAAATATGGTTTAGGATGGGGAAAAATGTTATTTAAACTTCTTGAAAAGTTATTTATGCTTTACTTGTTTCTACTGCTTTCGAATCTACTTATATTACTTGTCAAAAGTCATTTCGCAAATATACCTCGAGCTACTCCTTTGTACTAAGCCATGCATATAGTATATTAGCTTGCATTCTCAGGCATGACTTGCTGAGTACCAAGTACTCACCCTTGCCCAAACACAATAACAGTTGAAGAGGAGATTACGCCAGCTTTGGAGGAGGAACTCCAAGAGGACCCGACTACTTAGGGATGCGAGCCCAGTCAGTTGCCTGTGGTATACTGGATGGCGCCACGAAGTTTATTTGATTTTCCGCTGCTATTATTTTTCTCTGAATAAGTTTCGCCCTACGAGGCATATATTTGTAACTTGGCCATAAGGTCGAGTAACCAGTTTTATTACTTTAATAAAGTACTTTTATGGTATCGATTGGTATGATTGTGATATTTACCGATGTTAAAGACTGTGTGCACTAGCGCGTTCCTGGACTAGTGCTGAATACACAGAGGGTCCGGATTTGCAAATTCGGGGTCCCGACAGAGGTGGTATCAGAGCCATACTTGACCGTAGGCTCAACCCTAGCTAGAATGGTCGTAGTGAGGATAAAACCTATTTTCTAAAGCTAAAAATTTGTGAAGACAAGAAATGACATCACGACTTATCCCCTTCTCTCTTTTCTTGTCTCTTGCTAAAATTTTTCCTTACCTTGTCACAATTCAAAAATTCCGAGTTCTTACGTAAAGCACTCTTGTGACAGATGGAGGAAGAGTTCAACCACGCTGATCCTGGGAGTTGGTCACGCCACAGAGCTTTGGCACATGCTACAAACTCTCTGAGATTTTGAGAAGCCCCAATACCAAGTAGAAGTGATCGAGACAAGCTGTGATTGATCAAGGCTTGTGACGTGAGGATTGAGGTACCTGTCGGGAAGAGGGGCCTGTGCAATCGCCTCGATACACTGACCGCTAGAAGATCTACAATGCAGATGGGTATCCAAGAAGTTTCACTGATTTAGCAATGCGGCACATTACCGATATCCACGCCAGAGAGTTGGAAAGCACGGTGTTCCGTTATCATCCGCAAGCGATAACCTTCTTGACCAAGACGATTCAGGATGAGAATGCCACTTACATACGGTTGGCACGATTACATTCGCCGCCAGAAGATGTACTAGATAATACAAGTAAGGAGCTACTGAAGGCCCGCAAGGAGATCACGACAGAGAAGAACAGATGGCGGGAAGCTCAAGAGTATGTGGCACACCTTCTACGAAGGATTGACGAGTTGGAAATGACTTTGTACCTTAATTGCACCAGAGCCAAGATTTGAGCCACACGAGCCGCATCCAGAGGAGTCGATCTCGATGAGGACACCGCTTTCTTCGACTACCACAGATGACATAGTCGCGGACATGGCGATCAAGCTTACGCCTATGCCGCAAAGATCCGCACTCAGTGCCGTGGAGGTTTTCTCGATGAGTGAGCTTTAGGTTCTATAGTGAGACTCCTTCGCCGAGTCGCGTCATAAAATAAAGAGTCACCCTTTAGGCGTTAGATTCCAGAGTTAGTTCGATTTGGATTTGCTTTGTTTGTTTAGTGTGCAGATGTGTTGCAAGGCCCTTAGGCATTGTAAGCAGCCATACCAAGTTATTAATAATAAAGATGGACCTTAAAGTTACCCCTTTCGCCTCGCATAAAGTCCATACTACTTGTCTATTCTTGTTTCCCTCTCATCTCTCAACCTAGAGCAAATCAACAGATGGTGAACACCGTGGGAACTTTGGAAGCAATGGGAGTGGATCTCGCCCAACAGAAACCCCAATGATGGAGCACCAAAGACCGCCACTGGATGTGCAGAATTTTGGAGCATTTCTTGCTGCTCAGACCAGTTGATGCATGCTATGATGCAACAAATGCAGCACGTCACCGCCTGTGCCACGCCAATCAAGTTAATCGTGACCACGCCGTAATACAAGGCTGTCAGAGTTCATGAGGACTCACCCACCCACTTTCTCGGGAAATGCCAATCCATTGGAGGCCGATGATTGGTTAAGATCAATTGAGAGGAAGCTACACATAGCCCAATGCATAGGAAATGAGAAGGTACTTTACGCTTCTCATCGCTTGGAAGGAACAAATTACCGAATGGTGGGAGAACTTCAGGCTACGCAGAGAACCCTCAAGATATCACTTGGGAAGAGTTCACAAATGCATTCGACAAGATCACGTGCCTGAAGGAATTATGGACCTTAAGAAGGAGGAGTTCAGAGCATCAAGCAAGGTAATCAACCGCTGGTCGACTACCTCAACAAGTTCACACAAAGCTAGCACGCCACGCACCTGAGGATGTAGCGACGGATAAATCCAGGCATACCTCGCTTTATGAAGGGACTTAACTCGGGGTTGCAAGTAGGGTTGATCACCCACACCTTTCCGCATTTCCAAGAGTTGGTGAATAAGGCGCTATTCTTGAGGACAAGCGCAAGGAATCGGATGAGAACAGAAGCGCAGGATGCAACAAAGAAGGATCACGTCGTGAACGCAACAAATGCTTTGAGAGTTGCACCAAATCAATTCTTCGCATTCCAACCACGAATGCAACAAGGACACCATCCCCAGCACCAAGACCCGCCAATCGTAACTACCAAACCCCAGCCCCGCTAGAAACGCTACCCTGTGCAAATGCTAGGAACAAGTGAGACGCTACAATCAAGAACGAGCCAGGACACTTTGCCAACAGCTTGTCCGAAGAAGACAGCAGAGCGACCCCGCTCGCTTCAATCTAGGAACCACCCGCTAGGACGCCAAAGATCAGGAGCCACACCCTGCACTCGGTAGTGAGAGGCCGAGTCAACCATGTCACCGCGGATGCATTGCAAAATGCTACGGACGTCAGACTTGGGTAAGTTACTTGTTAACTCGAGACTGGCAGCAGCTTTGTTTGACTCTGAGCTTCGCATTCGCTTGTTTCGCAAGGCTTTGCTACTAGAAATGACTTAAGGATTGCAAGACTTAAGTGCATGCTTTTAGTTCAAACCCCTGGTTCAACTCCGAACGGAAGTAGGATGTTCCGGTGAGAATACTAATAGATGGAATAGAGTTCCTAGCAAACCTTATAATTTTGGAGACCTGCACCTTAGATGTTATATTGGGAATGGATTGGTTATCCAAGCACAAGGTCGTATTGGATTGTGGACGAAGGACTATCTCGATTGAGAGCCCGTGTGGGAAGAAAGTGGAATTTCAAGCCACTGCAGCTAGAGATGGACAGCTTGATGGTTAACAAGTACCAAGGCAATCAGCATAGAGGATGTCCCAAAGAGTGAATGAGTACCTGATGTTTTTCCCGAAGATCTACCTCGGTATGCCGCCAGACAGTGACATAGAGTTTGTGATAGAGCTTGTACTGGTACAAAGACCGATAGCAAAGAGACCCTATCGGATGTCAACCGAGGAGTTGGTAGAGATGAAGAAACAGCTAGAAGAGTTAATGGAGAAAGGATTTATCGACCAAGTTCGCCGCCATGGGGAGCACCGATTTTGTTTGTCAAGAAGAAGGACGGAGTTTCAGGATGTGCATTGACTACCGTGCACTCAATGAAGTCACCGTGGAAGAATAAGTATCCGCTACCCAGGATTGATGATTTGTTTGATCGCTTAAGAGGAGCCGGAGTTTTCTCCAAGATTGATCGAGATCGGGATATCATCGCTAAAGATCCGATCGTAAGATATTCAAGATCAGCATTCTCGTCAAGATATGGACATTACGAGTTTACAGTTATGTCCTTTGGGCTGACGAATGCGCCAGCCTATTTCATGAATATGATGAATAAGGTGTTCATGGAGTATTTGGACAAGTTTGTCGTCGTGTTCATAGACGATATCCTAATCTACTCCAAGACAGAGGATGAACATGCCGAACACTTAAGGCGAGTTTTGGAAAAGCTGAGGGAACAGCAACTTTTCGCCAAGTTCAGCAAGTGTGATTTTTGGAAGGACAAGGTGGAGTTTCTTGGACATGTAATGACCGCAGAAGGAGTCGCCGTAGATCCAAGCAAAGTAGAAGCTGTGTTACATTGGGAGCACCAAGATCGTGACCAGATTCGGAGTTTCCTTGGAATGGCGAGGATATTACCGCCGCTTTCATCAAGGTTTTTCGACAATTGCGAAACCTCTTACGCAATTGTCAAGAAGGAAAAGAAGTTTGCATGGACGCCAGAATGTGAGGAAGGATTTCAGAGTCAAGAAGCGATTGACATCAAGACCGTGTTAGTTCTACCGGATGTTGCTCAAAGCTTCGATATTTATTGTGACGATCGCGCCAAGGACTTGGATGTGTGTCGATGCAGAATGGAAAGGTCGCCGCTTATGCATCAAGGCAGCCGAGGCCGCATGAGGAAAATTATCCGACACATGACCTAGAGTTAGCCGCCGTAGTGCATGCTTTGAAGATATGGCGCCACTATCTGATTGGAAATGTATGTGAAGTATATACGGATCATAAAGCCTTAAGTACATATTCACCCAATCGGATCTGAATATGAGGCAAAGGAGATGGCTAGAATTGATCAAGGACTATAATGTTGGAATTCATTACCATCCCTGAAGGCCAACGAGTAGCCGATGCTCGAGTCGGAAGAGCCATACCGTGAGTACGTTGCTAGCCACAAGTCGATGAGTTATGTGAGGATTTCCAGAAAATGAAGATTGAGGTTGTACCTAAGCGGATTCTTGGCCGCCTTGGAAGTAAAGCCTACTTTAGAGGACCGGATCCGAGAAGGACAGAAGGATGATGACAAGATCCGTAGGATTAAGTCCAAAATGGAGGAAGGCAAGGCAAAGGATTTCAAGCTAGACGAGCAAGGCACGTTATGGATGAAGGATCGCATTTGTGTGCCTAACAAAAAGGAGTTAAAGCAATCGATTCTCGAAGAAGCCCATGACTCTAAGTACTCGATTCATCCCGGAAGCGCCAAGATGTATCAGATCTCAAGGAGAGATTCTCGTGGCCGAGTATGAAACGTGAAGTTGCCGAAAGCATGTTGCATTGGGCGGCGTATGCCGAGAGTCAAGGCAATGCATCGTGAGACCACAGGATTGCTACAACCGCTGAAAATACCTGAGTGGAAGTGGGAGGAAATCGAATGGATTTCATTACGGCTTGTCAAGACTCAAGGAGGTTATGACTCCATATGGGTTATAGTGGATCGCTTAACTAAAGTAGCCCATTTTATCCCCTCAGAAAGACCACTTACTCGGAGATAAATTAGCAGTAGTTGTACATGATCAGATTGTTTGTTTGCACGGAGTGCCAAAGAGGATTGTATCTGACAGAGGTACCCAATTTACCTCAAGGTTCGGAATAAGTTGCATGAAGCCATGGGAACCCGCTTTAAACTTCAAGATGACTTATCATCCACAGACGGATGGACAGACCGAAAGAGTCAACCAGATTCTAGAGGATATGTTGAGAGCTTGTGCATTGGCTTATGCTACCTCTTGGGATAAAAGTTTGCCGTATGCCGAAGTTTAGTTACAACAATAGTTATCGAGGCTAGTTTACGATGTCACCTTTTGAGGCATCAGATGGTCGACCTCTGTCGGACACCATTGAATTGGAATGAGACCGCGAGCGCCGTGTCTTTGGGCCTCGATATTCTTCAAGAGGCCGAGGAGCGGTCGCTATGATTAGGGAAAGGTTGAAGATAGCCCAATCTCGACAGAAGAGTTATGCCGACAATCGTCGCCGAGATTTGAGTTTTGAACCGTAAGACTTTGTATACCTCGAGTTACGCCTCTCAGGGAGTTAAGAGGTTCCATGCCAAAGGGAAACTCGCACTCTGCTATGTTGGACCATTTAAGATTTTGAGTCGCAGAGGTGAAGTTGCCTACCAGCTGGAGTTGCCACAGTCGTTGGCAGGAGTGCATGACGTGTTCCATGTGTCCCAGTTGAAGAAGTGTCTCCGAGTTCCTGAGGAACAGGCACCGCTAGAGTCAATTGAGTTGCAAGAGGATTTGACTTATAAGGAGCACCCTGTGAGGATTCTAGACACAATGGATCGAGAAACTAGAAACAAGTCAACCCGATTCTCAGAGTTCAAAGGAGCAACCATGAAGAAAGTGAAGCGACTTGGGAGCCGCGAAGAGGATTTGAAGAAAGAATTTCCAAACCTATTTCTTTAGTGAGCCTCAATCTCGGGGACGAGATTCTATTAAGGGGGGGAGGTTTGTAACATCCCAAAATTTTGCTTTTCTTAAAATCATGTGTGATTTGGCACTTTGGTGAATTTTTGGAATTTTCTGGAATTTATTTGGATTTATTTGGAATTTATTTGAATTTATTCCATTTTGAAATAATTAAAGAATTTAATTTTGCAAATAAATTTTTGTTGGAAATATTTTATTTGAGTCCAAAATAATCCAAAATATTTTCCATAATTTTTCTGGAATTTTTCTGAGTCATTTGCTATTTTTAATGAATTAAATGAATTACTGGGAATTATTTTAAATATTAAATCATTTGGAAAATCCAACTCGGGTCAAGTATCGTTTCATCCGACCGAAGTCGGACTCGAGTCCGACCGAGCCAGTTGACTCGACCGAACCCACTCCTAACTCCTAATCGATCCCAACCGTTGGATCAAGATCCAACGGCCGAGATCCGCTCGACCGACCGAAAGCCGTGTTCGACCGGACCCGATCGCCGCGGCGATCGCGGGCCGCTGATCGCGACACGCGTGGACGGCCACGATTTCGTCGTCTTCCGAATCGAAGCCGACTCCGCCGCCGAGTGCGCCAGCCGTGATCGATTAGGGCTCATGCCGAGCACGCCTCCGGCTATTTAATGCCCGGATCGCACCCGAGGACCGCCGTGACCGCGCACTTCTTGCCCTAACCCGGCCGAGCTCTAGCCGCCGTAGGTTCGCCGGAATCGCTCGCCGTAGTTGCGTGAAGCGCCACCACGGTCCTTGCCTCGCCTCGCCGCGTCCGGCCCTCCGCCGCCATTGACCCCAGATTCAAACCCCGGCCAGCGCACCGAAGACACCCTCCATCTCGCCGAGCACGCCCCAACCGCCGCTTGGGTGGTCGCTGCCTCGGCCACGGCAGCCGCAACTCCGCCGTGAAAGCCATCGCCGACCCGAAGCTCCACTCAACCGTCCGATCAAGATCCAAAGGCCCAGATCGTGCCACGCCACTTCGGTGAGTTTCCGCTGAAAATCCTAGATCTAATCCCAACCGTTGGATCTAGATCCAACGGCCCACGATCGATCACGTGCGCCCCAAGCACATGAGGCCAAACTCAATCCCGGTAGTCGGATTTCAAACCAACGGCCACGACAGCCACGCGCCCAGAAGCCGAATCGCGCCCACGCCACGTCGCGTGCAGGTCACCGACACGCGCCCGCTGCGTGTCGGGCCGACAGCACTGACGCCACCCATGACGCCATCGGTGGGACTCCACCTGCCAAGACCGTGGCCGAGCCTCGCCGACGCCGAGAATGACGCCACCCGAGTGGGCCCACATGTCGGGCCTCACGTGAGCCGTGGACCGAGTCCACGGTGGACCCAAGCCGAGTGTGGACCGAGCCCATGGATCCGCCGACGCCAAGCAGGCCAATCAGAGCTGCCACGTGTCCATGCTGACGCAATAATTAATTTCCGAAAAAGAAAATGATTTATTAATTCGAAATATTGATTCAAATTTAGATTCAAACTTCAAACGCTTATAACTTTTGCGTTTCAACTCCGATTTGAGCGATTCAAATTTCTAAATTTGTATAAAATTGAGATCTACCTAAATATGAATTTTATTTAATTTTTGGACTAAAGTTTTTCTCTGAAATATTATTTAATTGATTATTTAAACTTTAAATAATCATAACTTTTAACGTTTTAACTCAAAATTTGACGATTACACTTTCTAAAAATCCAGAAAATTATGTACTCTCTGTTTATGGATGATATTTGGAGTTTTGGTATCTTTTAGAAAAGTTTTCATTTGTGTATTTGCTATTTGCACGCTTTACGAGTAGACGTTGAAGTGCCGGAAGGATTCGAGGGAGAAGTGTTGACTCAGGATCCAACTCAAGACCAAGAGCAAGTGCTTTTTGAAGGCAAGTTGTGCTTTGACCATATTGATCCCATTTCGAAATCTATTTTGATTTAAACTATTGCATGCTAGTTCAATTAGAAAGATACTTTGTTTAAACCTGGTGTTTAGATAAATACCTATTTGCTATATGACACCTTGATTACTTAAGTTTGTGCCATGATGCCTTGTCTCCCTAGTTGTGGTTTACTAGTTGGACATTATTAAATTGCCAACATGGGTTTAGATCGTTGTAGTATCTTTGCTTAGACACGCTTACGTGCTCATGACATGATTTTGGATAATCAAATGCTAATATGGACTTAATGATATATTGAACCTGTTTTGGAAAAGTATCATGTGATGTTGATGGCACGTGGTGCATGGTAATCAAGCTGGGGTTTGATAAATGATTTCGACCGGCATATGGCAAGAGTAATCAGGTGGGCCAGTGTGGCATTGGGAGTGTTGATTTGGTTTTTCGTAGTCTTGCCCTGGTCACTCTAAGGACTTAACCTTGCAAGCCTTTGAACTGGGTCATACTTGCAACCACATGGGTGGAATGGGACGGCCCTAGTTGACTAAGTCGCTAAGGACTCACTTGTGGAGCCTCGTGGTGTCGCCATTACACCGCTTGTGTGATTGTACGGGGAGCGTATCGTGGTCGTGGCTGTACCCATCTAACGGTGTGTTGGTCCCATACTTCGCCTTGGCTAAGGGAAGGGATGGTGTAGAGCACGTACCGGAGAGGACCACCTGTGTTGTTTGAGGCTTCCGAAAGGCTTTGTTATGATCGCTCATTCGCATACTCTTGTATGGCGATTCACGGCTGACGTGGTGAGTGGATTGTATCTTGTGGGTAAAGTGCATAACCTCTGCAGAGTGTAGAATCTATTTGAATAGCCGAGTCCACTTGATCGACAATGCTCGGGAATTACAATAAGGGTTAGATTTTCTGAAAATAACTTGGATTTGAGAAGTTGGGTTGGTTTAACAAAGAAGATGATGGAAATATGGTTTAGGATGGGGAAAAATGTTATTTAAACTTCTTGAAAAGTTATTTATGCTTTACTTGTTTCTACTGCTTTCGAATCTACTTATATTACTTGTCAAAAGTCAAGCATCGCAAATATACCCTGAGCTACTCCTTTGTACTAAGCCATGCATATAGTATATTAGCTTGCATTCTCATGCATGACTTGCCGAGTACCAAGTACTCACCCTTGCCCCAACACAATATCGCTTGAAGAGGAGATTACGCCACTTTGGAGGAGGAACTCCAAGAGGACCCGACTACTTAGGGGATGCGAGCCCGATCAGGTTGCCTGTGGTATACTGGATGGCGCCACGAAGTTTATTTGATTTTCCGCTGCTATTATTTTTCTCTGAATAAGTTTCGCCCTACGAGGCATATATTTGTAACTTGGCCATAAGGTCGAGTAACCAGTTTTATTACTTTAATAAAGTACTTTTATGGTATCGATTGGTATGATTGTGATATTTACCGATGTTAAAGACTGTGTGCACTAGCGCGTTCCTGGACTAGTGCTGAATACACAGAGGGTCCGGATTTGCAAATTCGGGGTCCCGACAATATCTCTCAACGGACCACTTTTACTCAAAGCATGTGTACGACGGACCAACTCTTCTTAGTCCGACGTAAATGCGTTTTTCGCTGATTTGGGTCCGTTGTACGTTGAGCCTCTTGTATACTTTGTCAAACCTTGTCAGATACAATCATTTTGAGTTGTCTTTTCAGTCTGACATTGGCAAACGGCTACTTGTTGCCAATAACGGCTATAACGGCTATTTGCTTCCTGTAGCCTATTTAAACAGATCAGAGGCTCTCCCAAAATAGAACTTTTACATCTCTTTGACATCTAGCATCCCAAAAGCTCAAAAAGCCCTAAAAGAGATCAAGCTCAACTCTAAAAACAAAAACCTATCTGGTCTTACAGCTTCCAAGAAAAGTCTAGTTTCAGTGAGTTTCTAGTGAACCAAGAGACAGGGCTTGTGGATAGTCTATTACTCTTGGAACTAGCTGTTCCTAGACGGTTTTACGGTGGTTGTAGTGCGACTGTCCAACCGTGATTGTGGAAGGCCACTGTCTTTGTGAGAGGTTTGGACTCACCTCACGGAGTGGTAAAGAGTCACTTTAGTGACAAAACCAGTTCCTCTGTTGAGAGTCACTGGAGGAGCAACACTTCAGGAAGTGCTCCAACGGGACGTAGGAGATTTATCTCTCAAACTCGTGAAAAATTCGCTTGTCTCTCGCTATGATTGTTTACCTTAGCTCGTTTCTCTATTATCTCATTACTTGTTCGGTGCTCCTTGTTGCTCAACCTATTACTTACTCATATCCTTCTTTAAATCGCTAAATTGTCTTTAAATTACTTAGTTATTTTTGTTAAATTCTTAAAATTGCCTATTCACCCCCTCTAGGCCATACCGATCCTTTCAAGTGGTATCGAGCGGGTTTTACTCCTGTTCAAGCTTAATCACCTTGGGTAATGGCCGAGGAAATGGGTCTGCTTCTTGTTAGTGTAGGAAGGGTTCCTGCTTTCGATGGCACTAACTATGCTTCTTCGGAAAATTCGCATGAGGTGTTATCTTGAGGCTGTAGGTTATGACGCTTGGAGAGTTCTTGAAAAACCTTTACCTCCACGCGTCATACCTCGAGGGACAGTCCTCTTCCTCGTAACCTACTCTCGGGAAATTAAAAACATGCAATATGATGCTCAGCTAGAAATGCAATATTCTCCTGTCTTAGCATAGAAGTTTTTGATAGAGTGAGCAATCATGTCTCACCGCTTATGATATTTGGACCACTCTACAAGAAATTCATGAAGGCACCTCGATGTGAAAGAAGAAAAGTATTTTGTTATTAGAGAAAAGTTCGATCAATTCAAAATGCTTCCTCATGAAAATGCTAACGATATGTTCTCTAGACTTAATCCTATTGTCAATGAACTCAAAGGTCTAGGGACTAAAGTTGATGATGTGAAAGTTTGCAGGAAAATGATAAGAGTTACGCCTCGTGCCTATCACGGCTTGATCACTTATTTGTCAAACAAAGGAGACCTCAAAAAGCTAACTCTCATCGAATTATTGGGGAAGATCTCTGCTCATGAACTTACTTTGGCTGAAGAAGATGCACCCAAGAAGAAATCTATTGCTCTCAAGGCCAAAGAAAAGATGCAAGAGTCATCCAGTGAAGAAGATGATAATTCAAGCTGTGAAGAGGATGAAGACGTCAAGAAACTGGCACTGCTCATGAGATCGGCCAACAAAATCATGAGGAGGGTAAATGCTAGAGATAGAGGAAAGGGATACACTCAGTTCTCCAAGAAAAACCCTTTCTCAAATATCACCTGTTTTGAGTGCAATGAAAAGGGACACATAGCTGCTCGATGTCCAAACAAGAGCAAGAAGAAGGGCAAGGGCAAGGGCAAAGATGAAGAAACCGAAGAAAATACCTACAACAGTTGCAAAAAGTTTCATCACAGAAAGAAGTTCTCCAAGAAACATTGGAGAAAGGGAAAGAAGGAGGCACATATTGGTGAATGGGTCTCAGATGAAGAAAATTCAAGTGATGAATCCTCTTCTTCCTCCTCTGATGATGAAGATAGTTCAAGGTCTAAGGGGTTGGCTGGACTGGCTTTGGATGAATCTACTCCACCTTCACCTTCTCTGTCATTTTGTCTTATGGCAAGAGGTGATGAAGACAAGGTAAATGATTCTCCTTCTTATGATGAGCTAGTGGAGATCATTAAAGAGCTTAATGATGCCTTGTGTGCTAAAACTTCTAAGGATAAAGCTCTTAAGAAAACTATTGCCAATTTAAATGATGATAATGACTTGCTTGTCTCTAAGATCAAGATTCTTGAATCTAAGTATGAAGAAGTGCAAGACAAGTTTTACTGTTTGGAGACAAGTCATAATGAGCTCAATGTTGTTCATGATAATCTTACTCTTGCTCATAATGCTCTAGTCATCAATCATGATTTACTCACCGCTGCTCATGACTCTTTGAATGCAACTCATATATTACTTGTTAAGACTCATGATGATTTGCTTGTCAAACACTGTGAACTAGAAATGAGTAAGGAATTAACTATGAGCAAATCAAAGAATGATTCTACTCCTGATAAATCTATTACCTGTGATTTGACTTGTGATGAAATTCCTATTTCTAGCTCTTCCTGCATGCTTAGTGATAATCATAGCAATGCTTTGTGTGCTAAAAGTCTCATGTTGGAAAATCTTGAGTTAAGGTCAAAAATTGCTAAGTTTGACAAAGGCCTTGAAAAATGCTTTCTCGGGAGTGTCACTCTTGATAAAATCCTTGGAGAGCAAAAAGTCACTTTGGGCAAAAGAGGCATTGGATATAAAATAGATAATGTGCCCAAGAAAGATTATTTGCCAAAATCCAAGATAAACTTTGTCAAGAAAGGCACTAAGTGTTACTACTGTCATAGATTTGACCACAGTTCAAATGTATGCATGTTTGCAAGCACACCAGAAACAAAGGCAAAGAGAAATTGCATGGTTGATGCTCACTACATGTTGTTTAAAGATTTTAGGGGAAAATGAATGTGAAGTTTGTTGGTCCCTCGAATCTTGATAGAAAGCTTAAAGCTGTTTGGGTGCCCAAATCCTTGCTTGTTAATCCTTTTGGCCCCAAAATTGTTGAAACTAACATCCATGGACCCAAAAGCATTTGGGTACCTAAAATCAAGAAATGATTCTGTTTGTTTAGGTGAACTACAAAAGTGGTGGTCATCATTGGGTAATTGACAGTGGATGTACTCAACACATGACCGGCTCATCAAAAATGTTCACCTCAGTTGAAAAGGAAAGTAATTCTAGTCACAAAATCACTTTTGGCGACAATAGCAGGAGAAAGGTAAAGGGAAATGGTAAGATTGCTATCTCTAATGATCATTCAATTGACAATGTGCTTCTTGTTGATTCCTGAACTTTAATCTCTTATCTAGCAGCTTGTGTGATCTTGGATTCCATTGTACTTTCTCTCTTGATGGAGTAATCGTTGTTGACAAAAATGAAAAGCTTATCTTCAAAGGTTTTAGATTTCAAAATCTTTATCTAGTTGATTTCAATTCTAACTCCTCATGCATCTCGACTTGTCTGTTAGCAAAAGCCTCTCTTGGTTGGCTTTGGCATAGACGTCTTGGGCATGTAGGTATGTCAAATCTGAAAAAGCTTTTTAAAAATGAGCTAGTGGTGGGCTTGAAAGATGTAAAATTCGAAAAGGATAGATTATGCAGTGCTTGTCAAGCTGGTAAGCAAGTTGCAAACTCTCATCCTACCAAAAATATCATGTCCACCACTAGACCTCTAGAGCTGCTGCATATGGATGTGTTTGGCCCAACCTCTTATGCCAGTCTAGGTGGTAACTCATACTGTTTAGTCATTGTTGATGACTTCTCTCGGTTCACTTGGGTATTCTTTTTACCAAGTAAAAGTGAGGTTGGAAAAATCTTTAAAAATTTTGCAAAAAGGGCCCAAAATGAATTTGATTGCCCCATCAAGAAAATCAGAAGTGACAATGGAACTGAGTTTGTTAATACTAACGTTATTGACTTTTGTGATGAGTTAGGAATAAAACATGAGCTGTCAGCTACATATACTCCTCAACAAAATGGAGTAGTTGAAAGGAAAAACAGAACACTTATCGAAATGGCAAGAACCATGTTGGATGAATATGGAACACCAGATGCTTTTTGGGCTGAAGCCATCAACACAGCATGTCATGCAATCAATCGACTCTACCTACATCGACTTCTCAAGAAAACATCTTACGAGCTGCTGGTAGGAAGAAGACCAAATGTAACTTACTTTCGTGTGTTCGGGTGCAAGGTCTACATTTACAAAAAGAGGACACACTTAGGTAAATTTCAGAAAAGGTGTGACTCAGGTATTATGCTAGGTTATTCTTCTAAATCTAAAGCCTATAGAGTTTTTAATAATTCAACTGGTTTGGTTGAAGAAACCTATGATGTAAAATTCGATGAATCTAATGGCTCACAAGGTGAGCATGAGAATCAAGCTGATGCAGTGAAGATGCCCTAATTGAGGCCATGAAGAAGATGGAAGTTGGTGAAGTAAAACCTAGAGAGGACAATGATGAAAAACCAACAACTTCCATGATGCCTCAAAATGGATCACTACAAGAAGAAGATGAAAAGAATCAAGAAGGAGTGAATCTGATAAAGAGTCATCATACTATTGCCAAAGATCACCCCGTGGACCAAATTATTGGGGAATTTAGTAAGGGTGTTCAAACTCGATCTAGGCAAGCTTCTTTTTGCGAACATTACTCTTTTGTTTCTTGTGTTGAGCCTAGAACTATAGATGAAGCCTTAGATGATGCTGATTGGATTATTGCCATGGAAGAAGAGCTCAACAATTTCAAGAGAAACAAGGTATGGGACTTGGTGGATCGTCCAAAGGACCACAATGTCATAGGAACAAAGTGGGTGTTCAGAAACAAGCAAGATGAAAATGGAGTTGTCACTCGAAACAAAGCAAGATTGGTGGCTCAAGGATTTACTCAAATAGAAGGATTGGACTATGGAGAAACTTATGCTCCTGTTGCTCGACTTGAAGCTATACGGTTCCTTCTAGCCTTTGCATGTCATTTCAATATAACTTTATTTCAAATGGATGTGAAGAGTGCTTTTCTTAATGGAATCATTGAAGAAACTGTTTTTGTTGAGCAACCTCCTGGTTTTGAAGACTTAAAATATCCAAATCATGTATATAAGTTATCTAAGGCTCTCTATGGACTGAAACAAGCCCCAAGGGCATGGTATGAGAGACTTAGAAACTTTCTACTAGAAAAGAATTTCAAAATTGGGAAAGTTGACCCAACACTCTTTTTAAAAGACTTCAATGGTGCATTAATGATTTGCCAAATCTATGTTGATGATATCATCTTTGGTTGTACTAATCACTCTCTTTGCAAGGAATTCAGTGAACTAATGGCAAAGGAATTCGAGATGTCAATGATAGGGGAACTTACATTCTTCCTTGGATTTCAAATCAAGCAATTAAAAGGGGGGACTTTCATATCACAAGAAAAGTACACCAAAGATCTTCTCAAGCGTTTCAAATTGGATGAATGCAAGCCACTCAAGACACCTATGGCAACAAACACACACCTTGATCAAGATATAGGAGGTAAGCCTGTTGACCAAAAACTTTTCAGATCCATGATAGGTTCTTTACTTTACTTGACAGCATCTAGGCCTGATATCATGTTTAGTGTCTGTATGTGTGCTAGATTTCAGTCTGCTCCTAAAGAAGTACATCTTAGTGCCGTAAAAAGAATTTTCAGATACTTAAAGCTCACTTCAACTATAGGCTTGTGGTACCCTAAGGGTGCTTCTTTCAATCTAATTGGCTACTCAGATTCTGATTATGCCGGTTGCAAAATAGATCGAAAAAGCACCTCTGGGGGTTGTCACCTGCTTGGAAGGTCTTTAGTATCTTGGTGCTCTAAAAAGCAAAACTCTGTAGCACTTTCTACTGCCGAGAAATTTGAATATGTGGTCACAGCTTGTTGTGCACAGATTTTATTCATCAATCAAACCTTTCTTGATTACGGCATTAAGTTTGAAAATGTACCTCTTCTCTGTGATAATGAAAGTGCAGTGAAAATAGCAAACAATCCGGTCCAGCACTCACGAACTAAGCATATTGAGATCCGACATCATTTTATCAGAGATCATGTTGTTAAAGGAGACATTATGCTTAGTCATGTGAGAACTGAGGATCAATTGGCTGATATTTTCACCAAACCCTTGGATGAGGCAAGATTTTCAAGACTGAGAAATGAATTGAATATTATTGATCTTTCCAATGTCGTTTAAGTCATGACTGCTCATTTGTATTGTTTGCTTGTTGATATCTTTTGAATGTCCTTTGAAATCTTTAACATTTAGGGGGAGTCAAGAATGTCCATCGATGCATCTCTTGTTACCCACTTATGTTAACAAAAAATTAGCAGTGCTGATGCAAGTAAATTTTTATTGCTAAAACTTCCGCCAAAATTCTTATTTTTTTTTCTCAGAAAATGAAAATAGTTTCTTCCTCAAAGAAATTCACGTTTTTATTAATAAAATATTACAATTACTTAAAAATTATCTAGCCACTCAGCACATGAGTTCTCTTTATCAAAGCTTGAGTTTGCCTATAATCTTGCTTAAAAGAGAGGAACTCATACAAATTAAGAATTCTAAAGTTCTTCCTTTTCCTTTTGCTAGTTCACAACGGACTCAGTTGCAACAGTGAGTTTCTCATCTACGGCAGACCACTTTTGCTCAGGACACATTCACGACAGACTAAGGAAAATCAGTCCGTTGAAAATGTCCTTCTTGCAAAACTGGTCCGACGTAAATAGGAAACTTACTGTTTTTCTCCAAAATCAGTCCGATGTGCTCTTGCAACTGCTATCTTTTATCCCTTTTCTTTGATTCAAAATTGTTCTTTTGAGAGTTTTGTTTTTTTTTTTTTTAAAAAAAAAATCCTATTCAAAATCTTTTCTAAGCTTAGGACTTATCTTTGCTAATCTCTCTTTGCTTCTGAAACCCATCCTCTGCCTTGAATCCTCTTTCTTGGGTTTCACCAACTAAAGCAGTGTAAGAAAGTTGTCTTCTTACCTGCCAACCACTGTCTTAAAGAGCGAAGCATCTCCTAGAGAAGTTACGGTCTTATAGCAGTAACTTCCCGTTGGTTTCATTCCTGTTTACCTCTCCTTCCACTCAAAAGTACTCAGAAATTACCACTCTCCCCTCTCTACTTCCTCTCCCGAGAAACATTCCTCTCTCCATCGAAGCAAACCCTAACCGGGTGACAGCGACGGTGCTCCAGTGCTCGGAGAAGTGTTTTATGAAAGTGGTAAGCTTTCTCTTCTGTTTTGTTCAAACCTTAGTCTTAGAAATCTTTCTCTTAAGGTCTTTCTTCTTATCTCTGTAGACTTAGTCTGTTGCGTCAGTTCTTGCGCCGGTCTGAGGTCTGAAAGACAGAGTGAGTCCTTTAAGTGTTCGACGAAATGCCTAGGAGAAAAGATACAGATAAAAGAAGTCTGATGGATAGATTGGGTGAGATAATGAAAAAGAAGAAACAAAAAACCTCGAATCCAACTCAGTCTTCATATGGAGCAGTACCTTTAGGAGACACTTGTACCCCTGGCTGTGTTACAAAGGTCACTACCTCAAAGCCCCCTAGAAAAGTCAAGCAACCTACTATGTCTGAGGCTGTGTTTGAGTCTGACACTGATGATATTGAATATGAGCCAAGTGCTGATTTTAGCTCTGAAGAAGAAAACCTCAGTCCTGAGATTGACATGATAACTGGTATTGAGTTGGCAACTCTTGGAGGGAAAAAGTTGAGATCAATCAGACTTGTAAGTGAAAGAAATTGGTTCCCTTTTGACAAACCCCCTCTAGATGAGAAGTTCATTACTCCTCTTCAGCAAAACATCTTTTTGGGGTATAAGAACAGACATGACAGAAAAGGGAAACCAATGTCTGCCCTTAGTAAACATCAATTTGTAGATTGGAATCAGATTTGCTCCATAACTGGTTCATATCACCTTTTGGATTGTGTCAGTTCCACTCCTGGTTTACTTACAATGGTGTCAGGAAACAATGTCTCATGGAATGAAGATAGAATCCTTGAGTTCTATGCTTCTTTGCTTATAAATAAAAGAAGACATTACATTCTATTCTCTATAGATGGAAAAATCAGAAAAGTGAGATCACCACACTTTGAATCAGCAATTGGAGCTGCAGGTCCTCAAGTTAACAGAACAAGGATTCATGACAAAATGTTCCCGCAAAATAGATGGAGACAGATTGGTGATATGCCTGATCTTCAACTCTCTGCACACATCTATAGAGATATCACAGACGAGAACTTCAATGCAAATAGAGTGAACAGTTTGTCTAGTGAAGCCAAGATTCTTCTCTTGATTCTAAGACACACAATATTCCCTAAGTCTGGGTATAAAGAAGGAGTTACACCAGTTTTGGCTTGGCTGCTGCACCTAATCCTCTCCAAGCAACCCATTGATCTAACAGACTATATCTTTGGAGAAATGGAGGAAGCCATTTACAGAAGAATGGGAAGTCCTTTGCCATTCGCTCAGCAAATAGCTCAAGTATTGATTGCTCAAGGGATGGTTTCTAGGCAAGAGATAAGCAGGTCCTTCAACTGTCATTCCAAAAAATATAAATTACTCAAACTTCTGCTGAAGTTCTTTGCACAAGGGCCAAGGGTACAACCAGCACTAGATGATCCAAGTGATCATGAGGGAGACAAAGTGATGACGGCCCACTCACGATGGAGATGATCAACCTGTTTCAAGCCATCACAGTTCAGATCATCACAAGATAGTCATCATACTCCAAGATACAATACTCCTAGCTATCATAGCCATCCTCCTGTTACTCGATCATCACTTCCATTTGTACCTCCACACCTGAAAACACCGGGTTACGTAAATACTTGGAGATAGTTCTCAAAAAACCTTACCTTGATCTGGTGAGCAAGATGCAAAGAACTCAAGTCTATCTTAGCTCACAATCCTTTCATGAAGAAGATATTGCACACAGTCAAGGTGGACATTTCAATCCTAGTCACTTTTCTCCAGCCGAGTCATCACAACCTACCTCCAGTGAGAACATTCAGCCATGGGTTTTCCTACTCAAAGATGATGAAAATGTCAAGGAGATGAACTTGGAGAAATTGATAAACCTGCGAGAACTTGCTGCTGCTTCAAGGTTTGTACAAGATCAGAATTCGGACCAGAAGATATGATCATGAAGGTGAGGTTCTGAGTTCCTCACAATTTTTCAAGACATGAAAATATAGAAGAAAATCCTGATATTGGACAACATCATGCTTGGAATAATCAACTTTGAATGGTTCAATATCTTTGAGACTCGATACAACTCAGACACCAAGGCTGCCCAAGAAAGATTTCTTTGAAGAACAAAGGTTAGTGCCTTGAGGCACATTGAGCATATGGTCGCACTTCAAAGAATATCATGATCAGTTCACCAAACTCATGAGTGATGAAAAAGATATATCAAGAACAGAGCATAATCAAGGATGAGAATTCCAAAAATGTTGATATGCTCAAGAAAAATCAATGGGATCTCAGAACATGGCTCACTCAAGTAAACACCAATCAAAACCTGCTCAAAGACAGGCTGTATGACATCAATAACAAGCTGAATACTCAAGAGACTAAATTTCATCGTTTCGCTGACTTTTCGGAGCGTATGTTCAAAACCAATGATGATTCAATCCATGAGGTGGAACACACTCTTCGAGGATATATTGATCACTTTGATACCTCAATGACAACTTTGGTATCAAATCAGGAACAGCTTGGTGATATCATCTTTGATCAGACAAATCCAATCATTGACTCAGTTCATGAGCTTCAAGAGGATTTCCAGAACTGGACAGTTGAGTCTCAGCCAGGTGATCCAGATTATCCAAGTTGGCATGATCAAGCTATGACTTCAGCAGAACAACACTCAGAGCAAGCTGCTCCAGCTCAGTCTTCTCCAGGGCACAGTGTCAGCCAAAGAGCTTCAACTCTGTTCAGAAGGACCTTTTCCAGGCGCAAGAAGTGATCTTCTTTTTGGAGATTTGATGCCAAAGGGGGAGAAACAAGACTAGAAAAACTCTTTAGAGTAATTCTTAGAGTAGGTCTAGAAAATCTATCTCTTTGTTTGATGGTATGTTGGTCTGAATATATTTGTGCCTATTCTAATCTGCTCTTTCTGCTGATAAGTATTATTGCTGTTCTTTCTCTTTACTTATCTTTCTGAGAGCAGTTCTTTTTAAGCCTATGCACATCTTCAGGGGGAGTACATTCTATCAAATTTATGCTTTCGTTCTGTCAGACTAACATTCTTTTGCAGAAGAAGAAAAGTTTTTACATCTGAAGTAAATAGAGTTGTCATCAATCACCAAAAAGGGGGAGATTGAAAGCATCTAGGCCCCCTAAAGGCTAGTTTAAATTATTTGTTGGATTTTGGTGCTTGATGATCAACTAAAATAGTGTTAGTAGTGTTTCTTCAGAAAGGATGATCAAGATTAAGGTTCTCTTGTTTCTAGTTCTTTGACTTGGGCGTTGATTCAAGTCTTTTAGCTGTGTCTTTCTAGTTTTCAACCGTACTATAAAGAGGGATTATGCATAAGTTCAAAATCTTGGTTCCTAGGACTTTTCATTAAGACTACTTGGAGCTTAGGTTAAATCTCTTCAGATTCCTCTAAAAAATATCTTGTCTTGAGTTCATATCCCTTTCAAGTCAAAGTCTAACTGAACTCATACCGAGAGTTTCCCATTCACAACGGACCAAGTTTTTGGGTCCGGTACAGATAGGCTTTCTCTTTGAAACCAACTTCAGTGCATAAAGGCTACAACGGACCAAAAATTCCCGTGTACGAAAGACCCCTCTTCTTGGTCCGTAGTAAACTTAAAACTTCTTTGGTTTCTTTGCTTGTATCCAATTCCTTTCTTGGGTCATGATCAAGAGTTTGCCTTTACGATGCACCAAGTTTTTAAGTCTGTTGCAAACGTGCACTTTGATATCTCTCAACGGACCACTTTTACTCAAAGCATGTGTACGACGGACCAACTCTTCTTAGTCCGACGTAAATGCGTTTTTCGCTGATTTGGGTCCGTTGTACGTTGAGCCTCTTGTATACTTTGTCAAACCTTGTCAGATACAATCATTTTGAGTTGTCTTTTCAGTCTGACATTGGCAAACGGCTACTTGTTGCCAATAACGGCTATAACGGCTATTTGCTTCCTGTAGCCTATTTAAACAGATCAGAGGCTCTCCCAAAATAGAACTTTTACATCTCTTTGACATCTAGCATCCCAAAAGCTCAAAAAGCCCTCAAAGAGATCAAGCTCAACTCTGAAAACAAAAACCTACTGTCTTACAGTTCCAAGAAAAGTCTAGTTTCAGTAGTTTCTAGTGAACCAAGAGACAGGGCTTGTGGATATGTAACACCCTACAAATCTAAACTGTCGTACAAGAAAAATTCGACAGCATCTCTCCTAAAATTAGGACAAAACGGAAGCGACAACAAGATTCATAATAACCATTATAAATAGGAATAACATAAAAGCATCAATACTAGAGATAACAAGTCTAAATCAACCAGAAAACAAACATAAACGTAAAACAGCTCCAAAGAGGACATCAACAGGTCTATGATTAATAAAATTTCAGCAAGCTAATGAATTATTAAATGCACTAGTCCATGTGATTCGTGATGACCCCGGAGGGTTGATTGTGCTACTAAGCCCACCCTTCAAGCTTACGACTCGCGAGAACTACCTGAAAACAACAAAATAACAAGGGGTGAGATTGGGTAATCTCAGCAAGCGGAACAACTTCTAACAAATAACACAGCCACAGTAAAACTAGCATACCAAATTCCTCATATACAATACCACATCAAAGAGTCCACATTCCTCATATACAATACCACAACAAAGAGTCCACATTCCTCTTATCCAATACCACATTACGGAGTCCACACAACCTCAGTAAAATGCATATGATTGTGCACATGCTTATGCCATGATCCTCCTCACCGTGCCCTTTCTCAGGAACACACGGTGTTGTACCGGTACGGTCGCGCACGCTGGCGTCGACAAACTTCCAATGCATGAATATGCAGTTAATGCTTCATGCATGAATTCATTCACAACTCTCCACATTGAGTCCACATGTTTGCATACCATCATATAACATGGATAGAAAACAAATAGCACTGAGATGAACTATCTAGACAATTCAACAGGTAAACAACATCATTCTTCTCTTTACTCGTAATTCATAGTCAAAGCACCTCATCACACTGCTAATCTAAATATTGCAATCATCAAGGCAATTGATTAAACCATGTATGTTTATTGTAATCGGAGGTTATAACGAAGGCAATGCAAACAATGATGTATAGCTCAACCATAACACTACTTCCACTTGCCTTTACCGACGTAGACAACGGATCTAGTTGCGTCCAGAAGGGGCACCACCTGTACAAGCATATTTTCAGTATGCAATAACACCACAATTGATCACACAACTCAAACACGCAATTCCTACAACCCGTTCCCCTTTTCCAACACCGAAACCCCGATCTGTCCGGATCGAACAGCAGCAACCCCCATTCTCTTTTTCGTATCTTTTTTTCCACAGAACATAAAAATATGAAACAATTACAGGAGCTAGATATTGACGATATCTACAACTTTCATGAAGACCACAAATTTCAATTCTACTGTTAAATATGCCTAAACAAACGTCCAACACAGTGGACAAAATCTGTTTCCAGATTCTGTCCGTCATCTTGCAACAGCGATAACTCTCAGACCGACGCCCCAAAAATTCTAAAAAATTACAGAAGCTAGATCTCGACGTTATCTACAACTCTCTAGTTATAGGTTTTGCAGGAAAAATCGTCTAGGTCACGTAAAACATGAAACAAGCCGCGCTGCAAAATCTTCCCTCTCAGAAACAGCACAACGTGAACAACTACCCTTCTCCCACTTCAAATCCCATCCAATCCAATCACCACCAGATCTAAAACACTCCCAATCCCTAGGTAGAACAGTGGTAAAAGATTGGGAATTTTACCTTGAGTTCTCCCTTGAGATCCCACGAAGAACACGCGACGATCCCGAAGCGGAAATCTGATCGAACTCCTCGCCTCCACGGATCCCCTTCTCGCTCTCTCTCCTTCGGCGTTTCGTGGTGGATCTTGAGCCACCATGCAAGGGAGGAAGAACAGGGTGGCGGCTGCTAGGGGAATGGGGAGGCGCCCTAGGGTTGGGGGGTGGCCGGCCACATGGTGGGGGGGGCGCACCCAAGTGGGCCGGCCCCCTCGGGGGGTGGGGAGGGGGGGGTGGGAAAAGAATTCCCGGCCCAGGCCCAAGTTTTCCTCGGCCACTGTTTCTAGCCCGAATACTCCAAATTTAATATTAAAATGCAGCATTTTCTTCAATTGTTTCATCCCCCGACAAAACCGTCATTCCTTTCCGAAACAAAAACAAGGAAGAAAAACCCTACAATCACTCTCAAGTTCTAGGGCATCACATTCTCCCCTCCTTAAAAAGGATTCGTCCCCGAATCTTCTCCTTTTAGCTACGGAAAGAAAAAGAAAAGGAAGGCAAAAAGGTAAACAACAATTTACCTTCAGCATCCTCAAAGAGTGTAGGATACTTCTTCCGCATCTGGTCCTCAAGTTCCCAAGTTGCATCCCGCTCAGACTAATTGGTCCACAAATCTTTCATTGGACACTAACACGAACTATTCCCCTATTAAATAAAGGACACCTATTAGGTGAATCTGGTATCGATCTGGAATCTCAACTCCCACTTCTCTCTTCAACCCGATCGCGAAACTCCGCATTCCAATCTCAACTCCTCTACCACAGTTCGTCAGATTCGACAACGCGAACCATGTGAGACACAACGCTCTAGGTAAGTCTCTAAATCAACCCAAACACAAACTCCTATCTCCTACAAGTGATTGATCTTTTACAAAAAGAACCAATATCCACCCTTACCAACGACAGAGATAGCCTACTTTACAACTAGGGTCCGTAAATCCATGAAACAATAACAACCGAACACAATCACTACGGTTGACACAAACTCGCTCGAACCCAGCGACAAAAGTTCCAAAAAATTAATGTAATTACCTACAACTTCCAAGTTGTCCACTACTAAATTAAGCAACCCCACCGAGGAACACATCAATGAAAACAATTCTCCAAAAAAGGTTTGAATTGAGTCATACACAACCTTCCTTTACTCTTCACTTTTAAACTACTTACGATCAGCGACCCACACTAGTTTTCCCTTGTAAGAAGGTTTCGCCTTCACATTCTTCCACCCAAGGACCAGGGCAAGGAGTACAATCCTTGAATATACTCAACCATAACATAAACATTCATTTTCTTACCCCCAAGCTTGAACGTAAAAGAATTCTTAATTCTCACTAACACAACGAACGACAATCACCACCTTTAAACCGAAGGGCTGAAATTCACATACACGGGAACTCAACTTGGAAGAGGAACTCCATAGAACCAAAACCACCAAAAAAAAATTTCTTCGGGGAGAAGCTCTATTCAAAAGAGAAACACCGCAAAGTCTTACTGCAAATGCATTTCACTTTTACCAAAACAAATCATCTCACTTTTATCCAAGGCCAAGCCATTCGAGAAAAGAAACCGATCATGGAATTAAATGCTTCCACACAACCACCATCTCTTTTTCCTTAAAAGGAACCAAACTCACTTCCCAATGTAAAAATTGTTTCAACCACGAATATCATTCATGTCACAACCAGAAGAATCGTCTCTTAAACAAAAACTGTCAAACACCTCACACCACAATACAACTCTAGCCCAAAATAGAAATACAAATATTTCCAGATCATGAAGTTCCAAATCTTACATTGGATTAGCTACTTCTTTTGATCAACAATGCAACCGATAACTCGACCTTGAAAACTACGGACCGCAGTCAAAGCATACATCCTTGAGCATAAATGTCGCATTCATAACATAAGCTAGTTTTCTTATCAAAGATGAATGAATGACGATATTTAATAGAATAACATTCCAAAATCTCCACAAATTACTTCAAGGTTAATCATTCTTTTATCCTTGTTTTAAGCCTCCAAATTAACCCACATTTGGCGTAATCATTCTAAGTTTAGGGAAACTCAAACACAGCACAAAGAATACTTTGACCGAAAGGATTCAACCCAAATATCACCCAAACAAACCAATCCATCTGAATTTTTAAACATAAGTTCAGCATAACTCCCGCCATCTATAGCATTCCACTACCCTTACCATTTAGATTTCAATATTCCCTATTTACTCATTGAGAAGGCCCATCGAGATTTAACAACAACAACACAACAAATTCTTACTCTTATTACCTTTTCCACAATTATAAATAAAGTTCACGAGTGCTTATCAAAAACACATCCAACCAACACTACCTCATCAAGATCCCCACGGAGCACCCTAACCTATATCATCATATTCTAAATTTGAAAGGCGATTGCTTCAACAAGTCTTTCAAAGATGATGAACCTATAAATTCCATACCACATACGCGTCAACATCTCGACAATGGAAATTTATTCACCTAAAAGATGACTCAACAAGTAAATATTATCTCAACAAGGCACCAATCGTAAATAGAAGTTTAAAACATACATTTATTAAGGACAAAATCACGTGTCATGCTCACTATCCCTGGTTCACTCCCATCACAACATGTTACAATTTCCACCATTTTAACAAAGGTTTTCAACAATTAATCTAATCAGTTACCACCACTACTAAGTCATCAATATCAATAATTGGCATAATTGTAAAACAACAACATTGCTTTTAGTTACCCTATCCATAGGCTATGACAAACTGTCACTACACAACATACTCCAACTATGTAAAATAGATTGAATAATTTAAGCCATCCAAAGCTCTTATAACAACAACGCTAAACTAAATTTAATTTTTTTTTAATTTTTTTTAGCTACCCTATACACGGGTTATAGCAAAATTGCCACTCCAAGACATACTCCATTTTTTTTTAAAGTGAATCGAATAGGTGAAATCATCACAAAGCTCTTACGGCAATGGCAAAACTTATGTCTTCCCAATTGATATCGATACTAGCATTATTGGAGCATAGCGCATACTTCGAATCTACTAATAGTTTGCAACGTCATAAATATCAACTCTAATCAATTTCCAAGTTAACGTCACTAGCCAACACGATTAAATTAGAACATCTTTAAACAACCAAACATGGTTTCTTTAACAATATCGGTAGTCCACCATTACAAGTAAATTGTTCTACCGACCTTATATTAAAATGTCTCTAAATAACCCACTAATTTTCTATTACCTTCACAGTAGTTTACATCATCGTAATGTTCTAACTACGCATCAAGATTTAAAGCTTTAAACATTGTCCATGGTCAAGGGCACATTAAAATAATGCAATAAATCCTAAGCATGCACATTAACACATTCAATCATTATCGCTATAGAGCAATCTACAATACTAGAAGTTTATTTAATCTCAAGCTAAAGATAACAATTACATTTTAATTGATTCAACTCACAAATTAACTTAGAAGTACATCATTCCATAAACCACATTGTTACATACTACGCAACACAGACATAAAATTTCTAAACACCGTCATGGGTCACCTACCCTTGACAAACAGGAGGCAATCCCAAACATTAAAAAAACAAACACAGTTCTAGATCAAGAACAAACACCGATAAAAATTTCTTCTTTTCAGGCAAGGAAGAAAAACAAAATCCAAACATAAATGCAAGAGAGCTCGACCCTCAAATGTCCAATCATAGTAGCCAAAACTCTTCAAGAAATCCAAAACCTACACTTTCCACAAAGGAAGACGGATGCAAAAGGGAAGACCAAATGTCCAACTAAAATTTTCCGATAAAGATTCAAACTTAGCTCCATCGGCTTGATGCAACAGAGAAACTCCAACCCCTTTTTTTTAAAAAAAAAAAAAATCGGGTAAACAACAACCACATAAATTTCCTCCCAACGACAGTCCATCACAATAAATCAGGTGCCAAAGCAAAATTGTGACCAAAAGACGCGCAACGTAGAACTCTTCTTCTGTGTCTTCACTCAAAGGAGACAAAACCACAAACCGCCAAAAGGACAAATCAGCGAGTGCTCAAAACTAAGCATTTTCCTCGGTTTCGAACCAACCACATACCCAGAAAACCAACCAAAACCGACCGTCAGCACGGTAAAGAACATCCGAAGGAATCCATCACCAACCTCTTCTATTTGACTCCAGTCACTACCCGATCTACGACAAACACGAATAAGTACTCTTTCCCTACAAGGGTTAATAATTCTTCGGTGATGGCGTTAACCGGCCACACCGTCAAACCACACCCTTACTATGAACAAAAAGAGGTGACCGAAAACCTTTCGGCACCACAACCCCACTTCAACATAAATAAAGCAACTCAATCAAATCCATCATAAATATAGCATTATACATTACCAAACGTAGCATTCAACAACAAAGCTTAAATTCAACCTTTAAGCATGAGGCAACGATACCCATACCCTTTCCTACTGTGCATCCATGTGTGTCAAATTTTAAATTAGTTATTCCACTAACACAAATTTTAATGTTGCTATCCTATGGCAAATTTTTTTTTTAAGTATAACCTAAGCCATGTTTCTAAGTTATCCCAAATCACATTTTAGTTGAACCTATGGTATTTCACTAAGCTCATACACCACGGACCTGAAGCCCGCTCTGATACCAATCAGTAACACCCTACAAATCTAAACTGTCGTACAAGAAAAATTAATGACATCTCTCCTAAAATTAGGACAAAACGGAAGCGACAACAAGATTCATAATAACCATTATAAATAGGAATAACATAAAAGCATCAATACTAGAGATAACAAGTCTAAATCAACCGTAAAACAAACATAAACGTAAAACAGCTCCAAAGAGGACATCAACAGGTCTATGATTAATAAAATTTCAGCAAGCTAATGAATTATTAAATGCACTAGTCCATGTGATTCGTGATGACCCCGGAGGGTTGATTGTGCTACTAAGCCCACCCTTCAAGCTTACGACTCGCGAGAACTACACGAAAACAACAAAATAACAAGGGGAGAGATTGGGTAATCTCAGCAAGCGGAACAACTTCTAACAAATAACACAGCCACAGTAAAACTAGCATACCAAATTCCTCATATACAATACCACATAAAAGAGTCCACATTCCTCATATACAATACCACAACAAAGAGTCCACATTCCTATTATCCAATACCACATTACGGAGTCCACACAACCTCAGTAAAATGCATATGATTGTGCACATGCTTATGCCATGATCCTCCTCACCGTGCCCTTTCTCAGGAACACACGGTGTTGTACTGCACGGTCACAAGACGCCAAGCGTCGACAAACTTCCAATGCATGAATATGCAGTTAATGCTTCATGCATGAATTCATTCACAACTCTCCACATTGAGTCCACATGTTTGCATACCATCATATAACATGGATAGAAAACAAATAGCACTGAGATGAACTATCTAGACAATTCAACAGGTAAACAACATCATTCTTCTCTTTACTCGTAATTCATAGTCAAAGCACCTCATCACACTGCTAATCTAAATATTGCAATCATCAAGGCAATTGATTAAACCATGTATGTTTATTGTAATCGGAGGTTATAACGAAGGCAATGCAAACAATGATGTATAGCTCAACCATAACACTACTTCCACTTGCCTTTACCGACGTAGACAACGGATCTAGTTGCGTCCAGAAGCGGCACCACCTGTACAAGCATATTTTCAGTATGAAATAACACCACAATTGATCACACAACTCAAACACGCAATTCCTACAACCCGTTCCCCTTTTCCAACACCGAAACCCCGATCTGTCCGGATCGAACAGCAGCAACCCCCATTCTCTTTTTCGTATCTTTTTTTCCACAGGAGCTAGATATTGACGATATCTACAACTTTCATGAAGACCACAAATTTCAATTCTACTGTTAAATATGCCTAAACAAACGTCCAACACAGTGGACAAAATCTGTTTCCAGATTCTGTCCGTCATCTTGCAACAGCGATAACTCTCAGACCGACGCCCCAAAAATTCTAAAAAAATTACAGAAGCTAGATCTCGACATTATATACAACTCTCTAGTTATAGGTTTTTGCAGGAAAAATCGTCTAGGTCACGTAAAACATGAAACAAGCCGCGCTGCACAATCTTCCCTCTCAGAAACAGCACCACGTGAACAACTACCCTTCTCCCCCTTCAAATCCCATCCAATCCAATCACCACCAGATCTAAAACACTCCCAATCCCTAGGTAGAACAGGGGTAAAAGATTGGGAATTTTACCTTGAGTTCTCCCTTGAGATCCCACGAAGAACACGCGACGATCCCCGAAACGGAAATCTGATCGAACTCCTCGCCTCCACGGATCCCCTTCTCGCTCTCTCTCCTTCGCGTTTTCGTGGTGGATCTTGAGCCACCATGCAAGGGAGGAAGAACAGGGGGTGACGGCTGCTAGGGGGAATGGGGGAGGCGCCCTAGGGTTGGGGGGTGGCCGGCCACATGGTGGGGGGGGCGCACCCAAGTGGGCCGGCCCACTAGGGGGGGTGGGGAGGTGGAGGTGGGAAAAGAATTCCCGGCCCAGGCCTAAGTTTTCCTCGGCCCACTGTTTCTAGTCCGAATACTCCAAATTTAATATTAAAATGCAGCATTTTCTTCAATTGTTTCATCCCCCGACAAAACCGTCATTCCTTTCCGAAACAAAAACAAGGAAGAAAAACCCTACAATCACTCTCAAGTTCTAGGGCATCACAGGATAGTCTATTACTCTTGGAACTAGCTGTTCCTAGACGGTTTTCTGGTGGTTGTAGTGCGACCTGTCCAACCGTGATTGTGGAAGGCCACTGTCTTTGTGAGAGGTTTGGACTCACCTCACCGGAGTGGTAAAGAGTCACTTTAGTGACAAAACCAGTTCCTCTGTTGAGAGTCACTGGAGGAGCAACACTTCTGTGGAAGTGCTCCAACGGGGACGTAGGAGATTTATCTCTGAACCTCGGTGAAAAATTCGCTTGTCTCTGCTTATGATTGTTTACCTTAGCTCGTTTCTCTATTATCTGTTACTTGTTCAGTGCTCCTTGTTGCTCAACCTATTACTTACTCATATCCTTCTTTAAACTGCTAAATTGTCTTTAAATTACTTAGTTATTTTTGTTAAATTCTTAAAATTGCCTATTCACCCCCCTCTAGGCCATACCGATCCTTTCAATATGAAGTTCATTCGGCATGATTGGAATAGAGTTTCGTGTTGTGCACCGTATTGGTATGCGTGTAGTTTGCAGTGCCATTAGGGACCCGCCGTGCATGAATATTTCGCATCGACTCGGACGTACTCGAAATGCTTGTTGAAATGGGATAGGGCATATATGAACTCCATCCGGGGAGTTTGACACCAATTTTCGTTTCGTGCATCGTTTTCGTCCGGACGCAGCTTGCAGTACACCTTGCGACCCGTCGCGGAGGAATGTTCCAGACTCACTTGGACGTATTCAAAATGAATGCAGAATTGTGCTGAAAGGCATGTAAAGTCCACTCGCGAAGTTTGGCCTACATTTTCCTTCCGTGCATCGTTTTGATACGCACGCAGCTCGCATGATGCCGTTGGCACCTATCGAGAAATGTTTTACACCGACCAGGATGAAACAGAAATGCATGCCGAAATGAGCTTGGGCATACATTTACTGTTTTCAGGTTGTCTGCCACGAGCTTTCTTTTCGTACTCGTTACAGTGCGAGCGTGACGTATGGTTCCGTTTGTGGTGTAGGTTTCACACCGACTCGGATGAGCCCAAATTGCTTGCTAAAATGAGCTACGGCAAACATGAAGCCCATTCGGGTTGATTGACACTCAGCTTCATCTTATGCGTCGTTTTCTTATGAAAATCCATGCACCATACAGTCCTCGTCGCGGAGGAATGTTTCACACGACTCGGAAAGATTCAAAACGCATGCCGAAATGCGCTTGGGCATATACGAAGTTCATTCGGCATGTTTGGAACAATGTTTCTCTTTGTGCACCATTCTGGTACGCGTGTGGTTTACATTACCATTGTGCATGAATGTTTCGCTTCAAGTCGGACGTACTCGAAATGCTTGCAGAAACGGGCTAGGGCACATGTGAAGCCCATTCGGGGAGTTTGACACCCAGTTTCGTTTCCTGCATCGTTTTAATTCGGACGCAGCTTGCAGTACCCCTTGTGACCCGTCGCAGAGGAATGTTTCGCACTCACTCGGACGTATTCGAAATGAATGCAGAATTGCGCTGAAATGCACAAGCGAACATCGTAAGTTAATTCCGGGTGTTTGGCACTCGGTTTCGTTTCGTGCATCGCTTTCAATTCTTTCAGCTTAGGAACTCGTCGTTGCGGAATATTTCACGCCGACTCGGACGGATTCGAAATGCATGCCTAAATATGTCACAACACATATGAATTGCATTCGGCGTGTTTGGCACCCGCCTTCATTTCGTTCATCACTTTCGTTTCGTGCCGCAATGTTTCATTTTGGCGTGCAAGGTTGCAGCGTGTGGGGTGCTTGCCACGATGTTCCATTCCGTGCATCATTTTCGGCGCGTGTGGTGTTTGCCACAATGTTTCATTTCGTGCATCATTTTCATTTTCTTATGGCTGCCGCTGCAGCGCCCGTTCGGACCCGTCGTGGGGGATTCTTTCAGACATACTCGAACGGATTCGAAACAAATGATGAAAAGTGATAGCAAACATGATAACTTCTTTCGGGGCGTTTGGCACTCTGTTCAGTTTCGTGCATCGGTTCCGTTTGTATTCTGCTTGTATTACCCGTGGGAACCCGTCGTGGTGGAATGTTTGCCACCGACTCGGACATATTCGAAATGCATGCCAAAATGAGTTTAAGCACATATGAACACCAATCGTTGTGTTTGGCACTTTGTTTCATACCGCGCAACGTTTTCGAATGGGCGTCGCTTGTAGTATCCGTTCGTGCTCATCGTGGGGAAATGATTCACAAGAACTCGGACAGACTCGGAATGCATGCCGAAAAGTGTGTGGGCGTATATGAAGTTCATTCGGCATGATTGGAATAGAGTTTCGTGTTGTGCACCGTATTGGTATGCGTGTAGTTTGCAGTGCCATTAGGGACCCGCCGTGCATGAATATTTCGCATCGACTCGGACGTACTCGAAATGCTTGTTGAAATGGGATAGGGCATATATAGACTCCATCCGGGGAGTTTGACACCAATTTTCGTTTCGTGCATCGTTTTCGTCCGGACGCAGCTTGCAGTACACCTTGCGACCCGTCGCTGAGGTATGTTCCACACTCACTTGGACGTATTCGAAATGAATGCAGAATTGTGCTGAAAGGCATGTAAAGTCTACTCGCGGAGTTTGGCCTACATTTTCCTTCCGTGCATCGTTTTGATACGCACGCAGCTCGCAGTACCCGTTGGCACCTATCGCTGAGAAATGTTTCACACCGACCCGGATGCAGCAGAAATGCATGCCGAAATGACCTTGGGCACACATGAACTCTATTCAGGGTGTCTGCCACGAGCTTTCTTTTCGTACTCGTTCTAGTGCGAACGTGACGTATGGTTCCGTTTGTGGTGTAGGTTTCACACCGACTCGGAGGAGCCCAAATTGCTTGCCAAAATGAGCTACGGCAAACATGAAGCCCATTCGGGTTGATTGACACTCAGCTTCATCTTATGCGTCGTTTTCTTATGAAAATCCATGCACCATACAGTCCTCGTCGCGGAGGAATGTTTCACACGACTCGGAAAGATTCAAAACGCATGCCGAAATGCGCTTGGGCATATACGAAGTTCATTCGGCATGTTTGGAACAATGTTTCTCTTTGTGCACCATTCTGGTACGCGTGTGGTTTACATTACCATTGTGCATGAATGTTTCGCTTCAAGTCGGACGTGCTCGAAATGCTTCTTTGAAGCGGGCTAGGGCACATGTGAAGCCCATTCGGGAGTTTGACACCCGATTCGTTTCTGCATAGTTTTAATTCGGACGCGGCTTGCAGTACCCCTTGTGACTGTCGTGGAGGGATGTTTCGCACTCACTTTCGGACGTATTCGAAATGAATGCAATTGCTTGCTGAAATGCACAAGCGAACATCGTAAGTTAATTAGGGTGTTTGGCACTCGGTTTCGTTTCGTGCATCGCTTTCAATTCTTTCAGCTTAGGAACTCGTCGTTGCGGAATATTTCACGCCCGACTCAGACGGTCGAAATGCATGCCTAAATGTGTCACAACACATATGAATTGCATTCGGCGTGTTTGGCACCGGCTTCATTTCGTTCATCACTTTCGTTTAGTGCGCAATGTTTCATTTTGGCGTGCAAGGTTGCAGCATGTGGGGTGCTTGCCCACGATGTTCCATTCCGTGCATCATTTTTGGTAGCGTGTGGTGTTTGCCACAATGTTTCATTTCGTGCATCATTTTCATTTTAGTATGGCTGCCATTGCGATGCGGGTCGGACCCGTCGTGGGGATTCTTTCGGACATACTCGAGCGGATTCGAAACAAATGATGAAAAGCGGTAGCAAACATGATAACTTCTTTCGGGGCGTTTGGCACTCAGTTCAGTTTCGTGCATCGGTTCCATTTGTATTCTGCTTGTATTACCCGTGGGAACCCGTCGTGGTGGAATGTTTGCCACCGACTCGGACATATTCGAAATGCATGCCAAAATGAGTTTAAGCACATATGAACACCAATCGTTGTGTTCGGCACTTTGTTTCATACCGCGCAACGTTTTCGAATGGGCGCCGCTTGTAGTATCCGTTCGTGCTCATCGTGGGAAAATGATTCACAAGAACTCGGACGGACTTGGAATGCATGCCGAAAAGTGTGTGGGCGTATATGAAGTTCATTCGGCATGATTGGAACAGTGTTTCGTGTTGTGCACCGTATTGGTATGCGTGTAGTTTGCAGTGCCATTAGGGACCCGCCGTGCATGAATTTTTCGCATCGACTCGGACGTACTCGAAATGCTTGTTGAAATGGGATAGGGCATATATGAACTCCATCCAGGGAGTTTGACACCAATTTTCGTTTCGTGCATCGTTTTCGTCCGGACGCAGCTTGCAGTATACCTTGCGACCCGTCGCGGAGGGATGTTCCACACTCACTTGGACGTATTCGAAATGAAAGCTGAATTGTGCTGAAAGGCATGTAAAGTCCACTCGTGGAGTTTGGCCTACATTTTCCTTCCATGCATCGTTTTGATATGCACGCAGCTCGCAGTACCCGTTGGCACCTATCGCTGAGAAATGTTTTACACCGACCGGATGAAATGCATGCGAAATGAGCTTGGGCACACATGAACTCTATTCGATTAGTATGCGCCACGAGCTTTCTTTTAAGTACTCGTTCTGGTGCGAACGTGACGTATGGTTCCGTTTGTGGTGTAGGTTTCACACCGACTCGGATGAGCCCAAATTGCTTGCTAAAATGAGCTACGGTAAACATGAAGCCCATTTGGGTTGATTGACACTCAGCTTCATCGTATGCGTCGTTTTCTTATGAAAATCCATGCACCATACAGTCCTCGTCGCGGAGGAATGTTTCACACGACTCGGAAAGATTCAAAACGCATGCCGAAATGCGCTTGGGCATATACGAAGTTCATTCGGCATGTTTGGAACAATGTTTCTCTTTATGCACCATTCTGGTACGCGTGTGGTTTACATTACCATTGTGCATGAATGTTTTGCTTCAAGTCGGACGTACTCGAAATGCTTCTTTGAAGCGGGCTAGGGCACATGTGAAGCCCATTCGGAGAGTTTGACACCCGATTCGTTTCTGCATCGTTTTAATTCGGACGCGGCTTGCAGTACCCCTTGTGACCCGTCGCGGAGGATGTTTCGCACTCACTCGGACGTATTCAAAATGAATGCTGAGTGCGCTGAAATGCACAAGCGAACATCGTAAGTTAATTCGGGTGTTTGGCACTCGGTTTTGTTCGTGCATCGCTTTCAATTCTTCAGCTTAGGAACTCGTCGTTGCGGAACATTTCACGCCGACTCGGACGGATTCGAAATGCATGCCTAAATGTGTCACAACACATATGAATTGCATTCGGCGTGTTTGGCACCCGGCTTCATTTCATTCATCACTTTCGTTTAGTACGCAATGTTTCATTTTGGCGTGCAAGGTTGCGGCGTGTGGGGTGTTTGCCACGATGTTCCATTCCATGCATCATTTTAGAGCGCGTGTGGTGTTTGCCACAATGTTTCATTTCGTGCATCATTTTCATTTTTAAGTATGGCTGCCCATTTGCGGTGCCCGTTCGAGACCGTCGTGGGGGATTCTTTCAGACATACTCGAACGGATTCGAAACAAATGATGAAAAGCGGTAGCAAACATGATAACTTCTTTCGGGGCGTTTGGCACTCAGTTCAGTTTCGTGCATCGGTTCCGTTTGTATTCTGCTTGTATTACCCGTGGGAACCCGTCGTGGTGGAATGTTTGCCACCGACTCGGACATATTCGAAATGCATGCCAAAATGAGTTGAAGCACATATGAACTCCAATCGTTGTGTTTGGCACTCAGTTTCATACCGCGCAACGTTTTCGAATGGGCGCCGCTTGTAGTATTCGTTCGTGCTCATCGTGGGAAATGTTTCTCACGAGAACTCGGACGGACTCGAAATGCATGCCGAAAAGTGTGTGGGCGTATATGAAGTTCATTCGGCATGATTGGAATAGAGTTTCATGTTGTGCACCGTATTGGTATGCGTGTAGTTTGCAGTGCCATTAGGGACCCACCGTGCATGAATGTTTCGCATCGACTAGGACGTACTTGAAATGCTTGTTGAAATGGGATAGGGCATATATGAACTTCATCCGGGGAGTTTGACACCAATTTTCGTTTCGTGCATCGTTTTCGTTTGGACGCAGCTTGCGATACACCTTGCGACCCGTCGGGGAGGGATGTTCCACACTCACTTGGACGCATTCGAAATGAATGCAGAATTGTGCTGAAAGGCATGTAAAGTCCACTCGCGGAGTTTGGCCTACATTTTCCTTCCGTGCATCGTTTTGATACGCACGCGCGACTCGCGATACCCGTTGGCACCTATCGCTGAGAAATGTTTTACACCGACCCGGATGCAGCAGAAATGCATGCCGAAATGAGCTTGGGCACACATGAACTCTATTCAGGGTGTCTGCCACGAGCTTTCTTTTCGTACTCGTTCTGGTGCGAACGTGGCGTATGGTTCCGTTTGTGGTGTAGGTTTCACACCGACTCGGATGAGCCCAAATTGCTTGCAAAAATGAGCTACGGCAAACATGAAGCCCATTCGGGTTGATTGACACTCAGCTTCATCTTATGCGTCGTTTTTTTATGAAAATCCATGCAATATACAGTCCTCGTCGCGGAGGAATGTTTCACACGACTCGGAAAGATTCAAAACGCATGCCGAAATGCGCTTGGGCATATACGAAGTTCATTCGGCATGTTTGGAACAATGTTTCACTTTGTGCACCATTACGCACGCAGCGTGTGGTTTACATTACCATTGTGCATGAATGTTTCGCTTCAAGTCGGACGTACTCGAAATGCTTGCTGAAACGGGCTAGGGCACATGTGAAGCCCATTCGGGGAGTTTGACACCCAGTTTCGTTTCCTGCATCGTTTCAATTCGGACGCAGCTTGCAGTACCCCTAGTGACCCGTCGCGGAGGGATGTTTCGCACTCACTCGGACGTATTCGAAATGAATGCAGAATTGCGCTGAAACGCACAAGTGAACATCGTAAGTTAATTCCGGGTGTTTGGCACTCGGTTTCGTTTCGTGCATCACTTTCATCTTTCAGCTTAGGAACTCGTCGTTGCGGAATATTTCACGCCGACTCGGACGGATTCGAAATGCATGCCTAAATGTGTCACAACGCATATGAATTGCATTCGGCTTGTTTGGCACCCGGCTTCATTTCATTCATCACATTCGTTTCGTGCCGCAATGTTTCATTTTGGCGTGCAAGGTTGCAGCGTGTGGGGTGCTTGCCACGATGTTCCATTCCGTGCATCATTTTCGGCGCGTGTGGTGTTTGCCACAATGTTTCATTTCGTGCATCTTTTTCATTTTCGTATGGCTGCCGCTGCAGTGCCCGTTCGGACCCGTCGTGGGGGATTCTTTCAGACATACTCGAACGGATTCGAAACAAATGATGAAAAGCGGTAGCAAACATGATAACTTCTTTAGGCGTTTGCTTTTCGATTCGATTTCGTGCATCGGTTCCGTTTGTATTCTGCTTGTATTACCCGTGGGAACCCATCGTGGTGGAATGTTTGCCAATGACTCGGACATATTCGAAATGCATGCCAAAATGAGTTGAAGCACATATGAATTCCAATCGTTGTGTTTGGCACTCAGTTTCATACCGCGCAACGTTTTCGAATGGGCGCCGCTTGTAGTATTCGTTCGTGCTCATCGTGGGGAAATGTTTCTCACAAGAACTCGGACGGACTCGAAATGCATGCCGAAAAGTGTGTGGGCGTATATGAAGTTCATTCGGCATGATTGGAACAGAGTTTCGTGTTGTGCACCGTATTGGTATGCGTGTAGTTTGCAGTGCCATTAGGGACCCGCCGTGCATGAATGTTTCGCATCGACTCGGACGTACTTGAAATGCTTGTTCAAATGGGATAGGGCATATATGAACTTCATCCGAGGAGTTTGACACCAATTTTCGTTTCGTGCATCGTTTTCGTCTAGACGCAGCTTGCAATACGCCTTGCGACCCGTCGGGGAGGGATGTTCCACACTCACTTGGACGTATTCGAAATGAATGCAGAATTGTGCTGAAAGGCATGTAAAGTCCACTCGCGGAGTTTGGCCTACATTTTCCTTCCGTGTATCGTTTTGATACGCACGCAGCTCGCAGTACCCGTTGGCACCTATCGCTGAGAAATGTTTTACACCGACCCGGATGCAGCAGAAATGCATGCCAAAATGAGCTTGGGCACACATGAACTCTATTCAGGGTGTCTTCCACGAGCTTTCTTTTCGTACTCGTTCTGGTGCGAACGTGACGTATGGTTCCGTTTGTGGTGTAGGTTTCACACCGACTCGAATGAGCCCAAATTGCTTGCAAAAATGAGCTACGGCAAACATGAAGCCCATTCGGGTTGATTGACACTCAGCTTCATCTTATGCGTCGTTTTCTTATGAAAATCCATGCACCATACAGTCCTCGTCGCGGAGGAATGTTTCACACGACTCGGAAAGATTCAAAACGCATGCCGAAATGCGCTTGGGCATATACAAAGTTCATTCGGCATGTTTGGAACAATGTTTCTCTTTGTGCACCACTCTGGTACGCGTGTGGTTTACATTACCATTGTGCATGAATGTTTCGCTTCAAGTCAGACGTACTCGAAATGCTTGCTGAAACGGGCTAGGGCACATGTGAAGCCCATTCGGGGAGTTTGTGAGAGGAGCCGCCCAGATTGTGCTCGAGTTGTTGGATGAACAGTCGTTCCCGTCGGATTTGGATCCTAGCAGCAGACCACCGGAGGTGATCTCGATGCTAACAACCAAGCCCAAACGAGACAACTCTACAAACATCCAAACGACTCGACAACAACCCCGGTATTCCCCCGGTATGTGATCCGAAACTCGCCCAGGATCCCCACATACCGGTTCCCAATGCTATATCAAACATCAATTCGCACAAAGGGGCATCGAGCCCCCAAGATCACTACCAGAAACTCAAAGAAAAACGCGGAAGCAACAAACACACCACACGGCACAAAGAGGCCCAACAAAGACAACCAACAAAGACGACCAACGAAAAGCAGACGAGTCCAATACAGAAATAAAAGCAGCAACTGATCACAAAAGTAAGACCACCCACTCTATACAAACAAAAGTAAAACACCTCCGGAAGTGTCATGCCCTGAACACTTCCGGGCGTACAACGTCGACAGCCTCTACTCGGTGCCCCGCCCGGTCACAACAATTAATCTCATCACCAATTTATTTGGGCTCAAGCTCGACGGCGAACCTCGGTTCAAGTTCTTACTACGTGACTGTGCGATGAAAGAGCTTGCTCATATCCGAGAGCGCGGCAATTCGAATCGCTTAATTAACCCTGCAGGGAAGCATTGATCGCACGACACTTACCACAAGGGCCTAGTGTCAACCCCCTCCCAATCATACCCAATCGCTGAAGCGTCCTCCTGTGGCCGAAAACCTAGCACCCTCGAGCAGCCCCAAGCCCGGCTTGGCGCTCGAGAGTCGACTAAGCCTCGCCCTCAACCACGCGTCCAACCACGAGGAGAGTTACGGTCCATCGATTCCGTATGAGAGAAAGAGTGGCTTACCGTACCATAATCGAGCATGCGACCAACCAGGGTGTGCTCAATCAAAGGGCAACCATCGAATCGGTCCTTAATCGACTCAGACGGGAACTACCACATCGGGTCTCCTTACCCAATGTCCCAACCTTCCCGCCCGGTCTCCAATTCATCTTTTCTTTTCCAACTACCCATCCATGCCCACTCTTTTTATCATAGATAAGGTAACGACCTCAAGCGACGGAACCTTCCGCCACTTGGCCCAAATCCCGACCTCTAAGCAATTCTAAGCAGTGACTCATTTAATACCCATACTAGTTCCAACGGAAGTATTCACAAATCCAAGGGACGAATGTGCAGCAAATAGGATCTAACCCTAACCCAATTCAACTCCTAATGTAGACTTAATTCACCAATTAAGCAAGTTATTTACAAAACTACAATTTAATACAGGTTCAAGATGCATAGGTGCTTGCCTTGTTCTTACGCACTGTGGGTCAAACCTTGATCGGCTCTCCGGTAACACCCTCGGTCACCGCGGCGTCAGTCTCCGTGGGATCGTTCCCTACACGAGTACAATGCATAATGAGATGCATGCCATGCGAATGAAATGAACACAAAAGGAAAACCCCGACGAGACAACGCGACCGAACAGGTTAACGAAACCGGACAGAATAGCCTAACCCGGACAGTCCGGTTATTTGGTCCGAATAACCCGGATACTCCGGACCTTGTGTCCGGATACTCCGGCCTAGGGCGGATACTCCGGACTGGGTGTCCGGACACTCCGAACCTGGCGCATCTCACCCTACTACTCAATGGACCGAGGTGCCGCCAAGTCCCATGGCACCGCGGGGACCCGATCTATGACACTCCTACACGCGGCGAGGCCGGAGAAGCTTATAGCTAACCCAACTCCACGAGGAATGACACTAGCCCACGAAACCACTAGCCAACTCCAAACGACCCTTGGATCGGCATTACCACTACCCGATCTACCTCTCTAGTACCCACATTCATCAATCCAAGCCCCAACCAACCCTAGAATCACTACACCCAAAACCCTAGAACTCAAGATTCAACTCCAAACTCCCAATCCAAACCTAAACCCTAACCCACCATGGCTAGTCTTAGAACCCAAGAATCCCACGAATCAACCCCCAAGAGAAAGACCTACCTCCAAGGATGATGGAGGAGACACAATGCCGGGTGGAGGAAGGGGAAGTCGGCGTGAGGAGGAGTTCCCGGGGATGGAGGAGTCGCCGGGGAGGAGCCACAGAGGGTCACCGGCCGGCGGAAAGCTCACCGGAGTGAAGCTAGGGTGGAGGGGAGTAGCACCAAGGAGTGGGGAAACAATATGGAGGAGAAAGAATGGAGGGGAGCCACGAAATGTAACTTTTATACAAAACCCCCCCCCCCCGCACATACCGGACACTCCGGACGCTAACCCGGAGACTCCGGGTTGGGGTCTTCGGTAGCACTAACCCAGACACTCCGGACGTTTGGTCCGGACACTCCGGGTTGAGGCGCTCGGTCAGGCTAATCCGGACACTCCGGACAGTATGTCCGGACATTTCGGGTTATGTCTGGACATTCCGGATGTTGATCCGGATACTCCGGCCATCCCAGAATTTTGGAACTTGGGGCCCGGACAAACCCTCCCCCCTTAAGGGAATCTCGCCCCGAGATTCAGGACAACGCACAAACAGGGCGGAACACGCGCGGAATAACAAACTCAGGATTGCGGGGAGTTTGCTTACTAGTCACTTACATGGCATTGAAGAATTCCGAGTATTCGGTCTTTAAACGATCTTCAGGCTCCCAAGTGGCCTCATCCTCAGTATGATTACTCCACTGAACTTTATAAAACTTGAGAGTCTTCCTTCGAGTCTTACGTTCAGCTTCTTCCAAAACCCGAATTGGATGTTCTTGATAAGACAGATCAGGTTCAGGCTGAACCTCGAGTTCATCCACTGCAATCTGCTCGAAGGGAGTACGAACACACTTCTTCAGCTGGGAGACGTGAAACACGTCGTGAACCATTCCGAGCGAAGGAGGAAGCTCTAGCTGATATGCTACTTGGCCGCGCTTTCCAAGGATCTTGAACGGCCCTATGTAGCGAGGTGCCAGCTTTCCTTTAACTCCGAATCGACGGGTGCCACGGAGAGGAGAAACCTTCAGGTAGACGAAGTCGCCAGTGTCGAAGGAGAGGGGTCTCCTACGGCGATCAGCATAACTCTTCTGTCGCAACCGTGCTATCATCAGATTTTCCTGGATAGTCCTGACCTTTTCTTCCGCCTCCACAACTAACTCAGGCCCAATCAAGGAGCGTTCTCCACTTTCTGACCAATTCAGCGGCGCTCGACAACTGCGACCATAAAGTGCCTCGAACGGAGACATCTGGATACTGGTTTGGTAGCTGTTGTTGTACGCGAACTCGGCGTACGGGAGACACTCTTCCCACTTCTTCCCGTAGGACAAGATACAAGCCCTCAACATGTCCTCGAGGATCTGATTGACCCTCTCGGTCTGACCGTCAGTCTGAGGGTGGTATGCTGAACTGTGGAGCAACTTTGTGCCCAAAGCTTCATGTAGGCCTCTCCAGAATTGGGAAGTGAACTGAGAGCCTCTGTCTGAAACTATCCGCTTGGGCACTCCATGCAGACTTATGATCCGGGAGATATACAAGTCCGCATACTTCTTGACTCGATACTTGGTGCAAACGGCCAAGAAGTGCGCAGACTTCGTCAGTCGATCGATGATTACCCAAATCGAGTCATGGCCTGAGGAAGTGGTCGGCAGGCCGGTAATGAAGTCCATGGTGACATCCTCCCACTTCCAAACTGGAATAGGAAGAGGCTGAAGGGTACCGGCTGGCTTGAGGTGTTCGGCCTTCACCCTCTTGCAGACGTCGCACTCTGACACATAGCGAGCGACTTCGCGCTTCATGCGAGTCCACCAAAACTGCCGTCTCAGGTCCTGATACATCTTGTTGCTGCCCGGGTGAATGGTAAGCAAGGAGTTATGTGCCTCATCGAGAATCCTTCGCTTCAACTCCTGGTCATCAGGGACAACTATGCGGTCGCCGAACCACAAGGTTCCCTGATCATCCAGGCGAAACTCAGCAGCTTGCCCCAATTTCAACTTATCCTGGATTTGGTCAACCTCTCCACCCTGCGTCTGTGCCTCTCGAATCTGATCGAGCAATGTGGATCTCAACTCGATATTAGCTATGAATCCCTGCTCGCCCATCTCCAAACCGAGTCTCTGGAATTCGGCACAGAGAGAGATACTCGGGGACCGGAGAGTAAAGCAGTTGCATTGAGCTTTGCGACTCAACGCGTCAGCTACCACATTCGCTTTTCCCAGATGGTAATGCACCTCCAGACTGTAGTCTTTGATCAGCTCAAGCCATCTCCGCTGCCTCATGTTCAGATCTGCCTGGGTAAAGATGTACTTGAGACTTTTATGATCAGTATAAATATTGCACTTGTTCCCCAAGAGATAGTGGCGCCAGATCTTCAAGGCATGCACCACTGCTGCAAGCTCCAAATCGTGGGTTGGGTAGTGCTCCTCATGATGCTTCTTCAACTGCCGAGATGCGTAGGCAACGACTCGGCCTTCTTGCATAAGCACACAGCCAAGCCCAATGCCTGACGCATCGCAATACACATCAAAAGGCCGGTGGATATCCGGCTGAGTGAGGACAGGGGCCGTAGTCAGACGTTGCTTCAGCGTCTGAAAGGCGCTCTCGCGATCCGACCATCCGAACTCAACTCCTTCTTGAGCAGCTCGAGTCATCGGCCGCCAATCTTTGAAAAGTCTTGGATGAAAGCTTGGCGATAATACCCCGCCACCCAAGAAAAGCATGCGGATGTCCGTGACAGTCTTGGGCTGCTCCCATTTGAGTACATCCTGTACCTTGCTCGGGTCAACTGCCACGCCTCGCTCAGAAAGGACGTGTCCCAAGAATGACACTTCCCTCAGCCAGAACTCGCACTTGCTGAATTTCGCATACAGGCGATGCTCCCTGAGTCGCCCGAGAACAATGCGAAGGTGTCTGGCATGCTCTTCTTCACTGGCTGAATATATCAAAATGTCGTCGATGAAGATGACGACAAAAGAATCCAGCTCTTCCATGAATATGGAGTTCATCAGGTACATAAAGTACGCCGGCGCATTCGTGAGGCCGAACGACATCACGGTATACTCGTAGAGCCCGTATCTAGTGGAGAAAGCAGTCTTCGGGATGTCCTCGGCTCGGATCTTAATCTGATGGTAGCCGAGCCTCAGATCAATCTTGGAAAATACTCGTGCACCAGTCAGCTGATCGAACAGGAGGTCAATCCGGGGCAATGGGTACTTGTTCTTGACGGTGACTGCATTCAGGGGACGGTAATCAACGCAGAGGCGCAGAGAACCATCCCTCTTAGTCACAAACAGAGCCGAACAGCCCCAAGGTGAGGAGCTCGGTCGGATGAACCCCTTGTCCATCAATCCTTTCAGCTGGGTCTTAAGCTCAGCCAATTCATTTGGCGGCATCCGGTACGGTCGCTTGGATACCGGAGCAGTCCCTGGCTGAAGCTCAACGACGAACTCAATGTCTCGATCAGGTGGCATTCTCGGTAATTCCGCTGGGAACACATCGGGAAACTCAGACACCACGGGAATCGAGTCTAGCTCTTCAACTTCTGTCCCATTTAGAGAACACAAGGTGGCCTTGTTCTCGTTAAGAAGTAGGGTGAGCCGGCCGCCCTTCGGATTCCTGAGTGACAGGGTACGACTACAACAATCCGGTACCCGTCGTGGTCACCCAACTCATCCCTAGGATGACATCTATTCCCGAAGGTCTAGAAGCGACAGGCGGACGGTGAACGGAATCCTCGAATCCAACCACGCGCCGAACCATCTGCCTCGACCGTGATCTTCGACCCGGTGCCTCAATCGTAAAAGAGGTGACATCACTCTCGACCCTCATCTGACTCTGCTCCGCAAACCCCGTACGAATAAAGGAATGGGAGGCCCCCGAATCAAATAACACCCTGGCCTCATGCCCATCAACAAGGAACGTACCAGCTAGTACGGCGGAGACCTCAGGAACCGCCTCGGCGTCGACGAAGGTGACGCTGCCTCGGCTCGACGTAGGCAACGGCGGTGGTGCCGTCGCGTTGGCCGTGGAGCACCGTCTGCTGCCCGACGTGGGAATGGGCGATCCGGATGAAGTGGCCCGCGCGTCCACAATTGTAGCACAGACCGGGACCCGCTGCTGCTCTGGCTGCCGGTGGCGGTAGTGGTGGTCGTGGCCGGGTAGCGGCAACCGACGACCGGGCTGTCGCGACCGACTGAGACGGCGACGGAGCAGACGGCCTCGGCCGATACGACCGCCCGAGCCAGCTGCGGTCGCCGCCGAGTACTGGCGTCGCCGCTTTCTCTTCTTCTCCTCTGATGGGCCCGCATCTTGAGCTCAACAGATGATCGCGGCTCACCAGGTCGTTGTAGTCGGCGAAGTCGCAGACGGACAGCTTGTCTGCATCTTCGGCCCAACCCACTCACGAACCGACCACCGCTTCTTCGTCGGTGTCAACCTCTTCTCGGGCGTCTTGCGCGGTAGTTGAACTCTTGCGAGTAGTCAACCACCGACTTGCCGAGCTGTCGGAGGGCGAGAAATTGCTGCTTCTTCATGTCCATGAGGCCCTTCGGGATGTGGTACGCCCGAAACGCCTCACGGAACTCAGCCCAAGTAAACTGGTGCTCGGCAGGCTGCATCACCCGCAAATTGGCCCACCAAGCACCAAGCAGGCTCTGGAGCCGCCGCGCCGCTGGGCCTTCGAGCTCCCCACGATCGATAAGAGCAAACTTACGCTCTATCGTGCGTAAGGCCGTCGGCCTCCAACGGATCGGTGGCCCGTGAGAAGACTGGTGGCTGCGTGTGCAGGAAGTCGAGATAGCTGGTGGGCCGACCTCGCCCATCGCCGCGGCCACCATGCTGGACCCGATCCTGGACTAGCATCTCCAGGATCCGATTTGTCGCCTCCTGGTGCTGCTCGGTCCGCTGCAGAATATCCAACACGTTGGGAGGAGGCGGCGGAATAAAGACCTCTCGGCTGCCGCTCGCACCTCCATCACCCCCAGAAGTGGAAGCCCCGCGGGTCCGCATTCTGTCATCGAACAGGGTCAGGCGGCAAAGGTTAGGACCCCCACGGGGAAAACAAGCCCTAAAACGCAGAAAAACCCCGAACTTACTCCCACATTAGACTGCAGCACCCTGTACTGGGGTCCCACAAGTCCGCCACACCCAGAACACAACTTTGATGCACAAGTGAACATCGTAAGTTAATTTCGGGTGTTTGGCACTCGGTTTCGTTTCGTGCATCGCTTTCAATTCTTTCAGCTTAGGAACTCGCCGTTGCGGAATATTTCACGCCGACTCGGACGGATTCGAAATGCATGCCTAAATGTGTCACAACGCATATGCAATGCATTCGGCGTGTTTGGCACCCAGCTTCATTTCGTTCATCACTTTGGCGTGCAAGGTTGCAGCGTGTGGGGTGCTTGCCACGATGTTCCATTCCATGCATCATTTTCGGCGCGTGTGGTGTTTGCCACAAAGTTTCATTTCGTGCATCATTTTCATTTTCGTATGGCTGCCGCTGCAGTGCCCGTTCGGGGCCGTCATGGGGGATTCTTTCAGACATACTCGAACGGATTCGAAACAAATGATGAAAAGCGGTAGCAAACATGATAACTTCTTTCGGGGCGTTTGGCACTCAGTTCAGTTTCGTGCATCGGTTCCGTTTGTATTCTGCTTGTATTACCCGTGGGAACCCGTCGTGGTGGAATGTTTGCCAACGACTCGGACATATTCGAAATGCATGCCAAAATGAGTTGAAGCACATATAAATTCCAATCGTTGTGTTTGGCACTCAGTTTCATACCGCGCAACGTTTTCGAATGGGCGCCGCTTGTAGTATTCGTTCGTGCTCATCGTGGGGAAATGTTTCTCACAAGAACTCGGACGGACTCGAAATGCATGCCGAAAAGTGTGTGGGCGTATATGAAGTTCATTCGGCCTGATTGGAACAGAGTTTCGTGTTGTGCACCGAATTGGTATGCGTGTAGTTTGCAGTGCCATTAGGGACCCGCCGTGCATGAATGTTTCGCATCGACTCGGACGTACTCGAAATGCTTGTTGAAATGGGATAGGGCATATATGAACTCCATCCGGCGAGTTTGAGACCAATTTTCGTTTCGTGCATCGTTTTCGTCCGGACGCAGCTTGCAGTACACCTTGCGACCCGTCGCGGAGGGATGTTCCACACTCACTTGGACGTATTCGAAATGAATGCAGAATTGTGCTGAAAGGCATGTAAAGTCCACTCGCGGAGTTTGGCCTACATTTTCCTTCCGTGCATCGTTTTGATACGCACGCAGCTCGCAGTACCCGTTGGCACCTATCGTTGAGAAATGTTTTACACCGACCCGGATGCAGCAGAAATGCATGCCGAAATGAGCTTGGGCACACATGAACTCTATTCGGGGTGTCTGTCACGAGCTTTCTTTTCATACTTGTTCTGGTGCGAACGTGACGTATGGTTCCGTTTGTGGTGTAGGTTTCACACCGACTCGGATGAGCCCAAATTGCTTGCTAAAATGAAGTACGGCAAACATGGAGCCCATTCGGGTTGATTGACACTCAGCTTCATCTTATGCGTCGTTTTCTTATGAAAATCCATGCACCATACAGTCCTCGTCGCGGAGGAATGTTTCACACGACTCGGAAAGATTCAAAACGCATGCCGAAATGCGCTTGGGCATATACGAAGTTCATTCGGCATGTTTGGAACAATGTTTCTCTTTGTGCACCATTCTGGTACGCGTATGGTTTACATTACCATTGTGCATGAATGTTTCGCTTCAAGTCGGACGTACTCGAAATGCTTGCTGAAACGGGCTAGGGCACATGTGAAGCCCATTCGGGGAGTTTGACACCCAGTTTCGTTTCCCGCATCGTTTCAATTCGGACGCAGCTTGCAGTACCCCTTGTGACCCGTCGCGGAGGGATGTTCGCACTCACTCGGACGTATTCGAAATGAATGCAGAATTGCGCTGAACTGCACAAGTGAACATCGTAAGTTCATTCCGGGTGTTTGGCACTCGGTTTCGTTTCGTGCATCGCTTTCAATTCTTTCAGCTTAGGAACTCGTCGTTGCGGAATATTTCACGCCGACTCGGACGGATTCGAAATGCATGCCAAAATGTGTCACAACGCATATGAATTGCATTCGGCGTGTTTGGCACCCGGCTTCATTTCGTTCATCACTTTCGTTTCGTGCCGCAATGTTTCATTTTGGCGTGCAAGGTTGCAGCGTGTGGGGTGCTTGCCACGATGTTCCATTCCGTGCATCATTTTCGGCGCAAGTGGTGTTTGCCACAATGTTTCATTTCGTGCATCATTTTCATTTTCGTATGGCTGCCGCTGCAGTGCCCGTTCGGGCCCGTCGTGGGGGATTCTTTCAGACATACTCGAACGGATTCGAAACAAATGATGAAAAGCGGTAGCAAACATGATAACTTCTTTCGGGGCGTTTGGCACTCGATTCGATTTAGTGCATCGGTTCCGCTTTGTATTACCTTGTATTGCAGTGGGAACCCGTCGTGGTGGAATGTTTGCCAACGACTCGGACATATTCGAAATGCATGCCAAAATGAGTTGAAGCACATATGAATTCCAATCGTTGTGTTTGGCACTCAGTTTCATACCGTGGAACGTTTTTGAATGGGCGCCGCTTGTAGTATTTGTTCGTGCTCATCATGGGGAAATGTTTCTCACAAGAACTCGGACGGACTCGAAATGCATGCCGAAAAGTGTGTGGGCGTATATGAAGTTCATTCGGCATGATTGGAACAGAGTTTCGTGTTGTGCACCGAATTGGTACGCGTGTAGTTTGCAGTGCCATTAGGGACCCGCCGTGCATGAATGTTTCGCATCGACTCGGACGTACTCGAAATGCTTGTTGAAATGGGATAGGGCATATATGAACTCCATCCGGGGAGTTTGACACCAATATTCGTTTCGTGCATCGTTTTCGTCCGGACGCAGCTTGCAGTACACCTTGCGACCCGTCGCGGAGGGATGTTCCACACTCACTTGGACGTATTCGAAATGAATGCAGAATTGTGCTGAAAGGCATGTAAAGTCCACTCGCGGAGTTTGGCCTACATTTTCCTTCCGTGCATTGTTTTGATACGCACGCAGCTCGCAGTACCCGTTGGCACCTATCGCTGAGAAATGTTTTACACCGACCCGATGCAAAGCAGTAAATGCATGCCGAAATGAGCTTGGGCACACATGAACTCTATTCAGGGTGTCTGCCACGAGCTTTCTTTTCGTACTCGTTCTGGTGCGAACGTGACGTATGGTTCCGTTTGTGGTGTAGGTTTCACACCGACTCGGATGAGCCCAAATTGCTTGCTAAATTGAGCTACGGCAAACATGAAGCCCATTCGGGTTGATTGACACACAGCTTCATCTGATGCGTCGTTTTCTTATGAAAATCCATGCACCATACAGTCATTGTCGCGGAGGAATGTTTCACACGATTCGAAAAGATTCAAAACGCATGCCGAAATGCGCTTGGGCATATACGAAGTTCATTCGGCATGTTTGGAACAATGTTTCTCTTTGTGCACCATTCTGGTACGCGTGTGGTTTACATTACCATTGTGCATGAATGTTTCGCTTCAAGTCGGACGTACTCGAAATGCTTGCTGAAACGGGCTAGGGCACATGTCAAGCCCATTCGAGGAGTTTGACACCTAGTTTCATTTCCTGCATCGGTTTAATTCGGACGCAGCTTGCAGTACCCCTTGTGACCCATCGCGGAGGGATGTTTCGCACTCACTCGGACGTATTCGAAATGAATGTAGAATTGCGCTGAAATGCACAAGGGAACATCGTAAGTTAATTCCGGGTGTTTGGCACTCGGTTTCATTTCGTGCATCGCTTTCAATTCTTTCAGCTTTGGAACTCGTCGTTGCGGAATATTTCATGCCGACTCGGACGGATTCGAAATGCATGCCTAAATGTGTCACAACGCATATGAATTGCATTCGGCGTGTTTGGCACCCGGCTTCATTTCGTTCATCACTTTCGTTTCGTGCCGCAATGTTTCATTTTGGCGTGCAAGGTTGCAGCGTGTGGGGTGCTTGCCACGACGTTCCATTCTGTGCATCATTTTCGGCGCGTGTGGTGTTTGCCACAATGTTTCATTTCATGCATCATTTTCATTTTCATATGGCTGCCGCTGCAGTGCCTGTTCGGACCCGTCGTGGGGGATTCTTTCAGACATACTCGAACGGATTCGAAACAAATGATGAAAAGCGGTATCAAACATGATAACTTCTTTCGGGGCGTTTGGCACTCAATTCAGTTTCGTGCATCGGTTCCGTTTGTATTCTGCTTGTATTACCCGCAGGAACCCGTCGTGGTGGAATGTTTGCCAACGACTCGGACATATTCGAAATGCATGCCAAAATGAGTTGAAGCACATATGAACTCCAATCGTTGTGTTTGGCACTCAGTTTCATACCGCGCAACGTTTTCGAATGGGCGCCGCTTGTAGTATTCGTTCGTGCTCATCGTGGGGAAATGTTTCTCACAAGAACTCGGATGGACTCGAAATGCATGCCGAAAAGTGTGTGGGCGTATATGATGTTCATTCGGCATGATTGGAACAGAGTTTCGTGTTGTGCACCGTATTGGTATGCGTGTAGTTTGCAGTGCCATTAGGGACCCGCCGTGCATGAATGTTTCGCATCGACTCGGACATACATGAAATGCTTGTTGAAATGGGATAGGGCATATATGAACTTCATCTGGGAGTTTGACACCAATTTTCGTTTCGTGCATCGTTTTCGTCTAGACGAAGCTTGCAATACACCTTGCGACCCGTCGCGGAGGGATGTTCCACACTCACTTGGACGTATTCGAAATGAATGCAGAATTGTGCTGAAAGGCATGTAAAGTCCACTCGCGGAGTTTGGCCTACATTTTCCTTCCGTGCATCGTTTTGATACGCACGCAGCTCGTAGTACCCGTTGGCACCTATCGCTGAGAAATGTTTTACACCGACCCGGATGCAGCAGAAATGCATGCCGAAATGAGCTTGGGCACACATGAACTCTATTCAGGGTGCTGCCACGAGCTTTCTTTTCGTACTCGTTCTGGTGCGAACGTGACGTATGGTTCCGTTTGTGGCGTAGGTTTCACACCGACTCGGATGAGCCCAAATTGCTTGCTAAAATGAGCTACGGCAAACATGAAGCCCATTCGGGTTGATTGACACTCAGCTTCATCTTATGCGTCGTTTTCTTATGAAAATCCATGCACCATACAGTCCTCGTCGCGGAGGAATGTTTCACACGACTCGGAAAGATTCAAAACGCATGCCGAAATGCGCTTGGGCATATACGAAGTTCATTCGGCATGTTTGGAACAATGTTTCTCTTTGTGCACCATTCAGTACGCTGCGTGTGGTTTACATTACCATTGTGCATGAATGTTTCGCTTCAAGTCGGACGTACTCGAAATGCTTGCTGAAACGGGCTAGGGCACATGTGAAGCCCATTCGGGGAGTTTGACACCCAGTTTCGTTTCCTGCATCGTTTCAATTCGGACGCAGCTTGCAGTACCCCTTGTGACCCGTCGCGGAGGGATGTTTCGCACTCACTCGGACGTATTCGAAATGAATGCAGAATTGCGCTGAAATGCACAAGTGAACATCGTAAGTTAATTCCAGGTATTTGGCACTCGGTTTCGTTTCGTGCATCGCTTTCAATTCTTTCAGCTTTGGAACTCGTCGTTGCGGAATATTTCATGCCGATTCGGACGGATTCGAAATGCATGCCTAAATGTGTCACAACGCATATGAATTGCATTCGGCGTGTTTGGCACCAGGCTTCATTTCATTCATCACTTTCATTTCGTGCCGCAATGTTTCATTTTGGCGTGCAAGGTTGCAGCGTGTGGGGTGCTTGCCACGACGTTCCATTCTGTGCATCATTTTCGGCGCGTGTGGTGTTTGCCACAATGTTTCATTTTGTGCATCATTTTCATTTTCGTATGGCTGCCGCTGCAGTGCCCGTTCGGACCCGTCGTTGGGGATTCCTTCAGACATACTCGAACGGATTCGAAACAAATGATGAAAAGCGGTATCAAACATGATAACTTCTTTCGGGGCGTTTGGCACTCGATTCGATTTCGTGCATCGGTTCGCTTTGTATTCTCGCTTGTATTACCCGCGGGAACCCATCGTGGTGGAATGTTTGCCAACGACTCGGACATATTCGAAATGCATGCCAAAATGAGTTGAAGCACATATGAACTTCAATCGTTGTGTTTGGCACTCAGTTTCATACCGCGCAACGTTTTCGAATGGGCGCCGCTTGTAGTATTCGTTCGTGCTCATCGTGGGGAAATGTTTCTCACAAGAACTCGGACGGACTCGAAATGCATGCCGAAAAGTGTGTGGGCGTATATGAAGTTTATTCGGCATGATTGGAACAGAGTTTCGTGTTGTGCACCGTATTGGTATGCGTGTAGTTTGCAGTGCCATTAGGGACCCGCCGTGCATGAATGTTTCGCATCGACTCGGACGTACTCGAAATGCTTGTTGAAATGGGATAGGGCATATATGAACTACATCCGGGGAGTTTGACACCAATTTTCGTTTCGTGCATCGTTTTCGTCCGGATGCAGCTTGTAGTACACCTTGCGACCCATCGCGGAGGGATGTTCCACACTCACTTGGACGTATTTGAAATGAATGCAGAATTGTGCTGAAAGGCATGTAAAGTCCACCCGCGGAGTTTGGCCTACATTTTCCTTCCATGCATCGTTTTGATAGGCACGCAGCTCGCAATACCCGTTGGCACCTATCGCTGAGAAATGTTTTACACCGACCCGGATGCACCAGAAATGCATGCCGAAATGAGCTTGGACAAACATGAACTCTATTCAGGGTGTCTGCCACGAGCTTTCTTTTCGTACTCGTTCTGGTGCGAACGTGACGTATGGTTCCGTTTGTGGCGTAGGTTTCACACCGACTCGGATGAGCCCAAATTGCTTGCTAAAATGAGCTACGGCAAACATGAAGCCCATTCGGGTTGATTGACACTCAGCTTCATCTTATGCGTCGTTTTCTTATGAAAATCCATGCACCATACAGTCCTCGTCGCGGAGGAATGTTTCACACGATTCGGAAAGATTCAAAATGCATGCCGAAATGTGCTTGGGCATATACGAAGTTCATTCGGCATGTTTGGAACAATGTTTCTCTTTGTGCACCATTCTGGTACGCGTGTGGTTTACATTACCATTGTGCATGAATGTTTCGCTTCAAGTCGGACGTACTCGAAATGCTTGCTGAAACGGGCTAGGGCACATGTGAAGCCCATTCGGGGAGTTTGACACCCAGTTTCGTTTCCTGCATCGTTTCAATTCGGACGCAGCTTGCAGTACCCCTTGTGACCCGTCGCGGAGGGATGTTTCGCACTCACTCGGACGTATTCGAAATGAATGCAGAATTGCGCTGAAATGCACAAGTGAAAATCGTAAGTTAATTCCGGGTATTTGGCACTCGGTTTCATTTCGTGCATCGCTTTTAATTCTTTAAGCTTAGGAACTCGTCGTTGCGGAATATTTCATGCCGACTCGGACGGATTCGAAATGCATACCTAAATGTGTCACAACGCATATGAATTGCATTCGGCGTGTTTGGCACCCGGCTTCATTTCGTTCATCACTTTCGTTTCGTGCCGCAATGTTTCATTTTGGCGTGCAAGGTTGCAGCGTGTGGGGTGCTTGCCACGATGTTCCATTCCGTGCATCATTTTCGGCGCGTGTGGTGTTTGCCACAATGTTTCATTTCGTGCATCATTTTCATTTTCGTATGGCTGCCGCTGCAGTGCCCGTTCGGACCCGTCGTGGGGGATTCTTTCAGACATACTCGAACAGATTCGAAACAAATGATAAAAAGCGGTAGCAAACATGATAACTTCTTTCGGGGCGTTTGGCACTTAGTTCAGTTTCGTGCATCGGTTCCGTTTGTATTCTGCTTGTTTTACCCGTGGGAACCCGTCGTGGTGGAATGTTTGCCAACGACTCGGACATATTCGAAATGCATGGCAAAATGAGTTGAAGCACAAATGAACTCCAATCGTTGTGTTTGGCACTCAGTTTCATACCGCGCAACGTTTTCGAATGGGCGCCGCTTGTAGTATTCGTTCGTGCTCATCGTGGGGAAATGTTTCTCACAAGAACTCGGACGGACTCGAAATGCATGCCGAAAAGTGTGTGGGCGTATATGAAGTTCATTCGGCATGATTGGAACAGAGTTTCGTGTTGTGCACCGTATTGGTATGCGTGTAGTTTGCTGTGCCATTAGGGACCCGCCGTGCATGAATATTTCGCATCGACTCGGACGTACTTGAAATGTTTGTTGAAATGGGATAGGGCATATATGAACTCCATCCGGGGAGTTTGACACCAATTTTCGTTTCGTGCATCGTTTTCGTCCGGACGCAGCTTGTAGTACACTTTGCGACCCGTCGGGGAGGGATGTTCCACACTCACTTGGATGTATTCGAAATGAATGCAGAATTGTGCTGAAAGGCATGTAAAGTCTACTCGCGGAGTTTGGCCTACATTTTCCTTCCGTGCATCGTTTTGATACGCACGCAGCTCGCAGTACCCGTTGGCACCTATCGCTGAGAAATATTTTACACCGACCCGGATGCAGCAGAAATGCATGCCGAAATGAGCTTGGCACACATGAACTCTATTCAGGGTGTCTGCCACGAGCTTTCTTTTCGTACTCGTTCTGGTGCGAATGTGACGTATGGTTCCGTTTGTGGTGTAGGTTTCACACCGACTCGGATGAGCCCAAATTGCTTGCTAAAATGAGCTACGGCAAACATGAAGCCCATTCGGGTTGATTGACACTCAGCTTCATCTTAAGCGTCGTTTTCTTATAAAAATCCATGCACCATACAGTCCTCGTCGCGGAGGAATGTTTCACACGACTCGAAAAGATTCAAAACGCATGCCGAAATGCGCTTGGGTATATACGAAGTTCATTTGGCATGTTTGGAACAATGTTTCTCTTTGTGCACCATTCTGGTACGCGTGTGGTTTACATTACCATTGTGCATGAATGTTTCGCTTCAAGTTGGACGTAATCGAAATGCTTGCTGAAACGGGCTAGGGCACATGTGAAGCCCATTCGGGGAGTTTGACACCCAGTTTCGTTTCCTGCATCGTTTCAATTCGGACGCAGCTTGCATTACCCCTTGTGACACGTCGCGGAGGGATGTTTCGCACTCACTCGAACGTATTCGAAATGAATGCAGAATTGCGCTGAAATGCACAAGTGAACATCGTAAGTTAATTCCGGGTATTTGGCACTCGGTTTCGTTTCGTGCATCGCTTTCAATTCTTTCAGCTTTGGAACTCGTCGTTGCGGAATATTTCATGCCGACTAGGACGGATTCGAAATGCATGCCTAAATGTGTCACAACGCATATGAATTGCATTCGGCGTGTTTGGCAGCAGGCTTCATTTCGTTCATCACTTTCGTTTCGTGCCGCAATGTTTCATTTTGGCGTGCAAGGTTGCAGCGTGTGGGGTGCTTGCCACGACGTTTCATTCTGTGCATCATTTTCGGCGCGTGTGGTGTTTGCCACAATGTTTCATTTTGTGCATCATTTTCATTTTCGTATGGCTGCCGGCTGCAGCGTCTGCTCGACCCGTCGTTGGGGATTCCTTCAGACATACTCGAACGGATTCGAAACAAATGATGAAAAGCGGTATCAAACATGATAACTTCTTTCGGGGCGTTTGGCACTCAGTTCAGTTTCGTGCATCGGTTCCGTTTGTATTCTGCTTGTATTACCCGCGGGAACCCATCGTGGTGGAATGTTTGCCAACGACTCGGACATATTCGAAATGCATGCCAAAATGAGTTGAAGCACATATGAACTTCAATCGTTGTGTTTGGCACTCAGTTTCATACCGCGCAACGTTTTCGAATGGGCGCCGCTTGTAGTATTCGTTCGTGCTCATCGTGGGGAAATGTTTCTCACAAGAACTCGAACGGACTCGAAATGCATGCCGAAAAGTGTGTGGGCATATATGAAGTTTATTCGGCATGATTGGAACAGAGTTTCGTGTTGTGCACCGTATTGGTATGCGTGTAGTTTGCAGTGCCATTAGGGACCCGCCGTGCATGAATGTTTCGCATCGACTCGGACGTACTCGAAATGCTTGTTGAAATGGGATAGGGCATATATGAACTACATCCGGGGAGTTTAACACCAATTTTCGTTTCGTGCATCGTTTTCGTCCGGATGCAGCTTGTAGTACACCTTGCGACCCATCGCGGAGGGATGTTCCACACTCACTTGGACGTATTTGAAATGAATGCAGAATTGTGCTGAAAGGCATGTAAAGTCCACTCACGGAGTTTGGCCTACATTTTCCTTCCATGCATCGTTTTGATAGGCACGCAGCTCGCAATACCCGTTGGCACCTATCGCTGAGAAATGTTTTACACCGACCCGGATGCAGCAGAAATGCATGCCGAAATGAGCTTGGGCACACATGTACTCTATTCAGGGTGTCTGCCACGAGCTTTCTTTTCGTACTCGTTCTGGTGCGAACGTGACGTATGGTTCCGTTTGTGGCGTAGGTTTCACACCGACTCGGATGAGCCCAAATTGCTTGCTAAAATGAGCTACAGCAAACATGAAGCCCATTCGGGTTTATTGACACTCAGCTTCATCTTATGCGTCGTTTTCTTATGAAAATCCATGCACCATACAGTCCTCGTCGCGGAGCAATGTTTCACACGACTCGGAAAGATTCAAAACGCATGCCGAAATGCGCTTGGGCATATACGAAGTTCATTCGGCATGTTTGGAACAATGTTTCTCTTTGTGCACCATTCTGGTACGCGTGTGGTTTACATTACCATTGTGCATGAATGTTTCGCTTCAAGTCGGACGTACTCGAAATGCTTGCTGAAACGGGCTAGGGCACATGTGAAGCCCATTCGGGGAGTTTGACACCCAGTTTCATTTCCTGCATCGTTTCAATTCGGACGCAGCTTGCAGTACCCCTTGTGACCCGTCGCGGAGGGATGTTTCGCACTCACTCGGACGTATTCGAAATGAATGCAGAATTGTGCTGAAAGGCATGTAAAGTCCACTCGCGGAGTTTGGCCTACATTTTCCTTCCATGCATCGTTTTGATAGGCACGCAGCTCGCAATACCCGTTGGCACCTATCGCTGAGAAATGTTTTACACCGACCCGGATGCACCAGAAATGCATGCCGAAATGAGCTTGGACACACATGAACTCTATTCAGGGTGTCTGCCACGAGCTTTCTTTTCGTACTCGTTCTGGTGCGAACGTGACTTATGGTTCCGTTTGTGGTGTAGCTTTCACACCGACTCGGATGAGCCCAAATTGCTTGCTAAAATGAGCTACGGCAAACATGAAGCCCATTCGGATTGATTGACACTCAGCTTCATCTTATGCGTCGTTTTCTTATGAAAATCCATGCACCATACAGTTCTAGTCGCGGAGGAATGTTTCACACGACTCGAAAAGATTCAAAACGCATGTCGAAATGCGCTTGGGCATATACGAAGTTCATTCGGCATGTTTGGAACAATGTTTCTCTTTGTGCACCATTCTGGTACGCGTGTGGTTTACATTACCATTGTGTATGAATGTTTCGCTTCAAGTCGTACATACTCGAAATGCTTGCCGAAATGGGCTGGGGCACATGTGAAGCCCATTCGAGGAGTTTGACACCCAGTTTCGTTTCCTGCATCGTTTTCATTCGGACGCAGCTTGCAGTACCACTTGTGACCCGTCGCGGAGGGATGTTTCGCACTCACTCGAACGTATTCGAAATGAATACAGAATTGCGCCGAAATGCAGAAGCGAACATCGTAAGTAAATTCCGAGTGTTTGGCACACGGTTTCGTTTAGTGCGTCGCTTTGAATTCATTCAGCTTAGGAACTCGTCGTTGCGGAATATTTCACGCCGACTCGGACGGATTCGAAATGCATGCTTAAATGAGTCACAACACATATGAATTGCATTCGGCGTGTTTGGCACCCGGCTTCATTTCGTTCATCAATTTCGTTTTGTGCCGCAATGTTTCATTTTGGCGTGCAAGGTTGCAGCGTGTGGGGTGCTTGCCATGATGTTCCATTCCGTGCATCATTTTCGGCGCGTGTGGTGTTTGCCACAATGTTTCATTTAGTGTATCATTTTCATTTTCGTATGGCTGCCGCTGCAGTTCCCGTTCGGACACGTCATGGGGGATTAATTCAGACATACTCTAACAGATTCGAAACAAATGATGAAAAGCGGTAGCAAACATGATAACTTCTTTCGGGGCGTTTGGCACTGAGTTCAGTTTCGTGCATCGGTTCCGTTTGTATTCTGCTTGTATTACCCGTGGGAACCCGTCGTGGTGGAATGTTTGACACCGACTAGGACATATTTGAAACGCAAGCCAAAATGTGTTAAAGCACATATGAACTCCAATCGTTATGTTTGGCACTCAGTTTCATACCGCGCAACGTTTTTGAATGGGCGCCGCTTGTAGTATTCGTTCGTGCTCATCGTGCGGAAATGTTTCACAAGAACTCGGACGGACTCGAAATGCATGCCGAAAAGTGTGTGTGCGTATATGAAATTCATTCGGCATGATTGGAATAAAGTTTCGTGTTGTGCACCGTTTTGGTATGCGTGTTGTTTGCAGTACCATTACGGACCCGCCGTGCATGAATGTTTCGCATCGACTCGGACGTACTCGAAATGCTTGTTGAAATGGGATAGGGCATATATGAACTCCATCCGGGGAGTTTGACACAAATTTTCCTTTCGTGCATCGTTTTCGTCCGGATGCAGCTTGTAGTACACGTTGCGACCCGTCGCGGAGGGATGTTCCACACTCATGTGGACGTATTCGAAATGAATGCAGAATTGTGCTGAAAGGCATGTAAAGTCCACTCGCGGAGTTTGGCCTACATTTTCCTACCGTGCATCGTTTTGATACGCACGCAGCTCGCAGTACCCGTTGGCACCTATCGCTGAGAAATGTTTTACACCGACCCGGATGCAGCAGAAATGCAAGCCGAAATGAGCTTGGTCACAAATGAACTCTATTCAGGGTGTCTGCCACGAGCTTTCTGGTGCGAACGTGACTTATGGTTCCGTTTGTGGTGTAGGTTTCACACCGACTCGGATGAGCCCAAATTGCTTGCTAAAATGAGCTACGGTAAACATGAAGACTATTCGGGTTGATTGACACTCAGCTTCATCTTATGCGTCGTTTTCTTATGAAAATCCATATACCATACAGTCCTCGTCGCGGAGGAATGTTTCACACGACTCGGAAAGATTCAAAACGCATGCCGAAATGCGCTTGGGCATATACGAAGTTCATTCGGCTTGTTTGGAACAATGTTTCTCTTTGTGCACCATTCTGGTACGCGTGTGGTTTACATTACCATTGTGCATCAATGTTTCGCTTCAAGTCGGACGTACTCGAAATGCTTGCTGAAACGTGCTGGGGCACATGTGAAGCCCATTCGGGGAGTTTGACACCCAGTTTCGTTTCCTGCATCGTTTTCATTCGGACGCAGCTTGCAGTACCACTTGTGACCCATCGCGTAGGGATGTTTCGCACTCACTCGGACGTATTCGAAATGAATGCAGAATTGCGCTGAAATGCACAAGCGAACATCGTAAGTTAATTCCGAGTGTTCGGCACTTGGTTTCGTTTCGTGCATCGCTTTCAATTCATTCAGCTTAGGAACTCGTCGTTGCGGAATATTTCGCGCTGACTCGGACGGATTCGAAATGCATGCTTAAATGAGTCACAACACATATGAATTGCATTCGGCGTGTTTGGCACCCGGCTTCATTTCGTTCATCACTTTCGTTTCGTGCCGCAATGTTTCATTTTGGCGTGCAAGGTTGCAGCGTGTGGGGTGCTTGCCACGATGTTCCATTCCGTGCATCATTTTCGGCGCGTGTGGTGTTTGCCACAATGTTTCATTTAGTGCATCATTTTCATTTTCGTATGGCTGCCGCTGCAGTTCCCGTTCGGACCCGTCATGGGGGATTCATTCAGATATACTCTAACGCATTCGAAACAAATGATGAAAAGCGGTAGCAAACATGATAACTTCTTTCGGGGCGTTTGGCACTGAGTTCAGTTTCGTGCATCGGTTCCGTTTGTATTCTGCTTGTATTACCTGTGGGAACTCGTCGTGGTGAAATGTTTGACACCGACTCGGACATATTCGAGACGCATGCCAAAATGAGCACGAACGAATACTACAAGCGGCGCCCATTCGAAAACGTTGCGCGGTATGAAACTGAGTGCCAAACACAACGATTGGAGTTCATATGTGCTTTAACTCATTTTGGCATGCATTTCGAATATGTCCGAGTCGGTGTCAAACATTCCACAACGACGGGTTCCCACATGTAATAAAAGCAGAATATAAACGAAACCGATGCACGAAACTGAACTGAGTGCCAAACGCCCTGAAAGAAGTTACCATGTTTGCTACCGCTTTTCATTATTTGTTTCAAATCCGTTCGAGTATGTCTGAAAGAACCCCCCACGACGGGTCCGAACGGGCACTGCAGCGGCAGCCATACGAAAATGAAAATGATGCACGAAATGAAACATTGTTTGACATTCACCACACGCGCCGAAAATGATGCACGGAATGGAACATCGTGGCAAGCACCCCACACGCTGCAACCTTGCACGCCAAAATGAAACATTGCGGCACGAAACGAAAGTGATGAACGAAATGAAGCCGGGTGCCAAACACGCCGAATGCAATTCATATGTGTTGTGACTCATTTAGGCATGCATTTCGAATCCATCTGAGTCGGCGTGAAATATTCCGCAACGACGAGTTCCTAAGCTGAAAGAATTGAAAGCGATGCATGAAACGAAACCGAGTGCCAAACACCCGGAATTAACTTACGATGTTCGCTTGTGCATTTCAGCGCAATTCTGCATTCATTTCGAATACGTCCGAGTGAGTGCGAAACATCCCTCCGCGACGGGTCACAAGGGATACTGCAAGCTACGTCCGAATGAAAACGATGCAGGAAACGAAACTGGGTGTCAAACTCCCCGAATGGGCTTCACATGTGCCCTAGCCCGTTTCAGCAAGCATTTTGGGTACGTCCGACATGAAGCGAAACATTCATGCACAATGGTAATGTAAACCACACGCGTACCAGAATGGTGCACAAAAAAAAACATTGTTCCAAACATGCCGAATGAATTTCGTATATGCCCAAGCGCATTTCGGCATGCGTTTTGAATCTTTCCGAGTCGTGTGAAACATTCCTCCGCGATGAGGAGTGTATGCTGCATGGATTTTCACAAGAAAACGACGCATAAGATGAAGCTGAGTGTCAATCAACCCGAATGGGCTTCATATTTGCCGTAGCTCATTTTAGTAAGCAATTTGGGCTCATCCGAGTCGGTGTGAAACCTACACCACAAACGGAACCATACGTCACGTTCGCACCAGAACGAGTACGAAAAGAAAGCTCGTGTCAGACACCCTGAATAGAGTTCATGTGTGCCCAAGCTCATTTCGGCATGTACTTCTACTGCATCCGGGTCGTGTAAAATATTTCTCAGCGATAGGTGCCAACGGGTACTGCGAGCTGTCTGCGTGTCAGAACGATGCACGGAAGGAAAATGTAGTCCAAACTCCGCGAGTGGACTTTACATGCCTTTCAGCACAATTCTGCATTCATTTCGAATACGTCCAAGTGAGTGTGGAACATCCCTCCGCGACGGGTCGCAAGGTGTATTGCAAGTTGCGTCCGGACGAAAACGATGCACGAAAGGAAAATTGGTGTCAAACTCCCCGGATGGAGTTCATATATGCCCTATCCCATTTCAACAAGCATTTCGAGTACGTCCGAGTCAATGCGAAACATTCATGCACGGCATGTCCCTAATGGTACTGCAAACTACAAGCATACCAAAACGGTGCACAACACGAAACTTTATTCCAATCATGCCGAATGAACTTCATATACACCCACACACTTTTCGGCATGCATTTCGAGTCCGTCCGAGTTCTTTTGAAACATTTCCCCACGATGAGGACAAACGAATACTACAAGCGGCGCCCATTCGAAAACGTTGCGTGGTATGAAACTGAGTGCCAAACACAACGATTGGAGTTCATATGTGCTTTAACTCATTTTGGCATGCATTTTGAATATGTCCGAGCCAGTGTCAAACATTCCACCACGACGGGTTCCCACGGGTAATACAAGCAGAATACAAACGGAATCGATGCACGAAACTGAACTGAGTGCCAAACGCCCCGAAAGAAGTTATCATGTTTGCTACCGCTTTTCATCATTTGTTTCGAATCCGTTCGAGTATGTTTGAAAGAATCCCCCACGACGGGTCCGAACGGGCACTGCAGCGGTAGCCATACGAAAATGAAAATGATGCACGAAATGAAACATTGTGGCAAACACCACACGCGCCGAAAATGATGCACGGAACGGAACATCGTGGCAAGCACCCCACACGCTGCAACCTTGCACGCCAAAATGAAACATTGCGGCACGAAACAAAAGTGATGAACGAAATGAAGCCGGGTGCCAAACACACCGAATGCAATTCATATGTGTTGTGACTCATTTAGGCATGCATTTCGAATTCGTCCGAGTCGGCGTGAAATATTCCGCAATGACGAGTTCCTAAGCTGAAAGAATTGAAAGCGATGCACGAAGCGAAACCGAGTGCCAAACACCCGGAATTAACTTACGATGTTCGCTGGTGCATTTCAGCGCAATTCTGCATTCATTTCAAATACGTCCGAGTGAGTGCGAAACATCCTGATGTAACACTGGGTGTCCCGATCTTTCGATGAGAATGATAACCTTCGATTTGGGTGGAGACGACTTTGACGATCCGACTACAACGTACAATGACGATGCGCCTTAGCAATCGCTAAACCAACTCCAGAGGGTTATTGACCTTGCCGTGGGCACGATCAACCTTATCACGAAGATCAATTCCTGCAAGCAATCGAAGAACAAGCAAGAACAAAGCAAAAGCAATCTAAAATTGCAAATATGGATGAAGTATTTGAAAAGTTGGGGTTCCGATAAAAGGAGCTTGTTAGGCGGCCGTTGAGCACGTCTAAAAGACTCATAATAGTAGCAAAAGGCTAAACTATCAAATAAACAAAACCCAAGTTATTTTGGGGGACTCCCTAGCTATTTATAGGAGAAATAGGAGGCCAAAACCAGGCTTGAGAATTTCTATCAACCGTATCCTCCCTTTCTTGAAAACTATCATGTGACTTGTGAATGGAACCAAATGTACTTGGTCTAACATGATTAGTGATATGGCAATTATTAAATTGATGACATTGTTGCATTGCAAACGGAGGTTTAAAATCTGAACAAATGTAAACTCGATGTGCTTTATACTCTCCTTTCTCACTATTTTTGCCAATAACATAAAAGATATTTCGCGATAACCATGACAAATCAGAATTTACAAAAAGGCTCTCCTCTAAATAATTTAGATCACAAGGAACATCAAATTCAATGTAGCCTAATGTATATAAAGAAGACATCAATTGCAACTCATCATTTTCGCTTGTGATGTGAATGACATGTTTATTTTCAGCATAAGTGTCTAGTGTGTTAACAAAGGTGACATGTCCAATTGCTAGTTGTGTCATGGATATAAGTGAAGTATTATCACACAACTCTTCTTTATCACAAGAAATAGCAAGCAAATCATCTTGTAACAAAGCAAAATCAGCAATTGGTTCCACTATTAGTTGCTCTACGATAGCATGATTTGTGGATAGTTTTAGCTCTTCAAAATTATTTTCTCCATGTGTAAAGTCCATACCTGTTATATTACCTTGTAAGTTCTCATCAGCTGTTGTAGGTGTTTCTTCAACTATTATCTCTTCACATATACATGGGGTAGTACTGATCGTTTCTTTCTCCATATGCTCTTCTACATTATTCTCTCGATGGTGCTCACTTTTCTGCAAAATGTTAGCTACAAAAGAAGGTGCAACAATGGGCGCCTCAAATGAAGCTAATGGTTCTTTCAAGGATTCAGCAAGCATATTTTCAACTCTATAAGCACATAGAACCAATTCTGAAAGAGAACTATATGTTTCATCAATAAGAGCATCTTGAATTTCTTGATTAAGTCCACGTATGAACCTAAGCTCTGTTGCTTCTTCACCTTCATCTAAACCACAACGCAACAAATGATTTTGCAATCGTTCATAGTGTTCCTTAACGCACTTATTTCCTTGTTTCAAGCATTGGAGTCTAGTATACAAAAATTCAGTATGATATTCAGGAACATAATCAATTCTCATAAGTCTTTTCATGGCCTTCCAATTTTCAGGTTTTCTCTCTTTTCTACAAATATGTTTCCACCATATTAATGCATATTCATTTAGCACACTTGCAGCAATCCTAATCTTTTCATTTTCAGACAAATCATACTTGCCAAATTCTTTGTCTACTGCTATCTCCCAATCAATATAGGCATCAGGATCATATTGACCATTAAAAGGTGGAATGGTGAATTTAACCTTACCTAGGGAATCATCATCAACATGTACCTGAGCATGTAGTACGCCATTTTTGTTGCTTGGAAGACGAGGCGGAGGACTGGAAGTTCCTGGGGATGTTCCTGCAAGCGTATCAAGTCTAGACAAAATAGTAGCAAGAGTAGTTTTAGCAATCCCCTGTGCGACCTCGATGGATCTTAGCAGGTTCTCTTGTGATGACATACGCTCAGAGTGAGCAACAATTTCCTTGGTGCGAGGAGAGTGATGCAGGGAGCCCTCGTCTCCTAACATGGTTAGTAGAAGACAAGAAAACAAAATCACAGGTATAATGTTTCTATCATCTACTAGGAGGTGGTGGCAAGTCTCTCAACACTCAAGCCTATCACCAAAGCTCTTACAAGTTCTTACGTTGCAGCAGGTGTTGTCAGCCGTTGGCGTTGTCAAAGGTTCTCTGAAGTTTGTGTAGAGCGATTGCCAAGTGATCGAACGCTTGTACGGGTAGAGAGTGGAGCTTGGACAGGTTTAATTTAGTAGCAAGGAGAATCAATCAAATAATCTCAGAAATTGCATAGAATTGAATTATAGTTCATAATTAGCACTTTGCCTAAGATGCTGATCAACCAAGGATGGATAAAAGGCTAAGGCTGATACACGGGAAACACACGCGCAAAGATGTTGGAACTTGATGCAATCAAAGGAACGAGCTAAAAAAAATATAAGTGAGGCATCAAAAAGCTCGTATTGCATAAGTTATGGAGAGACGCTAGCTAATTGCTCAAACAAAGAACAAGGGCAATAGATTGCTCTAAATCACAAACTAGCACAATATGAAAAATGCACAAATGCTAGGATGTACTCTCAATCAAATTCCACTTTTTTTGCGCTCTTTGCTTTTGCCCGCACTTTTCTTTTCTTTTTCTTTTTCTTTTTTTGATATGCGGCGGTTTTCTTTCCTTTTTTGTGGCCAAACAAATATGAGAGTAGCACAATATATATGACTAGGTGCAATACAAGTGCAATCCAAATTATGCAATAGAATGTAACAAGAGCAGCCCTAGAGCAATATCAAAAAGCTAGTCTCGATTAGGTTCAAAGTATTCACAAAGGATGAATTGGTTCCCAAAGATAGGTGTACTGATCGGTAATGGATGGTTTTTTTGATGTGGGGACTATGATCAGCAACTAGACAATGCTAAAACGAACACAAATTCAATTTAGCAAACCGAAATTAATAGATCAAAAAGGCGCAAACTTGCTTTGGATAGGAGGAACAAATCTTTTTGTGGCCAATTTTCTGGACTATAGGCATTAAATCAATCTACTAAACTAGGGTAAAGAAATTTCTCACCGAGCAACCTGGTTTGCTCTGATACCACTTGATGTAACACTGGGTGTCCCGATCTTTCGATGAGAATGATAACCTTCGATTTGGGTGGAGACGACTTTGTCGATCCGACTACAACGTACAACGACGATGCGCCTTAGCAATCGCTAAACCAACTCCAGAGGGTTGTTGACCTTGCTGTGGGCACGATCAACCTGATCACGAAGATCAATTCCTGCAAGCAATCGAAGAACAAGCAAGAACAAAGCAAAAGCAATCTAAAATTGCAAATATGGATGAAGTATTTGAAAAGTTGGGGTTCCGATAAAAGGAGCTTGTTAGGCGGCCGTTGAGCACGTCTAAAAGACTCAAAATAGTAGCAAAAGGCTAAACTATCAAATAACCAAAACCCAAGTTATTTTGGGGGACTCCCTAGCTATTTATAGGAGAAATAGGAGACCAAAACCAGGCTTGGGGCGTCCAAAACACCTCCATGCCCGAGTAGGACTCCTATTCCTAGTTTGACTCGGATTTGGAAAGATGACCGAACTTGTTTCGCAGATTCCCGTTGACTCGTAAGGAATTTGGAGGTGGGGCCAGATCCATTGGAAAGAGGACGTCGAACCTTTCAAACCAGTACTCATAGACCTCAAACACCCTTGTGGATCAAAAGTTATGGTCGTTTTAAGTTGGTGCTGTCCCGAAGGCCGAATCCGAGTTGAAGTTGTGCACCGGAAGAATTGGCTTCATGCTTGACTTTTGGGAGTCCTTCTCCTTGGTTCCTAAGGACAATAAAATCATCACAAGGATTAAATAGCAATCCATTTGATGGCGCCGTGATGGCAATATGGGTGTCCCGATCTTTCGATGAGAAACACACGATCGATTTGTTAGAGTCGACTTTGACGATCCGACTACACCGTACGACGACGATGCGCCTTAGCAATCGCTAAACCAACTCCAATGGTTATTGATCTTGCCGTAGGCACGATCAACCTGAACACGAGGTTCAATTCCCTGCAAGCAACCAAGAACAAGCAAGAACAATAGGATAAGCAATCTGAAATTGCGGATAAAATCGCAAGCAAAACAAAGTGGAGTCTTATTGACGATCTTGACAAGGTGGTCATTCAAAGACAACTCGCAGGATCAAGTTTGCACTTGGCTAAACTAATCAAATAAAACCCAAAACCCTAAGGAGCCGATGTCCTGGCTATTTATGAGAGGTAGGGACGTGGGAAACACGTCCAAAGCAGTAGGAGACCAACTACAACTCTATTACAAGGCCCAAAGCCCAAGTCTTCTCGATTTGGAAAAAGTGACGCCAATTGTTTTGCAGATTCCCGTCGACTCGGACGGAATTTGGGGATGGGGTCGGATCCGTTGGAAAGAGGACGTCGAAACCTTTCAAACCAGTACTCATAGACCCCAATCACCCTTGTGGATCAAAAGTTATGGTCATCTTAAGTTGGTGCTGTCCCGGAGGCCGAATCCGAGTATAACTTGTGCACCGGAAGAATTGGCTTCATGCTTGACGTTTGGGAGTCCTTCTCCTTGGTTCCTAAGGACAATAAAATCATCACGAGGATTAAATAGCATTCCATTCATAAAATTATCTGTATGCAACCCGAGGAACGCATTCACCTGGTAATTGAATTGTCGTGCCCGAGCTCGAGTAATTGGCCCTTGTATGACATTGTTGGTTTCCATTGGGTTTGTAAGTATGGCCGTATCCATGGTAGTGATGTCCTCATCACCATTCATTAAATTATTTGTATGCAACCCGAGGAACGCATCACCTTGCAATTGAATTGACGTGCGCGAGCTCGAGTAATTGGCCCTTGTATTACATTGTGGGTTTCAATTGGGTTTGTAGACATGGCGTATCCATGGTAGTGATGTCCGCATCATCCTCCCCTTCTTGCATTTGAGTCGTCCTCGACTCATGTTCATCATCTTATCCCAAGTATGGCTTTAGATCTGATAATTGAGTTGACGGGCTCGAGCTCGAGTCAATGGTCCTTGAACCGACGAAGATGTAGAAGGAAGGCCAAGGTGGGGGTCGATAAAGCCATGCAGATGGAGCCATCGTAGTAGATGTATACGAAGTAGAGGATGATGTGAAGTGTCGCCAACTTAATGGTTTTGGCCAAGGTGGGGGTCGATGAAACCATGCGGTTGATATAATTGCAGCAACACTTGGTGATGACCATATGTATGCAGTGTTAGTTCTGTTCATGATGAGCATGGTCTCATCACATCCCTCCGCGACGGGTCACAAGGGCTACTGCAAGCTGCGGAATGAAAACAATGCAGGAAACTAAACTGGGTGTCAAACTCCCCGAATGGGCTTCACATGTGCCCTAGCCCGTTTCAGCAAGCATTTCGAGTACGTCCGACTTGAAGCGAAACATTCATGCACAATGGTAATGTAAACCACACGCGTACCAGAATGGTGCACAAGGAGAAACATTGTTCCAAACATGCCGAATGAACTTCGTATATGCCCAAGCGCATTTCGGCATGCGTTTTGAATCTTTCCGAGTCGTGTGAAACATTCCTCCGCGACGAGGACTGTATGGTGCATGGATTTTCACAAGAAAACGACGCATAAGATAAAGCTGAGTGTCAATCAACCCGAATGGCCTTCATGTTTGCCGTAGCTCATTTTAGCAAGCAATTTGGCTCATCCAAGTCCGTGTGAAACCTACACTAGAAACGGAACTATAAGTCACGTTCGTACCAGAACGAGTACGAAAAGAAAGCTTGTGGCAGACACCTTGAATAGAGTTCATGTGTGCCCAAGCTCATTTTGGCATGCATTTCTGCTGCATTCGGGTCGGTGTAAAACATTTCTCAGCGATTGGTGCCAACGGTTACTGGGAGCTGCGTGCGTATCAAAACGATGCACGGAAGGAAAATGTAGGCTAAACTCCGCGAGTGGACTTTAAATGCCTTTCAGCACAATTCTGCATTCATTTCGAATACGTCCAAGTGAGTGTGGAACATCCCTCCGCGACGGGTCGAAGGTGTACTACAAGCTGCGTCCGGACGAAAACGATGCACGAAAGGAAAATTGGTGTCAAACTCCCCGGATGGAGTTCATATATGCCCTATACCATTTCAACAAGCATTTCGAGTACGTCCGAGTCGATGCGAAACATTCATGCACGGTGGGTCCGAGTCGATGTTAAACATTCCACCACGACGGGTTCCCACGGGTAATACAAGCAGAATACAAACGGTACCGATGCACGAAACAGAACTGAGTGCCAAACGCCCCGAAAGAACTTATCATGTTTGCTACCGCTTTTCATCATTTGTTTCGAATCCGTTCGAGTATGTCTGAAAGAATCCCCCACGACGGGTCCGAACGGGCACTGCAGCAGCAGCCATATGAAAATGAAAATGATGCACGAAATGAAACATTGTGGCAAACACCACAAGCGCCGAAAATGATGCGCGGAATGGAACATCGTGGCAAGCACCCCACACGCTGCAACCTTGCACGCCAAAATGAAATATTGCGGCACGAAACGAAAGTGATGAACGAAATGAAGCCGAGTGCCAAACACACCGAATGAAATTCATATGTGTTGTGGCTCATTTAGGCATGCATTTCGAATCCGTCCGAGTCGGCGTGAAATATTCCGCAACGACGAGTTCCTAAGCTGAAAGAATTGAAAGCGATGTACGAAATGAAACCGAGTAACAAACACCCGGAATTAACTTACGATGTTCGCTTGTGCATTTCAACGCAATTCTGCATTCATTTCGCATACGTCCGAGTGAGTGCGAAAAATCCCTCCGCGACGGGTCACAAGGGTTACTGCAAGCTGCTTCCGAATGAAAACGATGCAGGAAACGAAACTGGGTGTCAAACTCCCCGAATGGGCTTCACATGTGCCCTAGCCCGTTTCAGCAAGCATTTCGAGTACGTCCGAGTTGAAGCGAAACATTCATGCACAATGGTAATGCAAACCACACGCGTACCAGAATGGTGCATAAGGAGAAACATTCTTCCAAACATGCCGAATGAACGTCGTATATGCCCAAGCGCATTTCGGCATGCGTTTTGAATCTTTCCGAGTCATGTGAAACATTCCTCCGCGACGAGGACAGTATGGTGCATGGATTTTCACAAGAAAACGACGCATAAGATGGAGCTGAGTGTCAACCAACCCGAATGGGCTTCATGTTTGCCGTAGCTCATTTTAGCAAGCAATTTGGCTTATCCGAGTCGGTGTGAAACCTACACCACAAACGAAACCATAAGTCACGTTCGTACCAGAACGTGTACGAAAAGAAAGCTTATGGCAGACACCCTGAATAGAGTTCATGTGTGCCCAAGCTCATTTCGGCATGCATTTCTGCTGCATCCGGGTCGGTGTAAAACATTTCTCAGCGATTGGTGCCAACGGGTACTACGAGCTGCGTGCGTATCAAAACGACGCACGGAAGGAAAATGTAGGCCAAACTCCGCGAGTGGACTTTACATGCCTTTCAGCACAATTCTGCATTCATTTCGAATACGTCCAAGTGAGTGTGGAACATCCCTCCGCGATGGGTCGCAAGGTGTACTGCAAGCTGCGTGTGGACGAAAACGATGCACGAAAGGAAAATTGGTGTCAAACTCCCCGGATGGAGTTCATATATGCCCTATCCCATTTCATTAAGCATTTCGAGTACGTCCGAGTCGATGCGAAATATTAATGCACGGCGGGTCCCTAATGGTACTGCAAACTACAAGCATACCAAAACGGTGCACAACACGAAACTTTGTTCCAATCATGCCGAATGAACTTCATATACGCCCACACAGTTTTCGGCATGCATTTCGAGTCCGTCCGAGTTCTTGTGAAACATTTCCCCACGATGAGCAAGAACGAATACTACAAGCAGCGCCCATTCGAAAACGTTGCGCGGTATGAAAGTGAGTGCCAAACACAACGATTGGAGTTCATATGTGCTTTAACTCATTTTGGCATGCATTTCGAATATGTCCGAGTCGGTGTCAAACATTCCACCACGACGGGTTCGCACGGGCATTGCAGCGGCAGCCATACGAAAATGAAAATGATGCACAAAATGAAACATTGTGGCAAACACCACACGCGCCGAAAATGATGCACGGAATGGAACATGGTGGCAAGCAATTTGGGCTCATCTGAGTCGGTGTGAAACCTACAGCACAAACGAAACCATAAGTCACGTTCGTACCAGAACGAGTACAAAAAGAAAGCTTGTGGCGGACCACCCTGAATAGAGTTCATGTGTGCCCAAGCTCATTTCGGCATGCATTTCTGCTGCATCCGGGTCGGTGTAAAACATTTCTCAGCGATAGGTGCCAACGGGTTCTGCGAGCTGCGTGCGTATCAAAACGATGCACGGAATGAAAATGTAGGCCAAATTCCCCGAGTGGACTTTACATGCCTTTCAACACAATTCTGCATTCATTTCGAATACGTCTAAGTGAGTGTGGAACATCCCTCCGCGACGGGTCGCAAGGTGTACTGCTGTAGGATCGAAGTATACGAATATAGCAATCAGAGGGGGGTGAATGATTGTGCGGAAGCTAAAACCAAAATCTTGATCTATTAAAAGTTTACCCCAAAACAGAACCAAATAATTGCCTCGTTTTCGACAAAAACAGAATGACAAAGGTTCGGTTAAACGCGAATTCCCAGAGATCCAACCATCGAAACGATATGAAACTTGGACACAAGAAACTAGATTCCAATACGAATCTAACTCAAAAAGAATCAGCTCGATCGGGCTTACGGATTAAAAGTTATGAACCTCGCAAGCTTGCTGTAACAGAAGATGACGAGAATTAATCTAACCAAAACTTCAAGATTAAACAAGAACGACAAAAGTTTAATCAACTAAACTTAGAGAAACCCTAAATCAATTCTCTAGAAAGGTTTTGATGAATCAAATCAAGATGAACCTCAAAGAACAAAAACCAATCTAGAACGAGAACAAGCATGCAACCAAAAACCAAAACAGAGACACTGTAGCAACGCGGTTACTGTAGCACGCAAGGATCTGGAAGAATTGATCTTTATTTCTTTTGTCTAAAGTACTCTCATCAAAAGAGTACAAACCCTAAAAACTGAGCCCAAGCTCTCAATGCGCTCAGCTCTACTTGATTCGATGCCCTTCAACAGGAGACAACCCCTCCTATTTAAAGGAGCAAAACACAAGGAGTTCTGAATACAATTCCTAATCAAGAAGGAGTACGTATACAAATCCTCTTGGCCCAACCTGGCCGAGTACAACTCTTGCACGCGTATGGCAACCCTACCATACTCACGTGACTAACACTTTGCACGCGAATGACCTCCTGTCATTCTCACGTGACTAACCATTCTTCATGTGCACCATTCTCTTAGCCCGAACGTCCCGCATGACATCCTTGACAACCAAGACCTCAGTTCCTCCTGAACCTAGTCCCGAACCTCAGTTCCTCCATGAACCTAGTTCCGGTCCCGTCATCGACCACGTTCGTCTTCAAGCAATACCTGCACATGAACAAACCGCAAAAACAAATCCGAGCACAAGTCCACGACTTGACTCAACATTAGTCCATGCAAATACTCACACGAGCATTGCATAAAGTCCACATTAGCTCAAAACCCTTAACTGCACAAAAACATCCAAAGATGTACCAAAACCACCCAAATAAGACAAATTCCGAAACTTACGTTCATGACGGACCAAAGTTTTGGTCCGTCCACACACATGCCTTCGAACCCAAAGAAAGAAATCAGTTCATGCCAAAAGCACGTTTATGACGGACTAAAAGTTTGGTCCGTCATACATGCACTACGCTTGGTTTTATGAGACTTAGGTTCGGCGCCAAAAAACATGTGGTCTGTCATACATGGGAAAAACGAGGTCGCCAAAAGCATGTGTATGACAGACCAAAAAATTTGGTTTGTCATACATGGGAAAAATGAGTTCGCCAAAAGCATGTGTATGACAGACCAAAAAATTTGGTTTGTCATACATGGGAAAAACGAGATTTCTTGTACAAGCGTAAAAGCATCAAAATCACATTTATGACAGACCAAAAAATTTGGTCCGTCATACATGCGAAACTCACTGTTTTTGGATGTTTGGTCTGGCGCAAATGCAAAGTCTCTGTTTTTGGATGTTTGAATGTTTGGTCCTTCATGCAAGCAATTTTGCAAGATTAATCCTAACCATTTTTTCAGCACAAGATCAAGCCAATTTTTCATCAAATGATTCACAATCTCCCCCTTGATGAAAACATTGGCAACACCACTTTAGATTTGAACAATGGCATTCTCTTTTTAAAAGATTTTGAGATCCAAAGGATTAACACCAAAACACAGAACCTCCCCCTTTGACAAAAAGGCAAAACAAAATCTCCCCCTGAGAATGAAAATGTGTGTGAATGTGCAATGTGTCCAAGAATTCCAAAATTCTCCCAAAAAGCTCAAATTTCCAAAAAAAAAAAAAACTTTTTCCCTTTTTTTTTGAACTTTTCAAATATTCCCAAAATTTCTCCCCCTTTGACAATGGATTCATCAAGAGTACAAAAGAGAGAATTTGTTCAAAAAAAATTTCCTGCAGCAATGATTTCACAATGAGAAACAAGGGAGTGCCAAGATAGGAAAAGATGAGCTCATTCGATCATATAACCTTATATATCACATAATATGTAAAATACATGATCTTGATGTGATTTTAACAAGTTAGGGAATGACATGCATCTCAACCTCAATTTAGTCAACTATAGCCAAGTACTAAGCAAGATCTTAGCAGAAAAAGCAAGGCTTTAAAAATTGAAGCAACTAACAACTTAGGGCGAGCAAGTAGTTTCAACTCCAATCTAGTAGACCAATTTAATCTTTAAACAATAAATTGCATGTGGCATGCTTGAAGCATACTTCTTTTATTTTCTAGGAGTGGCATGCTTGAAGCGTACATCTTATCCTTGAGGGAATGGCATGCTTGAAGCATACATCTTATTTTTTTAAGGAAAGCATGCCTGAAGCATACAACTTGAAGCTTTTGCTTTTAACAACCCTTTTTTATTGATTCCCTTTTTCTTTTCTTTTTCTTTGATTGTAAACATGCAAAAATGATTAAAAGGTCTTATGAAAGAGTAAAGCTGAAAATACACTTGCTCCATAGCCCAAATTTGTCAAAAAAATTCAATAACAAGCCTAGAAGAGTAAGATATCACAGAGTATTTAGCTATAGACAATCAGTCCAGGGAATTCCGCAATGTCATTTTTAGTTCAAGTGAGACAAATAGATTATCATATATTAGCTCAATTACATAACATATAAAGAAATGTGATAAAGTGAGCTCATCAAGTGAAAGAATTTGGCAAGGAAACTCCCCCTCAAAACAAACCCATTGGATGAACAATCCCAAGTTCTCCCCGAATAAAAGCAAAACGAGAAGAAGACAAAGGTTTTGTAAAAATGTCTGCCAATTGATGTTCAGTATCCACATGATGAAGCACAATGTTGCCTTTTTCAACATGATCTCTAAGAAAGTGAAATCTGATGTCAATGTGTTTTGTTCTAGAGTGTTGCACGGGGTTCTTAGCAATGCAAATTGCACTAGTGTTATCACACAAAAGAGGAACACTATCCAAATTAACCCCATAATCTTTAAGTGTAGCTACTATCCAAAGAATTTGAGAACAACAACTAGCAGCAGCCACATATTCGATTCAAAGAGCTTGATTGTGCAAATGTAAGATTGTTTTCTAGATGACCATGCAATAAGAGAATTGCCCAAGAAATGACATGTACCAGATGTACTTTTTCTATCAATTCTACATCCTCCAAAATCAATCAATTCTGCATGAGGAAGCAGAAAGCCAAATGCCAAAATCTTGAGTTCCATGAAGATACCTGAAAATTCGCTTGACAGCTTGTCGATGTGAAGCACGTGGGGAAGCTTGAAAACGAGCACACAAGCACACAAGCACACAGCAAATTGTATATCCGGCCTTGATGCAGTGAGGTACAAAAGTCAACCTATCATGCTTCTATATTCCTTTTGATCAACTGGCTCACCATTTTCATCCGGATCAAGCGTGCAATTGCTTTCCATAGGTGTCATGATTGGTTTGCTGTTTTCCATCCCAAAACGATGTAGCAAGTCTCTTGTGTATTTGCTTTGATGCACAAAAGTACCATCCTTCGTTTGCTTGATTTGAAATCCCAAAAAGTATGTCAACTCACCCATCATACTCATCTCAAACTCCTTCCTCATTGTTTCTGAAAACTCAGACACTAAAACATGAGAGGAACCACCAAAGATAATATCATCAACATAAATCTGAACGAATAGTTGATCATTGCCTTGCTTGAGTAAAAAGAGAGTTTTGTCAACCTTTCCCATTGAAAACCCCCTTTCAAGTAAAAAGGTTTTTAGCCTATCATACCATGCTCTAGGGGCTTGTTTCAAACCATACAAAGCTTTTAATAGTTTGAACACATGATTTAGAAACTTTGGATTTTCAAAACCAGGTGGTTGCTTGACAAAAACCTCCTCATTTATGTAGCCATTAAGAAAAGCACTTTTCACATCCATTTGATACAATTTGAAACCTTTGAATGCAGCAAAAGCTAAAAGAATTCTAATGGCTTCAATTCTAGCAACAGGAGCAAAGGTTTCATCAAAATCTAAGCCTTCAATTTGAGTGTAACCTTGAGCAACCAATCTAGCCTTGTTTCTAACAACAACACCATCCTCACTTTGTTTATTTTTGAAAACCCATCTAGTTCCAATAACATTAAAATCAGGAGGTGGTGAGACAAGTTTCCAAACTTTATTTCGTTCAAAATTCTCTAATTCTTCATGCATGGCATTGATCCAAGATTCGTCAGATAATGCATGAAATATATCTTTGGGTTCAAAAGAAGCAACTAAAGCAGAATGAGCATGAGTATCAGAATGAATAAACCTGGATCGAGTGACTCTCTCATTTAGGTCTCCAATCATTTGTTCAGATGGATGCATTTTTTGAATGTGCAAGGGAGCATTGGCTTTTGAGACTTCTTTTCCTTCTTCATTTTCAGCATGTACAGATGATGTTGTAGCTTGAGGATGGTTAGCTGTAGGTGATGTAGTAGTAGGTGCCAAGGGTGCTACAGCTTGTTGTGCATTAGGAAGAGTCAAGACCTCATCTTCAACATCATCATTATCTTCAAAGATTTTCTCCCCCTGAATGTATGCGCCTGTACCTGCATCACTTGGACTAGTGCCTGGACTAGCCTCATCAAAAGTAACTTCACAAGTTTCCACAATTTTGTTAGTCTCCAAAACAAGCACACGATAGCCACGAGTATGAGCAGGATATCCAAGAAAAATGCCATCAGTTGATCTAGCTTCAAATTTATCAAGATTTCCAGATTTCAATACAAAACATTTGCATCCAAAAACTCGAAAGTGAGAAACAGAAGGTCTATGTCCAAACCGAAGCTCATATGGAGTCTTACGCAATTTTGATCTCAAAAACACACGGTTTGAAACATAACAAGCAGTTGAAATAGCTTCAGCCCAAAAATTTCTAGGAGAGTGATGTTCATCTAACATGGTTCTAGTCATCTCAACCAACGTTCTATTTTTCCTTTCGACTACACCGTTTTGTTGAGGCACTCTAGGTGATGAAAATTGATGATCAATTCCTTTTTCAAAGACAAAAGAGATCAAAAGAAGAATTTTTAAACTCAGTTCCATTATCACTTCTAATCGCTCTAAGAGCTCCTGGATGATCAACAGAAAGCCTAAGAACAAGACTTCTAAAATGACTAAAAGCCTCATCCTTAGATGCCATAGAGTATACCCAAGAGTATCTAGAAAAATCATCAACAATCACAAGCACATACCACTTGCCTCCAAAAGATTGAACTCGAGATGGTCCAACAAAGGTCAAGATGTAGTAGCTGTCCTGGAGCGTTTGTCATCACCATGGTAAGAGGTGGATGTGAACCTGCAATCATCTTACCATGTCTACAAGAAGAACATACTAGATTGCTATCACCCTTAAGCTTAGGCAAGCCACGTATGAGATCTAAACCACTTACACGAGTAAGATGATCAAAACCAACATGACCAAGTCTACGATGCCAAAAGAATAAATCTTTAGAAACATTGGCAATTAGACACCTATGCTTAGAAGAAGGTGATGCATCAAAATCAGCTTTAAATACTCTTCCAAAACGAGAAATTTTGAACACAAGATCACCTGAAGCATCTAGCACTTTGCATTCATTTTTCTTAAAGCTTATCTCAAGATCTTCATCAAGCATTTGTGAGAGAAAGCAAGTTATATTTCAAATTTTCAACAAGAGCCACATCTTTGAACATAAACTTGTCACTTACCTTTATTATACCTTTTGCCACAACAGAAGAGGAAGAAGCATCTCCAAAAGTAACACTTTCAAAGACGAGATGCACGAGTGAGGAGGAGAACCAGTTCTTATCACCTACATGTGGCGTGAGCATCCGAATCCACTAGCCATATGTTCTCCTTCCTCGCGAGAAGCCTACATAGCAAAACATGTCGAGGTCTCGATCAAGTTAGGAATGAGATTTTTGGGAATCCAAGATCCGACACACGACGCACAACAAGAGGGTACAACACGATAATTTTTATGCACAAAATCAGATTTGCCTTTTCCCATGTTTCTAGGAACAGAAGATGTTTTCATCACTCTAGGCGCATAAAAATATGCTTTGCTGAAATTTGGCCTAGCCTTAGTTCTTTCCTTCTTTTGCTGTTTGGCTAGTCTAAAGCAAAAATCTACTAAGTGTCCATCTCTACCACAATGAGTGCAAGTGTACTTGACATGATGTTTAGCTTTAACAGTAAAAGCACATTTTGCATTCATCATAGTAGAAGAAAAAAAACCAGCAGATTGAAAAGCAATTTTCTTAGGCTCATTAGATAACTCAATTTGGCAAGGAGCCTGAACAACAGTGCGAGGTTTAGTTTCGTATGTGGCATAAGGATCAAAACCTAAACCTCTTTTGTTTGTGCTAACCTTAGATTGATCCAAAATCATGTTCAACTTTTTCTTGCCATTAGTGAAACGTTCCAAAGAATTTTGCAAGTAATCAACTTTCTTAGCAAGAGTTAAACAATTATTGCAAGGAATATTGACCTTCCCTTTACATTTACGACAAGTAGAGCATGAAAGAACCTCATGAGTAAGCAGATTATCAGTCAATTGAGAAACCCTAGCATTTGCATCTTTCAATTTTAATTCAAGAGTTGAGCATTTAGAACAAGAAGTTGAACCATGCAAATCATCAGTGGAACAGCTAGCATGTTCAACATGTTTCTCATTTTTCTCATTTAGATGCAACAGAATAGCGTGTTCTTTCCTAAGCAAGGTGAGCTCATTGTAAATTAAGTCACATGATTTACAAGTATCATCATTAGGAATCAATGTCTTAAGTCTAGCAATTTCAGCATTCAATGACTCCACAAGAATATCATGTTTCTTAATTTTTCTATCACGTTTGTCAAGTAATTTTCCAAGACGGGCAACAGCATTGGCTAATTCATCATAAGAAGGATCTACCTCATTGAAGTCGCTGTCATTGCTGTCCTCGGTGAAGCTATCCTTGCTGCTTGCCATGAGACACAATCCCATCAAATCATGCTTGCTTTGAGTTGCATCATCTTCGCTGCTCTCCAAGTCCACATCGCTCAAATTGACTTGTTCAAGAGCGGAAAGAACTCGGTGAACCACCTTGCGGTTGATGAAGCTCTTCTTCTTCCTATCATTTGACGAGAACCTTTTCTTCTCATTCCTTCTGTCGTTGTCCTTCTCCTCCTTTGATGTTTTTCCTGCAAGCTTAGGACAATTTGTGCGAATATGGTTGAGGTCATCACACTCATAGCATCTTGGAGGACCACCTCTCTTTCTCATTCTCACATTCTGCAAAGCTTTGTTAAAGCGAGAAGAGAGTAGTGCCAGATCTTCTTCAGGAAACTATTCAAGTTGCTCATCTGTTAAAGAAGACATGGAAGACAAGGCAAAGCTAGAAGAAGAATTTGCATTTGACATGTTAGGGTTAGAGATCAAAGCAATTGATTTAATATTACCTTTCCTTGCAAGAACATCCAACTCATGAGTTTTCAATTTAGAATACAGAACATCTAATGTAAGTGTACTCATGATAGTAGATTCTCTAATGGATGTAACTTTCATCTCCCAAATAGACATGTCTAAAGTACCAAGCAATTGTCTAGCATTAGCAGCATCATCAAAGCTAACTCCAACAGCACGAAGATTACTAAGAATTTTATTGAAACGTGCAAAGAAGTCATCTAGCGACTCATCGGGTTTCATCTCAAATCGCATGTATTCTTTTTTGTAAAGATCTTGACGAACCTCTTTAATAGTGTTAGAACCCTCATGGTAATCACAAAGAGATTTCCATACCTCATATGCGGACTTGAGATGGATCACACGGTCAAATTCAAGTGTCCCAAACCTTGGATGATCAAGTTGCGCGCCTTCTTTGTTTGCTTCAACATGTGTGCGATTGGTGTCGTTGATGTTGTCGCTATGCGAGGACTTCATATGGCTTGTAGACCTTCTCCCAAATTGTGAAGCCTTGTGCTTGGATGAACGCCTCCATCTTGGCCTTCCAAAACTGAAAATCAACACCATCGAACACACATGGTTTTGTCGAATAACGATCCATTGATCAAAACACCGGTTAAGATAGATTAGAGAAACCTTGCTCTGATACCACTTGTAGGATCGAAGTATACGAATATAGCAATCAGAGGGGTGTGAATGATTGTGTGGAAGCTAAAACCAAAATCTTGATCTATTAAAAGTTCACCCCAAAACAGAACCAAATAATTGCCTCGTTTTCGACAAAAACAAAATGACAGAGGTTCGGGTAAAACGCGAATTCCCAGAGATCCAACCATCGAAACGATCTGAAATTTGGACACAAGAAACTAGATTCCAATAAGAATCTAACTCAAAAAGAATCAGCTCGATCGGACTTACGGATCAAAAGTTATGAACCTCGCAAGCTTGCTGTAACAGAAGATGACGAGAATTAATCTAACCAAAACTTCAAGATTAAACAAGAACGACAAAAGTTTAATCAACTAAACTTAGAGAAACCCTAAATTAATTCTCTAGAAAGGTTTTGATGAATCAAATCAAGATGAACCTCAAAGAACAAAAACCAATCTAGAACGAGAACAAGCATGCAACCAAAAACCAAAACAGAGACATCAGAGCAACGCTGCCATCTTGTAGCACGCAAGGATCTGGAAGAATTGATCTTTATTTCTTTTGTCTAAAGTACTCTCATCAAAAGAGTACAAACCCTAAAAACTGAGCCCAAGCTCTCAATGCGCTCAGCTCTACTTGATTCGATGCCCTTCAACAGGAGACAACCCCTCCTATTTAAAGGAGCAAAACACAAGGAGTTCTGAATACAATTCCTAATCAAGAAGGAGTACGTATACAACTCTCTTGGCCCAACCTGGCCGAGTACAACTCTTGCACGCGTATGGCAACCCTACCATACTCACGTGACTAACACTTTGCACGCGAATGACCTCCTGCCATTCTCACGTGACTAACCATTCTTCATGTGCACCATTCTCTTAGCCCGAACGTCCCGCATGACATCCTTGACCACCAAGACCTCAGTTCCTCCTAAACCTAGTCCCGAACCTCAGTTCCTCCATGAACCTAGTTCTGGTCCCGTCATCGACCACGTTCATCTTCATGCAATACCTGCACATGAACAAACCGCAAAAACAAATCCGAGCACATGTCCACGACTTGACTCAACATTAGTCCATGCAAATACTCACACGAGCATTGCATAAAGTCCACATTAGCTCAAAACCCTTAACCGTGCACAAAAACATCCAGCACAGACCAAAAACCAGTCCAGCGCACAAATTCCAGAAACTTACGTTCATGACGGACCAAAGTTTTGGTCTGTCACACACATGCCTTCGAACCCGGCAAAGAAATCAGTTCATGCCGAAAAGCACGTTTATGACGGACTAAAAGTTTGGTCCGTCATACTTGCAATACGCTTGGTTTTATGAGACTTAGGTTCGGCGCCAAACATGTGTATGATGTACCAAAAATTTGGTTTGTCATACATGGGAAAAACGAGGTCGCTAGCATGTGTATGATGTACCAAAAATTTGGTTTGTCATACATGGGAAAAATGAGTTCGCCAAAAGCATGTGTATAATGACTACCAAAAATTTGGTTTGTCATACATGGGAAAAATGAGTTCGCCAAAAGCATGTGTATGACAGACAAAAAAATTTGGTTTGTCATACATGGGAAAAACGAGTTCGCCAAAAGCTTGTGTATGACAGACCAAAAAATTTGGTTTGTCATACATGGGAAAAACGAGATTTCTTGTACAAGCGTAAAAGCATCAAAATCACATTTATGACAGACCAAAAAATTTGGTCCGTCATACATGCGAAACTCACTGTTTTTGGATGTTTGGTCTGGCGCAAATGCAAAGTCTCTGTTTTTGGATGTTTGAATGTTTGGTCCTTCATGCAAGCAATTTTGCAAGATTAATCCTAACCATTTTTTCAGCACAAGATCAAGCCAATTTTTCATCACATGATTCACAACTGCAAGCTCCGTCCGGACGAAAACGATGCACGAAAGCAAAATTGGTGTCAAACTCCCCAGATGGAGTTCATATATGCCCTATCCCATTTCAACAAGCATTTCGAGTACGTCCGAGTCGATGCGAAACATTCATGCACGGCGGGTCCCTAATGGTACTGCAAACTACATGCATACCAAAATGGTGCACAACACGAAACTTTGTTCCAATCATGCCGAATAGACTTCATATACTCCACACACTTTTCGGCATGCATTTCGAGTCCGTCCGAGTTCTTGTGAAACATTTCCAAACATGGTGCTGAGGCATTTAATGCGGGGCATGGCGCTAGGACCCTTTTCATGACATGCCGCAACTGGCCCGTCATGGGAAGCGCACAGCCCTGACGTCTCGTGGTGTAGCGGCACAAAGGAGGCCCCAAGATGGGATGGCATTAATGGAATGTAATTAATGAGCCGTGTAGCGGCATAGTTTAGTCCCCCCCACTTGCCCAAGCCGACTAGGGGTATATAAGGGCGGATGGGTGTACGTGAGGGGGGACGACAGCACAAACGGGAGTTTTTTTTAAGACTAACGAAGACCTCAGATAGGACGTAGGGCTATTACCCACCTTGGGGGCCCGAAGCTGGGAAAACCAAGTGTGTCTACTGTTTATCTTCTCCGGGAAGGTGAGGAGAGAGTGACCGGATTACGTCTTCGCTAAGCACACCCCCAAACCGAACTAAAACCTCCCTAGCGGGAGGATCCCGTTGTAAAGAAACGCCGACAGGAGCGCGCCAGGTAGGGGTGCGCGGTTGGCGTACTTCGGTCGGACACTAGCCATTCCCGGCGAATTTCATAGAAGGTCCGTCTATCAGGAGGATGGCGGGTTCGCACACGACACCACCAGCCGCTGCCGGAGCCGTCAGTCCTCTGGTTGCACCCACTCACTCTCCCCGGGCGAAGGCGACACCGCGCCACTTCCAACCGGGGGCCCCGAGGCCTCTCGAGGGGCCGGCGTGCCCCCGGCTCGCCGTCGACTGGCGTGGGAAGAAGCCCCCCGGCCCAGAACTTGCGCGCGGCGCGTCTCTTGCTGAGTCATCCACCTCTGGAGCTCGCAGGGGACAGCACCGCCGCACCTTGGCTCCGAGATGTGGTCCGCCTCGTGGAGGCAGCCCAGCTTCGAGTAGGGACTTCCATCAGTCTCCCACCGACGGAACTCCCCCCTAGAAGGGGCGCACTCATTCTTCCCACACTTCAAGCCGCCCGAGCGGGAGACATATCGGCCAGGAGGGCCCACGCAGGCGCCCCGGCCCCGTTTGGGGCCGCGGGGTTGTGGGGGATCATCACAGGGGGCTCCAGTGACGGCGCAGCGATGATTCTCCCGGCCGCTCGCGCGGTCATCGTTCCCAAGATTCTGAACGCACTCTGCGTACGGTTTCCGGGAGCCGGATCCCCTCCCGAGATTCCCCCGTCCGGAGCTCAGAGGAATTTCATTCCTCACGCTCCCCGGGGAGTCGTCTTCAGCAGACCTCCGCGCATTCTGCGTGTCGAGACGCCAGAACTGAGGATGACTCCCCTTACAGCGCGGGATGCCAGGCATTCACCCGACAGCTACGCCACGTGGCGTGGCCCAACAGGTTCCGCCCGGCGTCCCTCGAGAAGTATGACGGCACCACCAATCCGAACGAGTTCCTGCAAATTTACACCACGGTGGTACGTGCCGCGGGCAGGTCCAGCAGGGTGATGGCGAATTACTTCCTCACGGCCCTAACCGGATCCGCCCGATCCTGGTTGTTGAACCTTCCGCGAGGATCAATCTCCTCGTGGGAAGGGCTGTGCGACGTTTTCGTCGCCAACTTCCAGGGGTCCTACATACAGCCGGGCGTGGACGACGACCTCCACGCCCTCAAGCAAAAGAAAGGGGAATCGTTGCGAGACTTTGTCCGGCGCTTTAGCCACTGTCGCAACACGATTCCCCGAATTTCGGAACAATTGGTCATCATCGCCTTTCGAAGGGGCGTGCGGGACACTAAGATGCGGGACAAGTTGGCTACCCATGACATCACCACTACCTCGGAGCTCTTCTCTCTTGCACACCGATGTGCGAGGGCAGCAGAGGCTAGAGGACCCGCACCAACCCCCGCAGCGCCCCGAGGAAAGGATGAAGCCGGCCTTTCGCGGGACCCCGGCCCAGCGACCAAGAAGAAGAAGAAGCGCGACATGGACGAGACCAAGTGGGTCTTGACCTCCGAGCGCCCTCGCCGGGACAGCCGGCCCAAAAGACGTGATCGCCCTTCTCGGCGGGATGACCGTCCTGGAAAGGGACGCGATCGCCCTGCCCGGCGAGATGACCATCCTGAACAGGGGCGTGATCGCCCCGACCGGCGGGATGACCGCCAAGCACGCCGTCCTGACGGCCGTGAAAGCGACGGGGGCAAATCCTTCTGCCCCATCCACCAAACCCACTCGCAAGACTTGCCGTGTTGTCCAGTCGTGAGCGAGATTGTGGAGCAGCGGCTGAAGGATCATTGCCCCTGACGAGACTAAGACGAAGACTCTGCCCCGTTGGGATTCCAGCGGGCGGATCGAACAGTGGCGTACATCAATGGTGGGTCTGCCACCTATCCCTCCAACACGGCATTCAAATGGCAGTGGAGGGAGGTGTACGCCGCGGGAACAAGCTCAGGAACGTGCCGAATGCTGAAGTGGTCGGAGGAGCCGATCATCCTGAGTGTACTGCCGGCCTAGGTAGCCTTCCGCTCGTGGTCTCGCTCACGGTCCGGAATGTGAAGTTGGGTTGGGTATGGCTGGATGGAGGAAGTGCAATTAACCTCCTGTCTGAGCGGGCCTTTGTCAAGCTCCAGATCCCCCTCCAGGAGATGGAACCCGCTTTGCCCGTTTTCGGCATCGCCCCGGGGGATGGCTTGATGCCCCTGGGACGAGTGCGCCTTCCCGTCACCTTTAGGAAGGAAAGCAACTACCGCACGGAGATGGTAGATCTCGAGGTCGTCTCCTTCGATCTCCCGTTCAACGCCTTGCTTGGTCGACCTGCTTTGGCCAAGTTTATGGCGGTAACCCACTACGGCTATGCGGTGATGAAGATTCCGGGATCCGCTAGTCCCATCACCATCCAGGTGGAAAAGACAGAAGCCCTACGCTGCCACAAGGATGCGATGGATGTGGTTGGCGCCACCTGCTCTGGCCGTAATGAGGTAGCATCCCCCGGTGCCCCTTAGGCGGAGAACCACAACTCGTCTCGGCGAGTGACCTGCGAGCGGTGCCCCTGAGGGAGGGCGAGCCCGGGAAGAGCGTCTCCATAGGCGCCATTCTCAGCGCCAAATAGGAAGACGCGCTCGTCACCTTCCTCCGGTCTAATTCTGACGTGTTTGCTTGGCACCCATCCGAGATGACTAGGGTCCCTAGGGAGGTGATCGAGCACCGATTGGCGACGTTGCCCGGCGCACGGCCTATCCGGCAGAAAATTCGGAGACAGGCCCCCGAACGGCAAGATGCCATCAGGCAGGAGGTGGAGAAACTTCTGAGCGCAGGAATTGTTCGTGAGTACTCTCACCCTGAGTGGCTCGCCAACCCTGTGCTCGTAAGGAAGTCCAACGGGAGGTGGCGGATGTGTGTCGACATCACCGACCTTAATAAAGCCTGCCCGAAGGACCCTTACCCACTGCCTCGAGTTGATCTCATCGTCGACTCGACCGCAGGCTGCGAATTATTGTGCTTTCTGGACGCGTACTCCGGGTACCACCAGATTAGCATGGCCCCTGAAGACGAAGAGAAGACCGCATTCGTCACCCCTATGGGCGTGTATTGCTATATCAAAATGCCATTCGAGTTGAAGAACGCGGGTTCAACCTACCAACGCGCCATGCACGCCATGTTCCGTCCCCAAGTTGGGCGCAACCTGGAGGTGTACGTGGACGACCTGGCAGTGAAGACAAAGAAAGGCGAAGGGATTATTGAAGACTTGGAGGAAACCTTCGCCAACCTCCGGAAGGGTGGACTGAAGCTTAACCCTCAGAAATGCGTGGGATCGAGGTTGCCTTCCTCCGGAGGGTGCCTTCCGGTAAATGTTAGGTTTCCTCGTATCCAGTCGTGGGATCGAGGTTAACCCTGACAAGATAGCAGCAATTGAGCACATGAAGCCGCCCACTCGACTCAAACAAGCTCAGTGCTTGGCGGTCGATTGGCCTCCGTCGGGCGTTTCATCGCCCGGCTGGGAGAAAGAAGTTTGCCTCTGTTTAAGCTACTCAAGAAGACTAACCGTTTTGAGTGGACAGAGGAAGCTCAACTGGCCTTTGAAGACTTAAAGCAGTACCTCTCCTCACCGCCAGTACTGGTCGCCCCACAGCCTGGCGAGTAATTACTTTTGTACATAGCTGCCACCCCTACGGTGGTGAGCGCTGTGCTGGTGGCGGAGAGGAGTAACGTTCAGAAGCCGGTTTACTTTGTCAGTAAGGTGCTGCACGATGCGGAAACTCGATATCCACAGGCCCAGAAGATGCTGTACGCTGTCCTGGTGGCATCTAGGAAGCTACGCCATTACTTTCAGGGGCCAGAGGTGGTGGTCATTACGGCCAACCCGTTGAGGGAGATTCTCCACAACCGGGAAGCGGAGGGTCGTATCGCCAAGTGGTCGGTGGAGCTTGGGGAGTTCTGCCTCAAGTTTGTCCCCTGTACCGCCATCAAGAGTCAAAAACTGGTGGAGTTCCCTGCGGAATGGACTCCCGTCGCCTTGGAGAATGAAGAAGACCTCGTGCCTCCCCTCTGGATGCTATTCTTCGACGGCTCTTTCAGGCTGGAAGGCGCGGGGGCTGGGGTGGTCTTGATCGCCCCAACCGGGGACGTCCTCTGGTACGTAATCGTCCTTGACTTCAAGGCCACTAACAACATTACAGAGTACGAAGGGTTGCTGGCAAGTCTGCGCGCCACTGCAGCTTTGGGAATTCGACGCCTTTAAGTCAAGGGAGACTCTCTGCTGGTGATCAACTAGGTACGCAAGGAATTCCAATGCTCCGATCCGGTCTTGGCCGCCTACCTATCGGAAGTTCAGAGATTGGAGCGCCACTTCGATGGACTAGCTTTTACCCATATCCCTCGGCGAGACAACCATTCTTGCATTTAGCCGTCCCATCGGCTAAGCCGTCGGTCGGTTATTCCAACCGGAGTCTTTGAAGAAAGATTATCTCAGCCGTTCGTTGTGATCCCCGGCGAGGGTGGAAACGACGCTGAGAGTCCGGTTGAAGAACTCCTGGGGAAGTCCCCTCGATCGTCCGCTGCAGCCCCTGAACAAGGTAGGAGCAGTGAGGCGTGTCCGGTAGGGGCCTTCGAAGGAGGATCTTTGCAAGCTGCCACCGTTGTACCTGAACAAGGCACGCGCGGTGGTACAGCTCCGACCCAGGACCTCGTGAGAGGACCTTGTCGGTCGCCTGTCGTAGCCCCTGAACAAGGTAGGAACGACAGTGTTTTTCCGGTCAGGACCCTCGGAGGAGGACCCATGCGACTGTCCGACGCCGCCCCTGTCCCCGGGGACCGCGGCGAAGGTGTTCTTCCAGTCGAGGGCTGCAAAGGGTGTCCACCTCGATCGTCCATGTTGCCCCCGGGTTTGATGGGGACAATGGTGCTGGTATCTTAGCCCCCGATGTCGAAGTGCGGCAGGCTGCCCCCGACATCGGCTATTGGCGTTCTGTTCCCGACGGTGGCGAGTGGCCCGGGGCCCGCCTTTCCGGGACAGAGAGCACCGGCCCCGCTACGGCGGCGCCAGGGGAAACGCTTGCCCAAGCGGAGTACCTGTGTGACCATCTGGTCGCCACACTTGGCAGGGAAGAAGCATGGATGGCCCCTATCCTGACCTTCCTGCAAGACCAAGTGCTCCCCGACGATGATGCTGCAGCTGAGAAGATCGCACGAAGGGCTAGGTGCTACACTCTGGTAGGCGAGGACTTGTACCGCCGGAGTCGAAATGGTCTTCTGCTGAAGTGCATCACTCGGGAAGCGGGGAGGTCTCTACTCTCCGAGATCCACGCGAGCGTGTGCAGGAGCCATCTATCCGGGCGGACGCTCGTCGACAAAGCGTTTCGCCAAGGATTCTATTGGCCCACAGCCCTCCAGGATGCCTGCGAGCTGGTAAGACGATGTACCGCATGTCAATTTCATGTCAAGCGCACACATCGCCCCGCCCAGGCTCTCCAGACGATACCCCTTTCATGGTCGTTCGCGGTCTGGGGCTTGGACATTCTGGGTCCGTTCCCACGGGCCCCAGGAGGCTTCACCCACCCGTTCGTCGCCATTGTCAAGTTCACCAAGTGGATTGAAGCCGAAGCAGTGCACGCCATTACGGCCCCTGCCGCCGTCAAGTTCATCCGTAGGATCTTCAACCGCTTCGGGGGTCGCCAATCGAATTATCACCGACAACGGCTCACTGTTTACCAGTGCAGGTTTTTTGAGATTTTGGGAAGAAATGGGCACCAAGGTGTGCTTCGCGTCAGTAGCGCATCCCAGAAGCAATGGCCAAGTGGAGCGCGCTAATGCGTTGGTACTGAAGGGCCTCAAGACAAGAGCATTCAACAGACTCCAGAAGCGAGGGGCATCGTGGATAGAAGAACTCCCTGCTGTGTTGTGGTCCCTCCGCACCACACTAAGCCGGGCGACCGGCCAGACGCCGTTCTTTCTGGTCTACGGTGCCGAAGCCGTTCTTCTGTCGGGACCCCGAATTTGCAAATCCGAACCCTCTGTGTATTCAACACTAGTCCAGGAACGCGCTAGTGCACACAGTCTTAACATCAGTAAATATCACAATCATACCATTCGATACTAATAAAGTACTTTTATTTAATTAAGAATCAGTTACTTGACCTTATGGCCAAGTCACAAATATACGCCTCGCAGGCGATACTTAGTAAGAGAGAAATAGTAGCAAATGAAAATCAAAGAAGGTAACATCGTGGCGCCATCCAGTATACCACAGGCAACTGACTGGGCTAGCTTCCCTAAGTAGACGGATCCTCTAGGAGTTCCTCCTACAAAGCTGGTGTAGTCTCCTCTTCAACTGGAGTTGTATTGTGGCACGGGTGAGTACTTGGTAATCAGCAAGTCATGCATGTAATGCAAGCTAATATACTATATGCATTTCTTGTTACATAGGAATAGCTAAAGGTATATTTGCAGTAAACAGAATTGATAAGTAGTATAATTATATTCTAAAGCAGTAGAAACAAGTTAAGTATAAATAACTTTTCAAGAAGTTTAACAACCATCTTCCCATCCTAAACCACATTTCCTTCAACATCATTATTAATCCAGCCCAACCTTTCAAACCAAAGTTATTTTTGAGAAAATCTAACCCTTGACTCAGTAATTCCCTTAGCGATGTCCAATACCATGACACGGCTATTCGAATAGATTCTAAACTCGCAGAGGTTATGCACTTTACCCACAAGATACAATCAAACACCACAAAGGCGAAGTTCCCGTGAACAAAGTCTTTCGGAGACTTCTAACAATACAAGTGGTCCTCCCTGTTATTGCGCAAGACTAACCCTTCCCTTCGCTAAGGCGAAGTCTAGGCCAATCAACTGCGTTAGATGGGTACCTGGCCTCGGCCCGATGACGCTCCGCATACAACTTACACAAAGGGTGTAGTTGACCTCCCGAGGTCCCACAGTGCACGTTATTAGCAACTTAGTCAACTAGGTCCGTCCCATTACGACATGTGGTTGCACGTTAGACCCAGTTCAAAGGCTTGCAAGGTTAAGTCCTTAGGGTGACCAGGCAAGACTACCCAAAGAACCAAATCAACACTCCCAATGCCACAACTGCCCACCTGATTACTCTTGCCACATGCCCCTGGCCGAAATCGTTTATCAAACCCCAGTTGATAACCATGCACCACGTGCCATCAACATCACATGATACCTTTCCAAAACAGGTTCAATATATCATTAAGTCAATATTAACATTTGATTGTCCAAAACCATGTCATGAGCACGTAGCGTGTCTAAGCAAAGATACTACAACGGTCTAAAACCCATGTTGGCAATCTAATAATGTCCAACTAGTAATCCACAACTAGGGTGACAAAGGGGTCATGGCACATACTTAAATAATCAAGGTGTCATACAGCAAATTGGTACTTATCTAATTCCCCATTTTTAAATAAAGTATTTTTCTATTTGAACTTAGCATGCAATAGGTTAAATCAAAATAGATTTCAAAATAGGATCAACATGGTCAAAGCACAACTTGCCTTCAAAAAGTACTTGTTCTTGGTCTTGAGTTGGATCCTGAGTCAATACTTCTCCTTCGAATCCTTCCGGCACTTCAACGTCTACTCGTAAAGCGTGCAAATAGCAAATACACAAATAAACAATAGGCAAAAAGTGTCCAAACATCCAAATAAAATCCATAAACAGAGAGAACATAATTTTATGAATTTTTAGAAACTGGAATCGTCAAATTTGGAGTTAAAACGCAAAAGTTATGATTATTTAAAGTTTAAATAATCAATTAAATAATTTTGCAGAGAAAAACTTTAGTCCAAAAATTAAATAAAATTCATATTTAGGAAGATCTCAATTTTATACAAATTTAGAAATTTGAATCACTCAAATCGGAGTTGAAACACAAAAGTTATAAGCGTTTGAAGTTTGAAACAAAATCTGAAATCATTATTTCGAATTAATAAATCATTTTCTTTTCGAAATTAATTATTGCGTCAGCCTGGACACGTGTCATCCTGTGATTGGTCCACGGTGACTGCTTGGCGTCGACGCCGAACGGCCTCCATGATGATGTCGGCATGACGTCATCATGCCACGCGGCACCACTCAGGTGATGCCACGTGTCCGGCCCATGGATCGGGTCACGGCGGCACGGTCCACGGTGGATCGGCGCCGCGGCAGTGCGGCGACATGCGGGCCCGCATGTCGGGCCCGCCCACGTCTTGCTTACGCCGCGGCGCGCCTAGGCTACGTGGCAAGATCGTGTCCGCTGATTTGGAAATCAACGCCGCGATTAGATCCAGGGTTAACACGTTGAAAACTACTCGATGATCGTGGGCCGCTCGATCTAGATCGGACGGTCCAGATCTAACCCTACGATAACACCGCTTTCACGGCCTGAGGTGATCGTGGGGCGTTGGATGTTGATCAAACGGTCCTGATACAATCGGGTTTGGAAGCTCGTGACTCACCGCTACCGTTCGATCGGAATCGGACGGTCGTAAGCTTCAGACCGTGATGGCGGCGCGGCGGGCTCTGCCACGGAGACGAGGACGGCGACCTTCCGCGGCGGCGTTTCCGAGGGTCTCCGGCGAGGTGGATGGTGCGGTCCGATGCGCCTTGCTCTTGCGGTTCCAGATCCGGGCTTCAACACTACGGAGACGGCTTGACGGCGGCGCGGCGCGACGAACTCCAATGAAGCCCTAACCCTACTACGGCGAGCAATTCCTCGGCCAAGACGGCGACTCGGGCGGTGTGGCTTGGGGAAAGGGGCGGCGTCGAACGACGATTCTCGGGACGGGTCCACGCCTTAAATCTTGCCTCGGCGTGCGGCGCCAAATCGGAACCCTAACCGTGTCCCGCTTGGTCACGGCGGAGCTCTCCTACCGGGATTCGAACGGAGACGATGGTGGGGACCGCCCACGTGTCGCGATGAGCGGCTACGATTGCTCACGCGCTGAAGCGGATCCGACCGGACTCGGGCTCGAGCCGGCGGTCCAATCCTGACCGTTGGATCCCGATACAACCGGCCAGGATCGATTGGGTTAGGATGGTTTGGTCGAGTCGATCGCTCGGTCGGACTCGAGTCCGACTTCGGGTTCGACTTCGATCGGATGAACAAGATTTCGACCGAGTTGAATTTCCAGCGATTTAATATTTAAAATAATTCCCAGTAATTCATTTAATTCATTAAAAATAGCAAAAGACTCAGAAAAATTCCAGAAAAATTCTGGAAAATATCTTAGGGTATTTGGGACTCAAATAAAATATTTCCAACAAAATTTTATTTGCAAAGTTTAATTCTTTAATTATTTCAAAATGGAATAAATTCAAATAAATTCCAAATAAATCCAATTAAATTCCAGAAAATTCCAAAAATTCACCAAAGTGCCAAATCACACATGAATTTAAGAAAAGCAAAATTTTGGGGTGTTACAAACCTCCCCCCTTAATAGAATCTCGTCCCCGAGATTCGTGGCTTACTACAGAAATAGGTTTGGAAACTCTTTCTTCAATTCCTCTTCACAGCTCCCAAGTCGCTTCGCTCTCGCATGGTTGCTCCACCGCACTCTACGTAAACGGGTTGACTTGTTTCTAGTTTCTCGATCCATTGTGTCTAAAATCTTCACGGATGCTCCTTATAAGTCAAATCCTCTTGCAACTCAATTGACTCTAGCGATGTCTGCTCCTCGGTACTGAGACACTTCTTCAACTGGGACACATGGAATACATCATGTACTCCTGTTAACGACTGTGGCAACTCCAGCTGATAAGCAACTTCGCCTCTGCGGCTCAAAATCTTAAATGGTCCAACATAACGGGGTGCGAGTTTCCCTTTGGCATGGAACCTCTTAACTCCCCTAAGAGGCGTACCTCTGAGGTATACAAAATCTTCCGGTTCAAAACTCAAGTCTCGGCGACGGTTGTCAGCATAACTCTTCTGTTGTGATTGGGCTATCTTCAACCTTTCCCTAATCACGGCAATCTGCTCTTCAGCCTTTTGAAGAATATCTGGCCCAAAGACACATCGCTCAATTGCCTCATTCCAATTCAATGGTGTCCGACAGGTCGACTCATACAAAGGCCTCAAAAGGTGACATCTCAGTAAACTAGCCTGATAACTATTGTTGTAATCGAACTCGGCATACGGCAAACTCTTATCCCAAGAGGTAGCATAAGCTAATGCACAAGCTCTCAACATATCCTCCGAATCTGGTTGACTCTTTCGGCCTGTCCATCCGTCTGTGGGATGATAAGGTATCTTGAAGTTCAAACGGGTTCCCATGGCTTCATGCAACTTATTCCAACCTTGAGGTAAATTGGGTACCTCTGTCTGATACAATCCTCTTTGGCACTCCGTGCAAACAGACAATCCTGATCATGTACAATTACGCTAATTTATCTCCAGTAAGTGGTCTTCACGGGATAAAATGGGCTACTTTAGTCAAGCGATCCACTATAACCCATATGGAGTCATAACCTCCTTGAATCTTAGGCAAACCGGTAATGAAATCCATTCCGATTTCCTCCCACTTCCACTCGGTATTTTCAAATTTGTAGCAATCCCATCGTCTCTCGATGCATTGCCTTGACTTTCTGGCATATGTCGCACAATGCAACATGCTCAAGAACTTCACGTTTCATACTCGGCCACCGAATCTCTCCTTCAGATCCTGATACATCTTGGCGCTTCCAGATGAATTGAGTACTTGAGTCATGGGCTTCTTCCAAAATCGATTGCTTTAACTCCTTTTTCTTAGGCACACAAATGCGATCCTTCATCCACAACGTGCCTTGCTCATCCAACTTGAAGTCCTCTCGCCTTGCCTTCCTCCTTGATGGACTTAATCCTGCGGATCTTGTCATCATCCTTCCGCCCTTCTCGGATCTGGTCCTCTAGAGTAGGCTTTACTTCTAATGCGCCAAGAATCCGCCAGTACCACCTCAATCTTCATTTTCTGAAAATCCTCACATAACTCATCCCGACTTGTGGCTAACATCGTACTCACTGTATGGCTTTTCCGACTCAGAGCATCGGCTACTACGTTGGCCTTCCCGGATGGTAATGGATTCCAACATTGTAGTCCTTGATCAACTCTAACCATCTCCTTTGCCTCATATTCAGATCCGATCGGGTGAATATGTACTTAAGGCTCTTATGATCCGTATATACTTCACATCTGTTTCCAATCGATAGTGACGCCATATCTTCAAGGCATGCACTACGGCAGCCTAACTCTAGGTCATGTGTCGGATAATTTTCCTCATGCGGCCTCAATCGCCTTGATGCATAAGCGACGACCTTTCCGTTACGCATCAAGACACATCCGAGTCCTTGGCGCGTCGTCACAATAAATATCAAAGCTTTGAGCAACATCCGGTAGAACTAACACCGGTCTTGATGTCAATCGCTTCTTCAGCTCCTGAAATCCTTTCTCACATTCTCAAGCGCCCATGCAAACTTCTTTTCCTTCTTCAACAATTGCGTAAGAGGTTTCGCAATTGTCGAAGCCTTCGATGAAACGGCGGTAGTATCCTGCCATTCCAAGGAAACTCCGACCGGGTCACGCCTTTCTACGCTCCCAATGTAACACAGCTTCTACTTTGCTTGGGTCTACGGCGACTCCTTCTGCGGTCATTACATGTCCAAGAAACTCCACCTTGTCCTTCCAAAAATCACACTTGCTGAACTTGGCGAAAAGTTGTCGTTCCTCGCCTTTTCCAAAACTCGCCTTAAGTGTTCGGCATGTTCATCCTCTGTTTTGGAGTAGATTAGGATATCATCTATGAACACGACGACAAACTTGTCCAAGTATTCCATGAACACCTTATAAATCATATTCATGAAATATGCTGGCGCATTCGTCAGACCAAAAGACATAACTGTAAACTCGTAATGTCCATATCTTGACGAATGCGCTCTTCGGATATCTTCTGATCGGATCTTCAATCGATGGTATCCCGATCTCGTGATCAATCTTGGAGAAAACTCCGGCTCCTCTCACCGATCGCACAAATCATCAATCCCGGTAGCGGATACTTATTCTTCACGGTGACTTCATTGAGTGCACGGTAGTCAATGCACATCCTGAAACTCCCGCCCTTTTTCTTGACAAACAAAATCGGTGCTCCCCACGACGCACGAGCCTCGGCCTCGATAAATCCTTTCTCCATTAACTCTTCTAGCTGTTTCTTCATCTCAACCAACTCCTCGGTGGACATCCGATAGGGTCTCTTTGCTATCGGTCTTTGTACTGTACAAGCTCTATCACAAACTCTATGTCCCTGTCTCGCGGCATACTGTAGATCTTCAGAAAACATCCGGGTACTCATTCACTACGAGACATCCTCTATGCTGATTGTCTTGGTATCATTAACCATCAACTGTCCTTCTCTAACTGGGCAGAGCTTGAAATTCCACTTTCTTTCCACACGGGCTCTCAATCGAGATAGTCCTTCGTCCACAATCCAATACGGCCTTGTGCTTGGATAACCAATCCATTCCCAATATAACGCCTAAGGTCCGGGTCTCCAAAATTATAAGGTTTGCTAGGAATTCTATTCCATCTATTAGTATTCTCACCCGAACATCCTACTTTCGCTCGGAGTTCGGAACCAGGGTTTGAACTAAAAGCATGCATCTAAGTCTTGCAATCCTCAAATCATTTCTAGTAGCAAAGCCTTGCGAAACAAACGAATGCGAAGCTCGAGTCAAACAAAACCGCTGTGCAGTCGAGTTAACAAGTAACTTACCCAAGACGACGTCAGTAGCATTCTGCAAAGGTATCTGCGGTGACATGGTTGACTCGGCCTCACCACGGCCTGGTGTGGCTCTGCCTTTGGCGTCCTAGCTGGGGTGGTTCCTAGATTGAAGCGAATCGAGTCATTCTGCTGTCTTCTTTGGACAATCATGGCAAAGTGTCTGGCTCGTTGCGCTTGTAGCAGCCTCACTGCTCCTTGCCGATCGCCTGGAGTAGTGTTTCTAGCGGGGCTGGGTCCGTAGTTCGATTGACAGGTCTTGGTGCCGGGATGGTGTCCTTGTTGCATTCTCGTGGTTGGAATCAAGAATTGATTTGGTGCAACTCTCAGCGCCGCTATGCGTTCCTGGCGTGATCCTTGCTGTTGCATCCTGCGCTTCTGTTCCCATCCGGGCCTTCCTTGCGCTTGTCCTCAAGAATAAGTGCCTTATTCACCAACTCTTGGAAATCTGGAAAGGTGTGGGTGATCAATCCTACTTGTAATCCTGAGTTAAGTCCCTTCATAAAACGAGACTGTCTGGCTTTATCTGTCGCTACATCCTCAGGTGCGTAGCGTGCTAGCTGTGTGAACTTGTTCAGGTAGTCGGCCACTGGCTGATTACCTTGCTTGATGCTCAACTCCTCCTTCTTAAGGTCCATGATTCCTTCAGCACGCGTGATACCGGCTTAAAGCGGTGTGAACTCTTCCCAAGTGATATCTTGAGGGTTCTCTTGCGTGGCACAGAAGTTCTCCCACCATTCGGCGGCTGTTCCTTCCAACTGATGAGAAGCGTAGAGTACCTTCTCATTTCCTACGCATTGAGCTATGTGTAGCTTCCTCTCGATCGATCTTAGCCAATCGTCGGCCTCCAATGGATTGGCATTCCCAGAGAAAGTGGGTGGGTGAGTTCTCATGAACTCTGACAGTCTTGTATTCTGGCGTTGTCCATGATTAACTTGATTAGCAGTGGCCTGAGCAGTGACGTGTTGCATTTGTTGCATCATAGCATGCATCAACTGAGTCTGAGCAGCAAGAAATGCTCCAAAATTCTGCACATCCAGTGGCGGTGCTGGTGCTCCATCATTGGGGTTTTCTGCTGGGCGAGAACCACTCCCATTGCTTCCAAGGTTTCCGCGGGTGTTCACCATCTGTCGATTTGCTCTAAGTTTTAGAGATGAGAGGGAAACAAGAATAGACAAGTAATATGGAACTTATGCGGGGCGAAAGGTGTAATTTTAAGGTCCTACTTTATTATTAATAACTTGGTATGGCTGCTTACAATGCCTAAGGGCCTTGCAACACATACTGCACACTCAACAAACAATGAAAATCCAAATCGAACTAACTCTGGAGTCTAACGCCTAAAGGGTGACTCTTTATTCTATGACGCCGACTCGCGAAGGAGTCTCACTATAGAACCTATGCTCACTCATCGAGAAAACCTCCACGGCACTGGGTATGCAGGTGCTTTGCGGCATAGGCGCGAAAGCGATTGCCATGTCCAAAGAATCGCCCTTCGTGGTAGTCGAAGAAGCGATGTCCTCATCGAGATCGACTCCTCTGGATCTGGCTCGTGTAGCTCAATCTTGGCTCAGGTCTGGTCCGTACAAAGTCATCTCCAACTCGTCAATCCTTCGCAGAAGGTGTGCCACATACTCTTGAGCTTCCCGCCATCTGTTCTTCTCTGTCGTGATCTCCTTGCGGGCCTTCTGTAGCTCCTTGCTTGTATCATCTAGTACATCCTCCTGGGCGACAACAAATCGTGCCAACTGTGTAACCGTGGCATCCTCATCCTGAATCGCCTTCGGGTCAAGAAGGTTATTGCTACGCGGGTGATAACGGAACACCGTGCTCTCCAACTCTATGGCGTAGATACGGGTAATGTGCCGCATTGCTCGTCGTGATACTTCTTGGATACCCATCTGCATTGTAGATCTCTGGCGGTCTGCAGTGTATCGGGCGATTGCCTGGGCCCTTCTTCCTAGCAGGTACCTCAATCTTCACGTCACAAGCCTTGATCAATCCCGCTTGTCTGATCACTTCTACTTGGTATTGCGGCTTCTCAAAATCTCCGAGAGTTTGTAGCATATGCCAAAGTTCCGCAGCGTGACCAATTCCCAGATCAACGTAGTTGAACTCTTCCTCCATCTGTCACAAGAGTGCTTACGTAAGAACTCGGAATTTTTAAATTGTGACAAGGTAAGGAAAAATTTCAGCAAGAGACAAGATAAGAGAGAAGGGGATAAGTCGAGATGTCATTTCTTATCTTGACAAATTTTTAGCTTTTAGAAAATAGGTTTTATCCTCACTACGACCATTCTAGCTTAGGGTTGAGCCTACAGTCAAGTATGGCTCTGATACCACCTCTGTCGGGACCCCGAATTTGCAAATCCGGACCCTCTGTGTATTCAACACTAGTCCAGGAACGCGCTAGTGCACACAGTCTTAACATCGGTAAATATCACAATCATACCATTCGATACTAATAAAGTACTTTTATTTAATTAAGCAAACTGGTTACTTGACCTTATGGCCAAGTCACAAATATACGCCTCGCAGGGCGATACTTAGTAAGAGAGAAATAGTAGCAGCGGAAAATCAAAGAAGGTAACATCGTGGCGCCATCCAGTATACCACAGGCAACTGACTGGGCTCGCTTCCCTAAGTAGACGGATCCTCTTGGAGTTCCTCCTCCAAAGCTGGTGTAGTCTCCTCTTCAACTGGTGTTGTAATGAGGCAAGGGTGAGTACTTGGTACTCAGCAAGTCATGCACAGAATGCAAGCTAATATACTATATGCATGGCTTGGTACAAAGGAATAGCTCAAGGTATATTTGCAGTAAACAGCATTTGACAAGTAGTATAAGTAGATTCGAAAGCAGTAGAAACAAGTAAAGTATAAATAACTTTTCAAGAAGTTTAACAACCATCTTCCCATCCTAAACCACATTTCCTTCAACATCATTATTAATCCAGCCCAACCTTTCAAACCAAAGTTATTTTTGAGAAAATCTAACCCTTGACTGTAATTCCCGAGCGATGTCCAATACCGCGGACACGGCTATTCGAATAGATTCTAAACTCTGCAGAGGTTATGCACTTTACCCACAAGATACAACAAACACCACAAAGGCGAAGTTCAGTAACAAAGTCTTTCTGAGACTTCTAACAATACAAGTGGTCCTCCCCTGCTATTGCGCAAGACTAACCCTTCCCTTCGCTAAGGCGAAGTCTAGGCCAATCAACTGTTAGATGGGTACCTGGCCTCGGCCCAGACGCTCCCCGCACAACTTACACAAAGGGTGTAGTTGACCTCCGAGGTCCCACAGTGCGTTATTAGCAACTTAGTCAACTAGGTCCGTCCCATTACAGACATGTGGTTGCACGTTAGACCCAGTTCAAAGGCTTGCAAGGTTAAGTCCTTAGGGTGACCAGGGCAAGACTACCCGAAGAACCAAATCAACACTCCCAATGCCACAACTGGCCCACCTGATTACTCTTGCCACATGCCCCGGCCGAAAATCATTTATCAAACCCCAGTTGATTACCATGCACCACGTGCCATCAACATCACATGATACCTTTCCAAAACAGGTTCAATATATCATTAAGTCAATATTAACATTTGATTGTCCAAAACCATGTCATGAGCATGTAGCAGGTCTAAGCAGTATACTACAACGGTCTAAAACCCATGTTGGCAATCTAATAATGTCCAACTAGTAATCCACAACTAGGGTTACAAAGGGGTCATGGCACATACTTAAATAATCAAGGTGTCATACAGCAAATTGGTACTTATCTAATTCCCCATTTTTAAATAAAGTATTTTTCTATTTGAACTTAGCATGCAATAGGTTAAATCAAAATAGATTTCAAAATAGGATCAACATGGTCAAAGCACAACTTGCCTTCAAAAAGTACTTGTTCTTGGTCTTGAGTTGGATCCTGAGTCAATACTTCTCCTTCGAATCCTTCCGGCACTTCAACGTCTACTCGTAAAGCGTGCAAATAGCAAATACACAAATAAACAATAGGCAAAAAGTGTCCAAACATCCAAATAAAATCCATAAACAGAGAGAACATAATTTTATGAATTTTTAGAAACTGGAATCACAAATTTGGAGTTAAACGCATAAAAGTTATGATTATTTAAAGTTTAAATAATCAATTAAATAATTTTGCAGAGAAAAACTTTAGTCCAAAAATTAAATAAAATTCATATTTAGGTAGATCTCAATTTTATACAAATTTAGAAATTTGAATCACTCAAATCGGAGTTGAAACGCAAAAGTTATAAGCGTTTGAAGTTTGAATCAAAATCTGAAATCATTATTTCGAATTAATAAATCATTTTCTTTTTCGGAAATTAATTATTGCGTCAGCAAGGACACGTGTCATCCTGTGATTGGTCCACAGTGACTGCTGACGTCAGCACCGAACGGCCTCCATGATGACATCAGCATGACGTCATCATGCCACGTGGCATCACTCGAGTCGCCACGCGTGTCCGGCCCATGGATCGGGTCCACGCGCACGGTCCACGGTGGGTAGCGCCGCGGCTTGATGCGGCCGACATGCGGCCCGCATGTCGGCGGCCCATGCGCTTACGCGCTGCGCGCGCGCCTAGGCTACGTGGCAAGATCGCGGTCCGCGATTTGGAAATCAACGGCCGCGATTAGATCCAGGGTTAACACGTTGAAAACTACTCGATGATCGTGGGCCGCTCGATCTAGATCGGACGGTCCAGATCTAACCCTACGATAACATTGCTACGGCCTGAGGTGATCAGGCCGTTGGATCTTGATCCAACGGTCCAGATCCAATCGGGTTTGGAAGCACGTGACTCACCGCTACCGTTCGATCGGAATCGGACGGTCCAGAAGCTTCGCACTGGTGATGGCGGCGCGGCGGGGCTCGGGCTACCGGAGATGAGGACGGCGACCTTCCGTGCGGCGTTTCCGAGGGTCTCCGGCGAGGTGGATGGTGCGGTCCGATGCGCCTTGCTCTTGCGGTTCCAGATCTGGGCTTCAACACGGCGGAGACGGCTTGACGGCGGCGGCGTGCGCACGAACCCGAAGCGAAGCCCTAACCCTACTACGGCGAGCAATTCCTCGGCCAAGACGGCGACTCGGGCGGTGTGGCTTGGGGAAAAAGGGGCGGCGTCGAACGACGATTCTCGGGGACGGGTCCACACCTTAAATCGCCGACGCGGCGCAAGAATCGGAACCCTAACCGTGTCCCGCTTGGTCACGGCGGAGCTCTCCTACCGGGATTCGAACGGAGACGATGGTCGGGGACCGCCCACGTGTCGCGATGAGCGGCTACGATTGCTCACGCGCTGACGGATCCGACCGACTCGGGCTCGAGCCGTGCGGTCCAATCCGGACCGTTGGATCCCGATCCAACGGCCGGATCGATTGGGTTAGAGTGGGTTTGGTCGAGTCGACTGGCTCGGGTCGGACTCGAGTCCGACTCGGGTTCCGACTCGGTCGGATGAACAGTACTCGACCCGAGTTGAATTTCCAGCGATTTAATATTTAAAATAATTCCCAATAATTCATTTAATTCATTAAAAATAGCAAAAGACTCAGAAAAATTTCAGAAAAATTCTGGAAAATATCTTAGGGTATTTGGGACTCAAATAAAATATTTCCAACAAAATTTTATTTGCAAAGTTTAATTCTTTAATTATTTCAAAATGGAATAAATTCAAATAAATTCCAAATAAATCCAATTAAATTCCAGAAAATTCCAAAAATTCACCAAAGTGCCAAATCACACATGAATTTAAGAAAAGCAAAATTTTGGGGTGTTACACGCAGGGGAGTGTTTGGTTTCAAGAGCATTTTTGCTTTGATCTTTCCATTCCTTTCCTGCGCATACCTAGAAAAATTGTATATTGCCGTGGTCGCCTCTGGTCCTGGGCTATGTTGGCTGTTCCCTGCTTGACGGATGGTGGCTTCCGGCGCCTAAGTCGTACAAGGTCGGGCGACCAGGGGTTGCGCGTGGCCCGGTCTCGTAAGACGGCCAGCTCCACCGACACCGCTAAGTCCCCCGCCCCTGGCTCTCCTGTTTCCTTATACGCAGCCCCGTAAAGCGTAATTCCAGGTCACTTGGAACGTAAGCCCAATTAGCTTTAGAACCACGGCTGTCGGCATTTTCTACACCGGGGTACTCTTCCCGCCCTCAAAAAAGGTATGGAGGGCCCCACGTGGCTGCATGGCGCGAGCAGTGCTCTTAAGCCCTCCTCGCGGGGCGAGGAGGCCCACATGGCAGCGTGGCGAGCAGCGCCCCTAAGCCGTCCTCGCGGCGCGAGGAGGCCCACGTGGCAGCGTGGCGAGCAGTGCCCTTAAGCCCTCCTAGCGGGGCAAGGAGGCCCACGTGGCAACGTGGCGAGCAGCGCCCCTAAGCCCTCCTCGCGGGGCGAGGAGGTCCACATGGCAACGTGGCGAGCAGCGCCCCTAAGCCCTCCTCGCGGGGTGAGAACGACCACGTGGCAAGACGCAAGGGTGAAGAAGGCTTCGCCCGGAAGCTTCCCATGGGGCGTGGTGTCAGGGCATTTAATGCGGGGCATGGCGCTAGGCCCCTTTTCCTGACATGCCACAACTGGCCTGTCATGGGAACCGCACAGCCCTAACGGCTCGTGACGTAGCGGCACAAAGAAGGAGGCCCCAAGATGGGATGCATTAATGAAATGTAATTAATGAGCTGTGTAGCGGCGTAGTTTTGTCCCCCCACTTGCCCAGGCCGACCAGGGGTATATAAGGACGGATGGGTGTACGTGGGACGGAGGAGGACGAGGACGAGAGGAAAGAGACGGCACGAATGAGAGCTTTGGCCAAGACTAACAAAGACCTCAGACAGGACGTAGGGCTATTACCCGCCTAGGGGGCCCGAACCTGGAAAAATCAAGTGTGTCCACAGTTTATCTTCTCCGGACGGCGAGGAGAGAGTGACCGGATTACGTCTCCGCTAAGCACACCCCCAAACCGAACTAAAACCTCCCTCGCGGGAGGATCCTGTCGTAAAAAACGCTGACAGGGGCGCGCCAGGTAGGGGTGCGCGATTGGCGTACTTCGGTTTGACTCCAGCCATTCCCGGCGAAATCCATCAAAGGTCCATCCATCGGGAGGATGGCGGGTTCGCATACAACAACAACACCACCCGCAGCCGGAGCTGTCAGTCCTCCGGCTGCACCCACTCGCTCTCCCCGGGCGAAGGGCGACTCCGTGCCGCTTCCAACTGGGGGCGCCGAGACATCTCGAGGGGTCGTCGGGCCCCCAGCTCGCCGTCGACTGGCATGGGAAGAACCTCCGTGCGGCGCGTCTCCTGCTGAGTAATCCACCTCTGGACCTCGCAGGGGACAACCCCGCCGCACCTTGGCTCCGGGATGTGGTTCGCCTCGTGGAGGCGGCACAGCTTCGAGTAGGGACTTCCGATCGGTCCCCAACCGACGGAACTCCCCCCTCGAAGGGGCGTGCTCACTCTTCCCACACCTCAAGCCGCCCGGGCGGGAGACGTATTGGCCAGGAGGGCCCAAGCAGGCACCCCGGCCCCGTTGGGGGCCGCGGGGTCACGGAGGATCCTCACGGGGGGGCTCCGGCGACGGCGCAGCGACGATTCTCACGGCCGCTCGTGCGGTCACCATACCCGAAATTCTGAGCGCACACTGCTTACAGTTTCTGGGGGCTGGACCCCCTCCCGAGATTCCCCCGTCTAGAGTTCGGAGGAAGTTCATTCCTCCCGCTCCCCGGGGACTCGTCTTCGGCAGACCTCCGCGCATTCTGCGCGTCGAGACGTCGGAACTGAGGATGACTCCCCTTACACTGCGGGATGCCAGGCGTTCACCTGGCAGCTACGCCGCGTGGAGTGGCCCGACAGGTTTCGCCCGGCGTCCCTCGAGAAGTATGACGGCACCACCAACCCGGAGGAGTTCCTGCAAATTTACACCACGGTGGTGCGTGCCGCGGGCGGGTCCAGCAGGGTGATGGTGAATTACTTCCTCACGGCCCTAACCGGATTCGCCCGATCCTGGTTGTTGAACCTTCGGCGAGGATCGATTTCCTCGTGGGAAGGATTGTGCGACGTTTTCGTCGCCAACTTCTAGGGGTCCTACGTATAGCCGGGCGCGGAAGACGACCTCCACGCCCTTGAGCAAAAGAAAGGGGAATCGTTGCGAGACTTTGTGCGGTGCTTTTGCCACTGTCGCAACACGATTCCCCGAATTTCGGAACAACCGGTCGTCATCGCCTTTCGGAGGGGCGTGCGGCACACTGGCTACCCACGACATCACCACTACCTCGGAGCTCTTCTCTCTCGCACACCGATGTGCTAGGGCAGCGGAGGCTAGAGGACCCACACCAACCCCCGTGGCGCTCCGAGGAAAGGATGAAGCCGGCCCTTCGTGGGACCCTGGCCCCGCGACCAAGAAGAAGAAGAAGCGCGACGCGGACGAGACCAGGCGGGTCTTGGCCGCCGAGCGCTCTCGCCGGGACAACCGGCCCAAAAGACGCGACCGCCCTACCCGGCGGGATGACCATCTCGGGCAAGGGCGCGATCGCCCTGCCCGGCGAGATGACCATCCTGAACAGGGGGTGACCTCCCCGACCGGCGGGATGACCGCCAAGCGCGCCGTCCCGACGGTCGTGAAGGCGACGGGGGCAAATCCTTCTGCCCCATCCACCAAACCCACTCGCACAACTTGGCGCGTTGTCCAGTCATGAGCGAGATTGTGGAGTAGCGGTTGAAGGATCATTGCCCCTGGCGAGACAAAGACGAAGACTCTGCCTCGTTGGGATTCCAGCGGGCGGATCGAACAGTGGCGTACATCAATGGTGGGTCCGCCACCTATCCCTCCAACATGACCTTCAAGCGGCACTGGAGGGAGGTGTACGTCGTGGGAACAAGCTCAGGCATGTGCCGAATGCTAAAGTGGTCGGAGGAGCCGATCACCTTCATCAGGCCAATCATCCTGAGAGTACTGCCGGCCTAGGTAGCCTTCCTCTCGTGGTCTCGCCCACGGTCCGGAATGTGAAGCTGGGGTCGGGTATTGCTGGACAGAGGGAGTGCAATTAACCTCCTGTCTGAGCGGGCCTTTGTCAAGCTCCAGATCCCCCTCCAGGAGATGGAGCCCGCTTTGCCCGTTTTCGGCATCGCCCCAGGGGCTGGCTTGATGCCCCAGGGACGGGTGCGCCTTCCCGTCACCTTTGGGAAGGAAAGCAACTACCACACAGAGATGGTAGATCTCGAGGTCGTCTCCTTCGACCTCCCGTTCAACGCTTTGCTTGGTCGACCTGCTTTGGCCAAGTTCATGGCGGTAACCCACTACGGCAATGCGGTGGTGAAGATTTCGTGACCCGTCGGTCCCATCACCATCCAGGTGGATAAGACGGATGCCCTACGCTACCACAAGGAAGCGATGGATGTGGTTGGCGCCACCTGCTCTGGCCGTAATGAGGTAGCATCCCCCAGTGCCCCTCAGGCGGAGAACCGCACCTCACTCGCCTCGGCTGGTGACCTGCGAGCGGTGCCCCATGAGGGAGGGCGAGCCCGAGAAGAGCGTCTCCATAGGGGCCAGTCTCAGCGCCAAATAGGAAGACGCGCTCGTCACCTTCCTCCGGTCTAATTCAGACGTGTTTGCATGGCACCCGTCCGAGATGACCGGGGTTCCCAGGGAGGTGATCGAGCATCAATTGGCGACGCTGCCCGGCGCGCGGCCTTTCCGGCAGAAAATCCGGGGACAGGCCCTCGAGCGGCAAGACTCCATCAAGCAGGAGGTAGAAAAACTTCTGAGCGCAGGGATTGTTTGTGAGGTCACTCACCCTGAGTGGCTCGCCAGCCCTGTACTCGTAAGAAAATCCAATGAGAAGTGGCGGATGTGCGTTGACTTCACTGACCTCAACAAGGCCTGCCCGAAGGACCCTTACCCACTGCCTCGGGTTGATCTCATCGTCGACTCGACCGCAGGCTGCGAATTGCTATGCTTTCTGGATGCGTACTCCGGGTACCACCAGATTAGCATGGCCCCTGGAGACGAAGAGAAGACCGCGTTCATCACCCCTATGGGCGTGTATTGTTATGTCAAAATGCCATTCGGGTTGAAGAACACGGGTTCAACCTACTAGCGCGCCATGCACACCATGTTCCGTTCACTAGGGGAAGCGAACCCCGACGCCGGGAGAGTGACCAGACGAGGGCGCGCGTGCACCGCACCGCCCAACTTCGGGAGTACCGGGGTAAAAGAAGAGGATGCCGCAGGAGGCGGCATCGAAACTGTTGGCGCCGGCGGAGCCGGCACCATCTCCGGGGCAATGGTCGTCGGCACCCCGGAGGAGAAGCCTACTCCCCCTAGTGTCGCAGGAGGACTGTATGGTGCATATATGAAGTTCATTCGGCATGATTGGAACAAAGTTTCGTGTTGTGCACCGTTTTGGTATGCGTGTAGTTTGCAGTACCATTAGGGACCCGCCGTGCATGAATGTTTCGCATCGACTCGGACGTACTCAAAATGCTTATTGAAATGGGATAGGGCATATATGAACTCCATCCGGGGAGTTTGACACCAATTTTCCTTTCGTGCATCGTTTTCGTCCGGAAGCAGCTTGCAGTACACCTTGCGACTCGTCGCGGAGGGATGTTCCACACTCACTTGGACGTATTCGAAATGAATGCAGAATTGTGCTGAAAGGCATGTAAAGTCCACTCGCGGAGTTTGGCGTACATTTTCCTTCCGTGCATCGTTTTGATACGCACGCAGCTCGCAGTACCCGTTGGCACCTATCGCTGAGAAATGTTTTACACCGACCCGGATGCAGCAGAAATGCATGCCGAAATGAGCTTTGGCACACATGAACTCTATTCAGGGTGTCTGCCACAAGCTTTCTTTTCGTACTCGTTACGCATGCGAACGTGACTTATGGTTCCGTTTGTGGTGTAGGTTTCACACCGACTCGGATGAGCCCAAATTGCTTGCTAAAATGAGCTACGGCAAACATGAAGCCCATTCGGGTTGATTGACACTCAGCTTGGCATTTACCCACTATTGTCGTCGGACGTCCGACGCTAATTGTGTGTTGTGGTATAGTGTTGGTGTAAAGCAATAATGACCAATAATCGGCGATACGCAACTTTATTGATCAGAGTGAATTACAGAGGAAGGATTACAAGGCTAAAAGTCTACTCCTATGCAAAGGAAACGAAAAGTAGAAGTATTGGTTGGTTGTGTTGATGATTGCTCTAAATGTAGTCCGTCGTCTCCTTTTATAATCTTCGGCCTGACTATGTTCGTTTATATCTCCTCTTGCTATCATATGCATGATCGTATCTACCTCAATCTCTGATTTTACCCGTATGGGCCTCAGTTTCCTTTTTAGCATACTACATGTTAAATAATCGTGATTCCTCAGTCCAAAACTGTATCGTCTTTCTTCATAAACTTAGTCTTCTTAGCACCGAATCCGAATTCGTATTGGCTTACTCCCTTCAATTCTTATATATTGCACCGAATCTGAATTCATATCGACTTACCCCCCTGTTACCAATATTACGTGTTGACATATGCCCCCTGATTTTGGGATATGTCTGAACATGTCCCAAAATTTTACTCTATAAATGCTTCTTGATGAGGACATACAAGCATAGATACAGCCACGTCAACACATCAAGTTGAAACCAACGATGTAATATAAGGACCAATTATTCGAGCTCGTGCATGACAATTCAATTACCTGGTGAATGCATTCCTCGGGTTGCATACAAATATTTTAATGAATGGAATACTATTTAATCCTTGTGATGATTTTATTGTCCTTAGGAATCAAGGAGAAGAACCTCCAAATGTCAAGCATGAAGCCAGTCCTTAAGGCGCACAAAATCAACTCGGATTCGGCCTCCCGGACAGCACCAACTTAAAATGGCCATAACTTTTGATCCACAATGGTGTTCGGGGTCCATGAGTACTTGTTTGAAAGGTTTCTTCATCCTCTTTCCAATGGATCCAGTCTCATCTACAAATTCCATCCGAGATGATGGGAATCTGCCAAACAAGTGATGTCACTTTTTCAGTCCGAGATGACATGGGCCTTGGGCCTTGTAAATTGAGTTGTAATTGGCCTCCACATGTTTTGTCCTTGTTTCCCACACCTCTAACTTTCATAAATAGCCAGCCATCGCCTCTTTTAGGTTTTGGGTTTTATTTGATTAGTTTATCCAAGTGCAAATTTGATCCTACGAGTTGTGCTGGACAACCACCTTGTCAAGATCGTCAATAAGACTCTATCTTGTTTTGCCATCAACTTTTATCCGCTATTTTAGATTGCTTATACTATCGTTCTTGCTTGTTCTCAGTTGCTTGCAGGAATTGAACCTTGTGTTCAGGTTGATCGTGCCCATGGCAAGATCAATAACCCTCTGGAGTTGGCTTAGCAATTGCTAAGGCGCATCATCGTCGTACGGTGTAGTCAGATTGTCAAAGTCGTCTCCACCCAAATCGATCGCGTGTTTCTCATCGAAAGATCGAGACACCCAAAGTGCTATCAGAGCAAACCAGGTTGCTCGGTGAGGAAATTCTATACCCATAGTAGTAGATCGCAATTTTATTTTCCTAGAGTTCAGTTCAACCCAAAAGAAGAAAATAAAATTAGGATTAGTCTCTCATCCCAAGACAATCTGAACTTCGCAATTTTCTTTCAGTGCATTGCATTATTGAATTTTTGGTTGCATCGTCGTGTCGAGTTGATGATTTCTAGTTCTTGTTGGTGTCTAGTTCTTCATATCTTTTTACACCTACCAAGAAGTCGGTCCGTACCAAGTTATTTTGCTCTCGGTTTCGGTCAAGCAAAGGAGTTCGTGTCAATCCACACGAAGCCAGTTCAGACCGCTCCAAGAATAGTTCGGACCGTCCGAAGAAAGACAATCCACACGAAGCCAGTTCAAACCTGTCGGCATATTCTACACCGGGGTACTCTCCCTGCCCTTAAAAAAGGTATGAAGGACCCCACGTGGCTGCATGGCGAGTAGCGTCCCTAAGCCCTCCTCGCGGGACGACGAGGCCCACGTGGCAATGTGGTGAGCAGTGCCCCTAAGCCCTCCTCGCGGGGCGAGGAGGCCCACGTGGCAACGTGGCGAGCAGTGCCCCTAAGCCCTCCTCGCGGGCGAGGAGGCCGACGTTGCAACGTGGCGAGCAGTGCCCCTAAGCCCTCCTCGCGGGGCGAGGAGGCCCACGTGGCAACGTGGCGAGCAGTGCTCCCAAGCCCTCCTCGTGGGGCGAGGAGGCCCACGTGAATACGTGGCGAGCAGTGCTCTTAAGCCCTCCTCGCGGGGCGAGGAGGCCCACGTGGCAACGTGGCGAGCGGTGTCCAAAAGCCCTCCTCATGGGGCAAGGAGGCCTGCGTCATAAGACGCAAGGGTGAAGAAGGCTTCGCCCGGAAGCCTCCCATGGGGCATGGTGTCAGGGCATTTAATGCGGGGCATGGCGTTAGGCCCCTTTTCCTGACATGCCACAACTGGCCTGTCATGGGAAGCGCACAGCCCTGACGACTCATGGTGTAGCGGCACAAAGAAGGAGGCCCCAAGATGGGATGGCATTAATGGAATGTAATTAATGAGTCGTGTGGCGGCATAGTTTTGTCCCCCCCACTTGCCCAGGCCGACCAGAGGTATATAAGGGCGGATGGGTGTACGTGAGTGGAGGAGGACGACGTCACAAATGGGAGTTTTTTCTAAGGCTTACGAAGACTTCAGACAGGACGTAGGGCTATTACCCACGTTGGGGGCCCGAACCTGGGAAAACCAATTGTGTCTACTGTTTATCTTCTCCGGGAAGGTGAGGAGAGAGTGACCGGATTATGTCTCCGCTAAGCACAACCCCAAACCGAACTAAAACCTCCCTCGTGGGAGGATCCTGTCGTAAAAAAACGCTGACAGGGGTGCGCCAGGTAGGGGTGCGCGGTTGGCATACTTTGGTTTGACTCCAGCCATTCCAGGCGAAATCTATCAGGAGGATGGCGGGTTCGCACACGACACCACCACCTGCAGCCGGAGCTGTCAGTCCTCCGGTTGCACCCACTCACTCTCCCCGGGCGAAGGGCGACTCTGTGCCACTTCCAACCGGGGGCGCCGAGACCTCTCAAGGGGTCGTCGGGCCCCCGACTCGCCGTCGACTGGCGTGGGAAGAAGCCCCCATGCCCAGAACCTACGCGCGACGCGTCTCCTGCTGAGTCATCCACCTCTGGAGCTCGCAGGGGACAACCCCGCCACACCTTGGCTCCGGGATGTGGTCCGCCTCGTGGAGGCGGCCCAGCTTCAAGTATGGACTTCCGATCGGTCTCCCACCGACGGAACTCCCCCCTCGAAGGGGCGCGCTCATTCTTCCCACACTTCAAGCCGCCCGGGCGGGAGACGTATCGGCCAGGAGGGCCCAAGCAGGCACCCCGGCCCCGTTTGGGGCCGCGCAGTCACTTGGGATCATCACAGGGAGCTTCGGCGATGGCGCAGCGGCGATTCCCCGGCCGCTCGCGCGGTCATCGTTCCCAAGATTCTAAACGCACTCTGCGTACAGTTTTCGGGAGCCGGACCCCCTCCCGAGATTCCCCTGTCCGGAGCTCGGAGGAAGTTCATTCCTCCCGCTCCCCGGGGACTCGTCTTCAGCAGACCTCCGCGCATTCTGCACGTCGAGACGCCGGAACTGAGGATGACACCCCTTACAGCGCGGGATGCCAGGCGTTCACCCGACAGCTACGCCGCGTGGCGTGGCCCAACAGGTTTCGCCCGGCGTCCCTCGAGAAGTATGACGGCACCACCAATCCGGAGGAGTTCCTCCAAATTTATACCACGGTGGTGCGTGCCGCGGGCGGGTCCAGCAGGGTGATGGCGAATTACTTCCTCACGGCCCTAACCGGATCCGCCCGATCCTGGTTGTTGAACCTTCCGCGGGAATCAATCTCCTCGTGGGAAGGGCTGTGCGACGTTTTCGTCGCCAACTTCCAGAGGTCCTACATACAGCCGGGCATGGAGGACGACCTCCACGCCCTTGAGCAAAAGGAGAATTGTTGCGAGACTTTGTCCGGCGCTTTAGCGACTTTCGCAACACGATTCCCCGAATTTCGGTACAATTGGTCGTCATCGCCTTTCGAAGGGGCGTGCGGGACACCAAGATGCGGGAGAAGTTGGCGACCCATGACATCACCACTATCTCAGAGCTCTTCTCTCTCGCACACTAATGTGCGAGGGCAGCAGAGGCTAGAGGACCCGCACCAACCCCCGTAGCGCCCCGAGGAAAGGATGAAGCCGGCCCTTCGCGGGACCCCGGCCCCGCGACCAAGAAGAAGAAGGGCGACACGGACAAGACCAGGCAGATCTTGGCCGCCGAGCGCCCTTGCCGGGACAACCGGCCCAAAAGACGCGATCGCCCTGCCCGGCGAGATGACCGTCCTAAACAGGGGCGTGATCGCCCCGACCGGTGGGATGACCGCCAAGCACGCTGTCCCGACGGCCGTGAAAACGACGGGGGCAAATCCTTCTACCCCCATCCACCAAACCCACTCGCACGACTTGGCGCGTTGTCCAGTCGTGAGTGAGATTGTGGAGCAGCGGCTGAAGGATCATTGCCCCCGACGAGACAAAGATGAAGACTATGCCCCGTTGGGATTCCAGCGGGCGGATCGAACAGTGGCGTACATCAATGGTGGGTCCGCCACCTATCCCTCCAACACGGCATTCAAATTGCAGTGGAGGGAGGTGTACACCGCGGGAACAAGCTCAGGAACGTGCCCAATGCTGAAGTGGTCGGAGGAGCCGATCACCTTCAGTCAAGCCGATCATCCTAAGAGTACTGCCGGCCTAGGTAGCCTTCCGCTCGTGGTCTCGCCCACAGTCTGGAATGTAAAGTTGGGTCGGGTACTGCTGGTCGAAGGAAGTGCAATTAACCTAATGTCCAAGCGGGCCTTCGTCAAGCTCCAGATCCCCCTCCAGGAGATGGAGCCCGCTTTGCCCATTTTCGGCATCGCCCCAGGGGCTGGCTTGATGCCCCTGGGATGAGTGCGCCTTCCCGTCACCTTTGGGAAGGAAAGCAACTACCGCACGGAGATGGTAGATCTCGAGGTCGTCTCCTTCGACCTCCTGTTCAACGCCTTGCTTGATCGACCTGCTTTGGCCAAGTTCATGGCGGTAACCCACTACGGCTGTGCGGTGGTGAAGATTCCGGGACCCGCTGGTCCCATCACCATCCAGGTGGATAAGACAGAAGCCCTACGCTGCCATAAGGATGCGATGGATGTGGTTGGTGCCACCCGCTCTGGCCGTAACGAGGTAGCATCCCCCGGTGCCCCTCAGGCGGAGAACCGCACCTCACTCGCCTCGGCTAGTGACCTGCGAGCGGTGCCCCTGAGGGAGGGCGAGCCCGGGAAGAGCGTCTCCATAGGCGCCAGTCTCAGCGCCAAATAGGAAGACGCGCTCATCACCTTCCTCCGGTCTAATTCAGATGTGTTTGCATGGCACCCGTCCGAGATGACCGGGGTCCCCAGGGGGGTGATCGAGCACCAATTGGCGACGCTGCCCGGCGCGCGGCCTATCCGTCAGAAAATCCGGAGACAGGCCCTCGAGCGGCAAGATGCCATCAGGCAGGAGGTGGAGAAACTTCTGAGCGCAGGGATTGTTCGCGAGGTCTCTCACCCTGAGTGGCTCACCAACCCTGTGCTCGTAAGGAAGTCCAACGAGAAGTGGCGGATGTGTGTCGACTTCATCGACCTCAATAAGCCCGAAGGACCCTTAACCACTGCCTCAAGTTGATCTCATCGTCGATTCGACCGCAGGCTGTAAATTGCTGTGCTTTCTGGACGCGTACTCCGGGTACCACCAGATTAGCATGGCCCCTAGAGACGAAGAGAAGACCGCATTCATCACCCCTATGGGCGTGTATTGTTATATCAAAATGCCATTCGGGTTGAAGAACGCGGGTTCAACCTACCAGCGCGCCATGCACGCCATGTTCTGTTCCCAAGTTGGGCGCAACCTGGAGGTGTATGTCGACGACCTGGTAGTGAAGACCAAGAAAGGCGAAGGGATCATTGAAGACCTGGAGGAACCTTCGCCAACCTCCGAAAGGGCGGACTGAAGCTTAACCCCGAGAAATGCGTGTTCGGGGTGCCTTCCGGTAAATTGTTAGGGTTCCTCGTATCCAGTGGTGGGATCGAGGTTTATCCCGACAAGATAGCAGCAATTGAGCATATGAAGCCGTCCACTCGACTCAAGCAAGCTCAGTGCTTGGCGGGTCGATTGGCCTCCCTCCGGCATTTCATCGCCCGGCAGGGAGAAAGAAGTTTGCCTCTGTTCAAGCTACTCAAGAAGACTAACCGTTTGGAGTGGACGGAGGAGGCTCAACTGGCCTTTGAAGACTTAAAGCAATACCTCTCCTCTCCGCCAGTACCGGTCGCCCCACAAGCTGGCGAGCAGTTGCTTTTGTACATAGCTGCCACCCCTGCGGTGGTGAGTGCTGTGCTTGTGGCGGAGAGGAGTAACGTTCGTAAGCCGGGTTTACTTTGTCGATGAGTCTTTGCCACGATGCGGAAACTCAATATCCGCAGGCCCAGAAGATGTTGTACGCTGTCCTGCTGGCATCCAGAAGCTACGCCATTACTTTCAGGGGCGAGAGGTGGTGGTCGTTACGGCCTACCCGTTGAGGGAGATTCTCCACAACCGGGAAGCGGAGGGCCGTATCGCCAAGTGGTCGGTGGAGCTTGGGGAGTTCTGCCTCAAGTTTGTCCCCCGCACCGCCATCAAGAGTCAAAAACTGGTGGAGTTCATTGCGGAATGGACTCCTGCCGCCTCGGAGAATAAAGAAGACCCCGTGCCTCCCCCTGGATGCTATTCTTCGACGGCTCTTTCAGGCTGGAAGGCGCGGGGGCTGGGGTGGTCTTGATTGCCCCAACCGGGGACGTCCTCCGGTACGTAATCGTCCTTGACTTCAAGGCCACTAACAACATTGCAGAGTACGAAAGGCTGCTAGCAGGTCTGCGCGCCGCTAGAGCTTTGGGAATTCGACGCCTTCAAGTCAAGGGAGACTCTCTGCTGGTGATCAACCAGGTGCGCAAGGAATTCCAATGCTCCGACCCGGTCATGGCCGCCTACCTATCGGAAGTTCGAAGATTGGAGCGCCGCTTCGATGGACTGGGTTTTACCCATATCCCTCGGCGAGATAATCATCTGGCGGACGAACTGTCTCAGCTCGCTTCGTCCAGATCGGTTATTCCAACCGGAGTCTTTGAAGAAAGATTATCTCAACCGTCTGTTGTGATCGCCGGTGAGGGTGGAAACGACGCTGAGAGCCCGGTTGAAGAACTCCTGGGGAAGTTACCACTCATCTCGCCGGAACTACACCGAAACGCCGTGGGGCTCGTCATCGTCTTTGTCTCCGGCAACCCCAGCTCCGCCGTGGCCATCGCCGAACCCGCGAAGCTTCTCCGCCATTGGATCTCCATCGAACGGCCGAGATTCGTCCACGTCACCCGTGAGTAATCTTCCACGTTGCAGTTTAGATCTAATCTCAACCGTTGGATCTAATCCAACGGCTTAAACTAAGCCACGTAGCCCATAAACCACCGTGCTTAGATTAGATCTAGACCGTTAGATCTAGACCGTACGGTTAAGAGTATCCCACGTTGTAGCAACTGATGCAATCCCAGCCATTCGAACAAGATCGAACGGTGAGGATCAAGCCACGCGTCGCACGCCGGGTCATGCCATGTCGCCCCCAGCGATGCGGTGAAACTCGATCGGATCTCAGCCGTCCGATTCAAATCGAAAGGTCCAGATTGACCGCGTTATTTCCAAACGCGTGAGGTTAGATCTGATCTGGACCGTTGGATTCCAGACCAACGGCCCAGATCGTGCCACGTGCACGGGAGCCGGCGCGCAGCCAGCGCGCCCGGCCGTCGGCCCGACGTCACATGTGGCGTCGGCTTGAACCGCGTGGTCGGCGCTCGATCCGTCGCGGTGACATCACGCTGACGTCACGGTGGGGCTCGCGTGTCAGTCCGCTCGGCCGAGCCATGCTGATGTCAGCGCTGGCGTCACCCGAGTGGGTCTCGCGTGTCAGTGACACGTGCACCCGTGGACTGAGTCCATGGACCGAATGACGCAATGCTGACGTCATAAATCGATTTTTCAATAGAAAAATAATTCGGTGGAAATTCAATTTCCACGCTGACGTCATAAATCGGATTTTTCAATAGAAAAATAAATGAATTAATTCGGTTTATTTATGTTATTGCTATTTGCACGCGTTACGAGTAGACGTTGAAGTGCTCGAAGGCTTCGAAGGTGAAGTTTTGACCCAGGAGCCAGCTCAGGACCAAGAGCAAGTACTTTTTGAAGGCAAGTTAAGCTTTGACCATATTGATCCTATTTTTGGAATTAATTTAATTTAAATTATTGCATGCTAATTTAATTAGAAATTATTTTAATTATTTTTGGGAATTAGATAAATGCCAAATTGCAGTATGACACATTGATAAATTAAATTATGTGCCATGAACCCTTGTCACACTAGTTGTGAATATGTAGTTGGACATTATTAAGTTGCCAACATTGGGTACTTAGACCGTCGTAGTATATTGCTTAGACCTGCTACGTGCACATGACATAATTTTGGACTATCATTTACTTAATGAGATATTGAACCTGTTTTGAAGAAGTATCATGTGTTGTGATTGTTGATGGCACGTGGTGCATGGTAATCAACTGGGTTTGATAAATAGATTTATACCGGGGCAAGTGGCAAGAATAATATGGTGGGCCGTGAGTGGCACCGGGGATGTCGTTTTGGTTCTTCGGGTAGTCTTGCCCTGGTCACCCTAAGGACTTAACCTTGCAAGCCTTTGATCTGAGTCAAGCGTGCAACCACATGTCTGTAATGGGACGGACCTAGTTGAGTAAGTTACTAATAACTTGCATGTGATACCTCGGGGTGTCAACTACACCCTTTGTGTAGCTTGAAAGGGGAGCGTACCAGGGCTATGGCATGGTACCCGTCCAACGGTATGTTGGTCCCATACTTCGCCTCTGTTAAGGAAAGGGATGGTGTATGGCAAAAACCGGAGAGGTTCACTTGTATAGTTTGCGGTCTCTGAAAGGCTTTGTTACGATCACTCGCCTTAGTGGTGTTTGACTTTATCTTGTGGGTAAAGTGCATAACCACTGCAGAGTGTACAACCTATTCGAATAGCCGAGTCCATGGTATTGTACAGTGCTCGGGGATTACAGTCAAGGGTTAGACTTTCATGAAAACAACTTGGACTTGAAAAGTTTGGTTGGGTTTATTGATGACGTTAATGGAAATGTGGATTAGGAAAGGGAAGAATGTTTACTAACTCTTGGAAAAGTTATTGATATTATCTTTACTTTTATTGCTTTCGAATCTACTTATGCTACTTGTTAAATGCTGTTTTACTGCAAATGTACCTGTTAGCCTATCCTTTGAACTAAGCCATGCATGTAGAGTATTAGTTTGCATTCTGTGCATGACTTGCTGAGTACCAAGTACTCACCCTTGCCACAATACAACATCAGTTGAAGAAGAGTCGACGCCAGCTTTGGAGGAAGAATACCAGGAGGAGCCGTCTAACTAGGGAGCGAGCCCAGTCAGTTGCCTATGGTATACTGGATGGTGCCACGTTGATGCCTTTATTCCGCTGAAATTTATTTCCTTTAATAATTTTTTCGCCCTGTGTGGCGTGCTCTTGTAACTTGACCATAAGGTCGAGCAACCAGTTTGGTTATTTCAAATAATGTACTTTACTACTACCGATGTGTATGATTGTGATATTTACCGATGTTGAGACTACTAGTGTGATCCTGGACTAGTGCTGAATACACAAAGGGTCCGGATTTGCAAATTCGGATCCCGACAGAGGTGGTATCAGAGCCATACTGACTGTAGGCTCACCCGTAGTTAGAACGGTCGTAGTGAGGATAAAACTTATTTTCTAAAGTTAAAACTAGACAAGACAATGAATGAAATCTCGACGCATCCCCTTCTCTCTTCTCATACCCCTTTTGCTGAATTTCTATTGCTATCCCTTGGTTTTAAAAACTTTTGAGTTCTTACGTGAGCGTCTTTTGGCAGATGTTGATGAAGAACAACTACGCTATGCGTGAGGGAGGCTACACTGCTGAGTTGTGGCGTATGCTGTAGTTGCTTGGAGGCTTTGAGAGACCGCTCTATCGAGGGACCACCATCGTGCAGGCAGGACTGGTCATAGGATGGGACGTTAAGATCACGGTGTATGCTCGAGAGAAGACGAAGTTCAGTCGTCCTTTTCACTTCACCACTAGGAGGTCCACATTTGAGATGCGAATCCAGGAGGTGTCTCGTCGAGCGATGCAGCAGATTGCTTGCACTTACTCTAAAGAGCTGTAGGGCACAGTATTCCGTCACCACCCACGCCGAGACATCATAGCTCAGCGAAAGCCGATAGAAGATGAGGATGCTACCGTCACTCACTTGGCCAGATTTGTCATCGCCCAGGAGGAGCTTATCGATGACACAGTCCAGGAGTTGATGAAGGCTTGCGAGCAGGTCGAGGAAGGGAAAAAGCACCTAGAGAATGCTCGTGAGTACGTCGCCTATGCTACGGAGAGGATCGCAGAGCTGGAGACCGCACTGTATGGGCAGGGCCCGGAGCCAGTGTTGGAGTTGGACGCCCCAGACCCGGAGGAGCCAACACCTGAGCAGGAGCACCAGCCAACACCACAGCCGGAGCCTGAGCCTGAGGATGATGCCGCTTCTTCGACAACTGCCGTTGTGGGGCATGGCGATCGCTTCGCGCCTATGCCGCCACACCCGCCACGAGGAGGCAGTGGAGGTTTTCTCAACGAGTGAGCGTTCAGGATTAGAAGTTGAGACTCCTTCGTCGAGTTGCGTCTAAGAATAAAGAGTCACCCTTAGAGGCGTTAGACTTCAGTGGGATAGTTTAATTTGGATTTTCATTGATTGTTGAGTGTGCAGTATGTGTTGCAAGGCCCTTAGGCATTGTAAGCAACCATACCAAGTTATTGATTAAATAATAACCCAGCCAGCACCGCCAGTTGACATGCAGAACTTTGGAGCCTTTCTTGCTGCACAGACCCAGCTGATGCATGCCATGATGCAGCAAATGCAGCAAGTCACTGCTTAAGCCGCTGCCAACCAAGTCAATAAAGGACAGCGACAGAACTCAAGGCTTTCGGAATTCATGAGGACTCATCCGCCTACTTTCTCTGGAAATGCCAATCCATTGGAGCCTGATGACTAGTTAAGGTCAATTGAGAGGAAGTTGCATATTACCCAATGTGTGGGAAATGAGAGGGTGCTCTACGCCTCTCATCAGTTGGAAGTGACCGCAGCGGAGTGGTGGGAGAACTTCTGCGCCACGCGGGAGAACCCATAGGACATCACATGGGAGGAATTTACCGCTGCATTTCGCCGGTATCATGTGCCAGAAGGGATCATGGATCTTAAGAAGGAGGAGTTCAGGGCACTGAAGCAAGGAAATCAACCGGTGTCGGAATATCTGAACAAGTTCACACGGCTTCGGAATATCTGAACAAGTTCACACAGCTTGCACGCTACGCGCCTGAAGACATAGCGACGGACAAGGCCAGGCAGTCTCCTTTCCTGAAGGGACTAAACTCTGGACTGCAGGTGGGACTAATCACCCACACCTTTCCAGACTTCCAAGAGCTTGTGAACAAGACGCTCATCCTGGAGGACAAGCGCAAGGAATTAGACGACAACCGGAAGCGCAGAATGCAACAACACAAGGATCACACCAGGGAGCGCAGCAGCGTCTGAGGGTTGCACCCAATCAATTTTTCAGATTCCAGACGCAGAATGCAGCAAGGACACCGTCGCCAGCACCAAGACTTACCAACCGTAACTACGGACTCCGGCTCGGCCAGAACACCGGCTGCGGCAACAGGCACGCAGTGAGGCGTTGTTATACATGCAACGAGCCAGGGCACTTCTCCAACAACTGCCCCAAGAAGACAGCAGGAGTGACCCCCGTTCGCTTCAATCTGGGATCCACACCATCTAGGACACCTGTACCAGGAGCAAACCGCGGAGCAGCACAGCCAGGAGACGCGCCCCAGACCGTGCTGAGAGGCCGAGTCAATCACGTGACCGTGGATGCATTCCAGAAAGCTATGGACGTCGTATTGGGTAAGTTACTTGTCAACTCAGTACCTGCAACAGTTTTGTTTGACTCTGAAGCTTCGCATTCGTTTGTTTCTCGAGATTTTGTTTCTAAGAATGATTTGGAGATTGTGGATCTTAAATGCATGCTTATAGTTCAAACCCCTAGGTCAGAACTCCGATCTCAAGTAGGATGTTCTGGGGTAAGAGTACTAATAGATGGGGTAGAGTTCCTAGCGAACCTTATTATGTTGGGAACCCAGACCTTAGATGTCATTTTGGGAATGGATTGGTTGTCCAAGCACAAGACCATGCTCGACTGTGGAAGAAGGATCATCTCTGTTGAGAGCCCGCGTGGAAGAAAAGTGGAATTTCAAGCGACCGCCGTTCGAGATGGACAGTTGATGGTCAATAGTGTAAAGATAGTCAGACATAGAATTTGTGATTGAGTTAGTACCAGGAATAGCACCGATAGCAAAGAGACCCTACCGGATGTCAACCGAAGAATTGGTGGAGATGAAGAAACAGCTTGAAGAGTTGATGGAGAAAGGATTCATCAGACCGAGCTCGTCGCCATGGGGAGCGCCAGTTCTGTTTGTCAAGAAGAAGGACGGGAGTTTTAGGATGTGCATTGACTACCGTGCTCTCAATGAAGTCACCGTGAAAAATAAGTACCCGCTACCCAGGATCAATGATCTGTTTGACCAGTTGAGAGGAGCCGGAGTTTTCTCCAAGATTGATCTGAGATCAGGATATCACCAGTTGAAGATCCGATCAGAAGATATCCCGAAGACCGCATTCTCATCGAGATACGGACATTATGAGTTTATAGTTATGTCTTTTGGTCTGACGAATGCGCCAGCTTATTTCATGAATATGATGAATAAGATTTTCATGGAGTATTTGGACAAGTTCGTTGTTGTGTTCACAGACGATATCTTAGTCTACTCCAAGACAAGAGATGAACATACAGAACACTTGAGGCTAGTTTTGGAGAAGCTGAGAGAACAGCAACTCTTCGCCAAGTTCAACAAATACGACTTTTGGAAGGACAAGGTGGAGTTCCTTGGACACGTGATGACCGCAGAAGGAGTAGCTGTTGATCCAAGCAAAGTTGAAGCTGTGTTTCAATGGGAACAGCCGAAGACAGTGACCCAGATCTGTAGTTTTCTGGGAATGGTAGGTTACTACCGCCGCTTTATTGAAGGCTTTTCGACGATTGCGAGACCTCTCACGCAATTGTTGAAAAAGGAGAAGAAGTTTAACTGGACGCCGGAATGTGAGAAAGATTTACAAGAGCTGAAGAAGCGATTGATATCAACGCCGGTGTTAGTCCTACTTGATGTTAATCAGAGCTTTGATATCTATTGTGATGCATCGCGCCAAGGACTTGGATGCGTGCTGATGCAGAACCGGAAGGTCGTCGCATATGCATCAAGGCAGCTGAGGTCGCATGAAGAGAATTACCCAACGCATGACCTAGAGTTAGCAGTCGTAGTGCATGCCTTGAAGTTGTGGCGACACTACCTGATTGGGAATAGATACGAAGTATATACGGACCATAAGAGTCTTAAATACATCTTCACCCAATCAGATCTGAACATGAGGCAGAGGACATGGCTAGAGTTGATCAAGGACTACAATGTCGGAATCCATTACCATCCCGGGAAGGCCAATGTGGTGGCCGATGCCTTGAGTCGGAAGAGCCATACCGTGAATATGATGGCCGCAGGGAGTCAAGATGAGCTGTGTAAGGAATTTCAGAAGATGAAACTGGAGGTTGTACCGGAAGGATTTTTAGCTGCATGGAAGTAAAGCCTATTCTGGAAGATCAGATCCGAGAAGAACAGAAGGATGACGACAAGATCCGCAGGATTAAGTCCAAGATGGATGAAGGCAAGGCTAAGGACTTCAGACTGGATGAGCAAGGCACGTTGTGGATTAAGGATCGCATCTGTGTGCCGAACAAGAAGCTGCAAGTATTCCATTCATCCAGGAAGTGCTAAGATGTATCAAAACCTGAAGGAGAGATTCTGGTGGCCGAGCATGAAACGTGAAGTTGCCGAGCATGTTGCATTGTGCGACATTTGTCAGAGAGTCAAGGCAATGCATCAAAGGCCAGCAGGGTTGCTGCAGCCATTGAAGATACCTGAGTGGAAGTGGGAGGAAATCGGAATGGATTTCATTACTGGTTTACCTAAAACTCAGGGAGGATATGACTCCATATGGGTTGTAGTGGACCGCTTGACCAAAGTCGCTCATTTTACCCCTGTAAAGACCACTTACTCGGGAGATAAGTTAGCGAAATTGTATATGACCAGGATCGTCTGTTTACACGGAGTACCGAAGAAGATTGTATCGGACAGAGGTACCCAATTTACCTCAAGGTTTTGGAATAAGTTGCACGAAGCCATGGGAACCCGTTTGAACTTCAGTACTGCATATCATCTGCAGACGGATGGACATGCTGAAAGAGTTAATCAAATTCTGGAGGATATGCTAAGAGCTTGTGCATTGGCTTATGCTACCTCTTGGGATAAGAGTTTGCCGTACGCGGAGTTCAGCTACAATAATAGCTATCAGGCCAGTCTACAGATGTCACCTTTTGAGGCACTGTATGGTCGACCTTGTCGAACACCATTGAATTGGAATGAGACAGGTGAACGCCATGTCTTTGGGCCGGATATTCTTCAAGAAGCTGAAGAGCAGATTGCCATGATCAGGGAAAGGTTAAAGGTAGCTCAGTCAAGACAAAAGAGCTACGCCGATAAACGTCGCCGAGACTTAAGTTTTGAGCCGGAGGATTTCGTGTACCTTAGAGTTACACCACTCAAGGGAGTTAAGAGATTACATGCCAAAGGGAAACTCACACCACGTTATGTTGGACCATTTAAGATTTTGAGCCGCAGAGGCGAAGTTGCTTACCAGTTGGAGTTACCGCAGTCATTGGCAGGTGTGCATGATGTGTTCCATGTGTCACAACTGAAGAAGTGTCTTCGAGTACCAGATGAGCAGACACCGTTAGAGTCAATAGAGCTGCAGGAGGATCTGACTTACAATGAGCACCCCGTGAAGATTCTGGACACCATGGATCGAGAGACGAGAAATAAGTCAACCTGTTTCTGCAGAGTCCAGTGGAGCAACCATGCAGAGAGTGAAGCGACTTGGGAGCGCGAGGAGGATTTGAAGAAAGAGTTTTCAAACCTATTCCTTAGCTAGCCCTGAATCTCGGGGTCGAGATTCTGTTAAGGGGGGAGGTTTGTAACACTTCAATTTTTGCTTTTCATGTATTTAAATGAAATTTGGCATTTTTGAGAATTTTTGGAATTTTCTGTAATTTATTTGGATTTAATTTGAATTTATTCCCTTTTGAAATAATTAAAGAATGAAAAGTTATAAATAAATTTTTGTTGGAAATATTTTATTTGAGTCCAAAATGTCTCTAAGTATTTTCTACAATTTTTCTGGAATTTTTCTGATTATTTTGCTATTTTTCTTGAATTTTTTGAATTTTTAGAAATTATTTTAATTATTAAATCGCTGGAAAACCGGGTCGGTTCTACTGTTCACCCGACCAAACCCGAGTCAGACTCGAGTCAGAGTCCGACTCGAGCCCGACCCGAACCACGTTCGAGCCAGACCCGAGCCCAACCGAACCCTAACCGCGCGACCGTCGGATCTCGATCCAACGGTCACGATTGCGCCACGTCACCCAATACGAATCCCCGTCGGATTCCGCCGCCGTAGCCGAGTGGGCCTCGTTTCGCGCGAGATTCACGGACATCGAGGCTGGTATTTAAGTCCCCGAGCCGCGCGTTGGATAGAGCTTTCCGAGACGCACCTAACCCTAAAGCGCCGCCGCCGGACACGCTGTCGTCTAGCCAGGGGAGCTCGCCGTAGTTGGAACCGTGCTCCGCTGCCTTTCTTCTCCGTTTCCCACCGCATCCGCTGTCCTCCGCCGCGTGGGTGCCCAGATCTGGTATCACCACGACGAGACGCGTCGGAGGGTACCACTCATCTCGCCGAAACTGCACCAAAACACCGTCGGGCTCGTCATCGTCTTTGTCTCCGGCAACCCTAGGTCTGTTGTGGCCATCGCCGAACCCGCGAAGCTTCTCCGCCGTTGGATCTCCGTCGAACGGCCGAGATTCGTCCACGTCACCCGTGAGTAATCTTCCACGTTGCAGTTTAGATCTAAATCTCAACCGTTGGATCTAGATCCAACGGCTTAGACTAAGCCACGTAGCCCGTAAACCACCGTTCTTAGATTATATCTAGACCGTTAGATCTAGGTTGTACGGTTAAGAGTATCCCACGTTGTAGCAATTGATGTAATCCCAACCGTTCGATCAAGATCTAACGGCGAGGATCGAGCCACGCGTTGCACGCCGGGTCATGCCACGTCGCCCCCAAAGATGCGGTGAAACTCGATCGGATCTCAATTGTCCAATTCAAATCGAACGGTCCAGATTGACCGCGTTATTTCCAAACGCGTGAGGTTAGATCTGATCTGGACCGTTGGATTCCAGACCAACGGCCCAGATCGTGCCACGTGCATGGTAGCCGAACCGGCGCAGTCCACGCGGGCGCGCCCGGTCGTTGCTGACGTCAGCATGGAGCCCGCGTGTCAGCGGCTCAGTCCACTTTTTGAAGGCAAGTTATGCTTTGACCATATTGATCCCATTTTTGGAATTAATTTAATTTAAATTATTGCATGCTAATTTAATTAGAAATTGTTTTAATTATTTTTGGGAATTAGATAAATGCCAAATTGCAGTATGACACATTGATAAATTAAATTATGTGCCATGAACCCTTGTCACACTAGTTGTGAATATGTAGTTGGACATTATTAAGTTGCCAACATTAGGTACTTAGACCGTCGTAGTATATTGCTTAGACCTGCTACATGCACATGACATGATTTTGGACTATCATTTACTTAATGAGATATTGAACCTATTTTGAAGAAGTATCATGTGTTGTGATTGTTGATGGCACGTGGTGCATGGTAATCAACTGGGTTTGATAAATAGATTTAGACCAGGGCCAGTGGCAAGAATAATATGGTGGGCCATGAGTGGCACCGGGGATCTCGTTTTGGTTCTTGGGGTAATCTTGCCCTGGTCACCCTAAGGACTTAACCTTACAAGCCTTTGATCTGAGTCAAGCGTGCAACCACATGTCTGTAATGGGACGGACCTAGTTGAATAAGTTACTAATAACTTGCATGTGATACCTCGGGGTGTCAACTACACCCTTTGTGTAGCTTGAAATGGGAGCGTACTAGGGCTATGGCATGGTACCCGTCTAACAGTATGTTGGTCCCATACTTCGCCTCTATTAAGGGAAGGGATGGTGTACGGCAAAAACCGGAGAGGTTCACTTGTATAGTTTGCGGTCTCTGAAAAGCTTTGTTACGATCACTTGCCTTAGTGGTGTTTGACTGTATCTTGTGGGTAAAATGCATAACCTCTGCAGAGTGTACAAACTATTCGAATAGCCGAGTCCACAATATTGGACACTGCTTGGGGATTACAGTCAAGGGTTAGACTTTCATGAAAACAACTTGGACTTGAAAAGTTTGGTTGGGTTTATTGATGACGTTGATGGAAATGTGGATTAGGAAAGGGAAGAATGTTTACTTAACTCCTGGAAAAGTTATTGATATTATCTTTACTTTTATTGCTTTCGAATCTACTTATGCTACTTGTTAAATGTTGTTTTACTGCTAATGTACCTGGAAATGTGGAGAGCTTGTGCATTGGTGTATGCTACTTCATGGGACAAGTGTTTGCCGTATGCCGAGTTTAGCTACAATAATAGTTATCAGGCACGTCTTCGGACCAAACATTCTTCAGGAAGTCGAAGAGCAGATAGCCATGATCCGGGAAAGATTGAAGATAGCTCAGTCAAGACAAAAGAGTTACGCCGATAACCATCGGCGAGACTTGAGCTTTGAACCGAAAGATTTCGTATATCTTAGAGTTACACCTCTCAAGGGAGTTAAGAGGTTTCACGCCAAAGGGAAGCTTGCGCCAAGATATGTTGGTCCGTTCAAGATCCTAAGTCGCAAAGGAGAGGTTGCTTATCAACTGGAGTTGCCGCAGTCTTTAGCGAGAGTGCATGATGTGTTCCATGTGTCACAACTAAAGAAGTGTCTAAGAGTGCCAGAGGAACAGACGCCTTTGGAGGCGATCAAGTTACAAGAAGATTTGACTTATAGGGTGCACCCGGTGAAGATTTTGGACACAATGGATCGAGAGACGAGAAACAAGTCAACTCGTTTCTGCAGAGTCCAGTGGAGCAATCATTGGGAAAGTGAAGCGACTTGGGAACGCGAAGAGGATATGAGAAAAGAGTTTCCGAATCTATTTCTTAGTCAGCCCTGAATCTCGGGGTCAAGATTCTGTTAAGGGGGGAAGGTTTGTAACACCCCAATTTTTGCTTTTCAGGAATTTAAATGGTATTTTGCACTTTTGAGAATTTTTGGGAATTTTTTAGATTTATTTGGATTTAATTTGAATTAAGTCTTTTATCTTATTATTTAAATATTTAAAAGTTTTAAACAAAATTTTGTTGGAAATATTTTATTTGAAGTCCAAAATGTCTCAAACTATTTTCCAGATTTTTTCTGGAATTTTTCTGAGTATTTTGCTATTTTCCCGAATTAAATGAATTTCTAGAATTATTTTTAAATATTAAAACGCTGGAAACCCTAGCGGGTTAGTACTGTTCAACCGACCAAGTCGGACTCGAGTCCGACTCGAGCTCGACCGAACCGGACCCAAACCCTAACCGCGTGACCGTTGGATCTTGATCCAACGGTCAGGATGCGGCCACGTCACCCAGTCCGTGTCGCCACCGGATTCCGCCGCCGCGTGTGGGTGGGCCTCGTTTTCTGCGGATTTCACAGACATCGAGGGGGCTATTTAGTGCGCCGCCACCCGTGTCGTATTCTCTGTTTCCGTGCGCACCCGTTGCCCTAGGTCATCGAGCTCCAGCCGCCATAGCCTCGCCGCAATTGCTCGCCGAAGTTGTGCTAGGGTTTCGCCACGGTTTTTGCCGTTTTCTACCGCCGTCCTCCACCGCGTTGGTGCCCAGATCCGAGACCGTCGCGTCGAGACGCATTTGGGGGTACCATCCACTTCGCCGGAATCGCGCCCAAACGCCGCCCCCGTGGTCGTCGTCCTCAGCTCCGGCAGCCGCAAACCACCGCGAAGCCATCGCCGCCATTGAGCTCTGTCAACCGTCCGATCGAGATCCTACCGCCTCGGTGAGTCAACGTCGCCCTAATCCCCGTAGAGTTTAGATGCAATCTGGACCGTTGGATCCAGATCCAACGCATCAGATTAGGCCACGTAGGCTCGATAAGTTCGGACCGGTCCGATCCTAGTTTGATCGTGACCGAGATCTGAATTGAACGGTTCAGATTGAATAGCATGCCGTAGCTAGCAAAATAGCACGCCATAGCACATTTGTTTTGACCGTCGGATCAAGATCGTACGGTTAGATTGAATCGCGTAGTTTTGTTATTTCACTAGATTAGATCTATTACCAACCGTTGGATCTAGATTGGACAACCTAGATTGGGCCATGTCACAAATAGCACGTTGCGCGTGGAAGGTTAGCACGCCGTAGCACGTTCATTCTTGATCGTTGGATTTAGATCGAATGGCTCGGATTGCGCCATGTATGCCTGTTGAGTTCGGACCGCTCCGATCTAGTGTTCAGTTCGGACCGGTCCGATCTTGATTAGATCTGGACCGTTGGATTTTGAATCAACGGTTTAGATGGAATAGCACGCCCGTGCGTGCGTGACGTCAGCGATGACATAATGATGACGTTATCGGTGGGTCCACTTTTCAGCGACACATTATTTTTCAAAAATATATTTTTATTTTTATCGTTTCGTTGTTGACGTCATGCTGATGTCATAATCTGGATTTTTCAATAGAAAAATAAATGAGATAATTTAATTTATTCTTTTAATTGATTTTTCAAACTTCAAATGCTTATAACTTTTGCATTTTGACTCCGATTTAAGTGATTCCAATTTCTAAAATTTGTAAAATCAAGCTCTATTTGATTCTGAATTTTATTTGATTTTTGGACATGAGTTGCTCTCTGTTTTAGTGCGTTACGCGTAGACATTGAAGTGCCCGAAGGCTTCGAAGGTGAAGTTTTGACCCAGGAGCCAACTCAAGACAAGGAACCAGTACTCTTTGAAGGCAAGTTGTGCTTTGACCATGTTGATCCCATTTTCGAGAATTATGTTGATTCAAATTATTGCATGCTAGTTTAATTAGAAATGCTTTTAAATAATTCTGGGATTAGTTAAATGCCTAGTTGTTGTATGCCACCTTGACATATATAATTGTATGCCATGAACCCCTTTGTCAGCCTAGTTGTAGATAATTAGTTGGATATTAATAATTGCCAACATGGGTTAATTAACATGTTTGTAGTATGCTTAGCCCTGCCATGTGTTGTGACATGATTTTGAGTACCAAATATTAATGTTAACTTAATGAGATATGGAACCTGTTTTTGGAGAAGTGTCATGTGTTGTTGATGATGTTGATGGGCACGTGGTGCATGGTAATCAACTGGGGTGTTTAACTGCTTTCGACTGGGGCAAGTGGCAAGATTGATCTGGTGGGCCATGGTGGGCACCGGGAAAGTTGTTTTGGTTTTTCGGGTAGTCTTGCCTTGGTCACCCTAAGGACTTAACCTTGCAAGCCTTTGAACTAAGTTAAGCATGCAACCACAAGTCTAGAATGGGATGGACCTAGTGGAGTAGGTTGGTAATAACTTGCATGTGATACCTTGGGGTGTCAACTATACTTTTTGTTTAGTTGTAGGGGGAGCGTACCAGGTGTTGCGGCATGGTACCCATCTAACGGTATGTCGGTCCCATACTTCGCCTCTGCTGAGGGAAGGGATGGTGTATGGCAACCGGAGAGGTTCACTTGTATAGTTTGAGGTTTCCGAAAGACTTTGTTACGGGCACTCGCCTTTGTGGTGTTTGACTGTATCTTGTGGGTAAAGTGCATAACCTCTGCAAAGTGTAAAATCTATTCGAATAGCCGAGTCCACAACACTGGACATTGCTCGGGGATTACAGTCAAGGGTTAGACTTTCATGAAAATAACTTGTCTTTAGTAAATGATTGGGTTGGGACTGAGAATTGGACTTAGGTTGTGAAATGCTTTACTTGTGCAATGATTGTGAAAGTTATTACCTTTACTATTCTTTTACTGCTTTGCAATCTATTACTGTATTTATGAATGTTGTTTCACTGCAAATGAACCATGAGCCTGTCCTTTGTACTAAGCCATGCATGTAGAATGTTAGCTTTGCATTCTGTGCATGACTTGCTGAGTACCAAGTACTCACCCCTTGCAACAATACAACACCAGTTGAAGAAGAAGCGACGCTAGCTTTGGAGGAAGTACTTCAGGAGGAGCCGTCTACCTAGGGAGCGAGCCCAGTCAGTTGCCTGTGGTATACTGGATGGCGCCACACCTTTATTTATTTTTCTGCTGCAGTTATTTCTCTTAATAAGTTTTTGCCCTGCGAGGCGTATCTTTTGTAACTTGACCATAAGGTCGAGCAACCAGTTTGTTTATTAATTAAAGTACTATATTATTTCGCTGAGTATGATTGTGATATTTACCAATGTTGAGACTGTGTGCACTAATGTGATCCTGGACTAGTGCTGAATACACAGAGGCTTCGGATTTGCACATTCGGGTCCCGACACATCTATGAAATGCATGATGTAGAAGTTGGCAATTACTTGCCAGACTTGCATACAAAAGCACAAGGGATTGTTTCCATGGGTGGTATTGATTGTGTTAGAGCTGATATAGATGGAATAATGGTTAGGAGAGATGCAAAAAAACCTACAAAGTAAGGCTTGTCTACATGTATTTATATAAAACTACATAATGCCTAGTACTAATTTTTGTAACTCTTTCTAACATGCTTCAGGAGGAACAATGTTAAACGCAAGAGGAAAGGCCAATGAAGGACATGGCAGCGCATATGACCTTCAAAGAGATGCAAACATTGCAAAAAACATGGAGGTCATGCGATCTCTTAATATTCCTTCATTGAAAGCTGCTGTAGGGTCCGAAGCAAACACATCGCATCGTTCTAAGAAGGTAGCAAAGGTTGTCTTCTTAATCATCTCTTTATGTGTCTTTTTTTTGGCAGTTTAACAAATTTCTCAATGTGCCATTTTCTTGTAGACAACTCCATGCACAAACGATGATGCATATGAAGGTCCTATTTTGCGATCAAGGGGGAGTGAAAGTCATGATAATCAAGAGGATGCTGGTAGCGAAGACTTTGTATGTGAAGATGATGAGCAACCAAATGGCACAGAAGGTATGTGGAGATGACGAGCAACCAAATGTGCCATTTGTTTGGTGTGTGTATTCACCTACAAACTTCCTGATGCATGTTATAGTCTAGGGTTTTAAAAAAATAGGTTGTCTCTTGTCATACTCAGGTGACGGGCAACAGAAAAAAAAGGAAAGGGACGGGCATACCCTTGAAGCAGAACATATATTCTAGCGCAGGCGGACCGAAAAGGAAAATAGACCTCAATGAATATGGGCAACCTGTTGGTACATACAGTAAAGAATTTGGCAATTTCATTGGAACAATGGTGAGAAAGCTTATTCCTATTGCCTATGATGACTGGAGACTAGTAAATCCTGACAAGAAGTTTGAAGTTTGGACTAAAACTAAGGTATTATAATTCCTTCTGAACTTAGTTTTTCAGTCAATACCTATGTGAAGAGTAGATTATGTTGTACTCTATCTGCAAACACATCATGTATGTATGTGCCGTGCTGCGATTTAACTACCCCTGTAGTTTAGTTCCTCTATTTTGTCTAGGAATTTTGGTCTACTTCAAACTTCATAGGAGGATGGATCTGGGGGTTGAGGATGTACTGTAGTAGTACTGTACTCTGTACATAGTTTGGTTAATTTGTCAGTGAAAAGAGAGCATAAGAGATCTGAATATTTGATTTTATCAAACTCCTGTTGCATATCAAGAAGAATCCGTTGGAAGCACAATGTAGGATTTTATCAAACTTCTGTTGCATAAGAGATCTGAATGTCTGATTTTAATGTAGGAAAATTGAATAGCAATAATTGAAATTACTGAAAAAGTAGGAGATTTAGGTTCATGCTGCCCAGATCCAATTGCAAGGCCAGATTTTTGGGTGTCAGTACTCAGTAGTATGTTTAGCAGCAAGCAATACAGCCCTTTTTTCCCACTGCCAGTTCAACTTTATGACATAATTCTATACCATTTACAGCATGCTTCAAACATCTACTGCTTATGACTTCTTATGTTCATATAGACTTTTTTTGATGTGGATGCTGCTGCTTTTGATTATGACATAGCATCAACAGCAAAGAAATGGAAGGAATTCAAAGAAGACCTAAAGAGCAAGTACTTCGATGACACATTGAGTGATGAGGAAATTATGGCCAAAAGGGATGATAGAGTAAAAGAAAGTGATTGGAAGTGGCTTATTGACTACTGGAGGTCTTCAGAATCTGAAGTAAGGCATAATTTTCATTCAATTCCTTCCATATGGATTGCTACACTTAAAGGTACTCATTTTATTTATGTTGTAGGCTCGAACCATGAGAGCTAAAGAGAGCCGCTCCAAGGTGTCCTTGGTACATACTGCAGGCAGCAAGAGTTACGCTCATGTTGGGCACGAACTGGTAATTTGACTGAATCAAAAACTAAAATTTCCTTGCTGAAAATTCTAACATGATGTAACATACTACATTGCTTGTAGGGTGAGAAACAGGGATAGCCAGCTAGGAGAGATGAAATCTTTATTGAAACACATGTACATCGAACTAAAAATAGAGATCCTCTACCTGGAGCAGATTCACTAATTATGAGTTTTTTTTTTTTTTTTTTTGCAAAATTTGCATATGCATTGTTAGTTGCATGAAGATAATTATGTACTCGCTGTTTTGTAGAACAATCTTAAAGAAGTAGCTGGAAACAACCCAGAATTGAAAGAAAAGAGTATTCAAGATGGTGATTTATATGCACATGTTTTTGGAGAGGAGCCAAGAGGACGTGTTCGTGTTTTAGGCTTAGGACCAACTCCAGAAGAAGTGGGTACTCCTGGAACACAAAAAAAAAATATCCACCAAGCTTCCATTGGCAATGCAAGCTCAACGACAATCTGGTGAAGAGATTATAGCTTTGAGACAAGAACTGAGTCAAAAGAAAAAAAGAAATGAAAGACGAAATGAACAAACAATTCCAAAAATTCATGGAAGTTTTTCAAGATATGCAAAATGTGGAAAGGACATCGCACCATGGCTCTAATTCTGGACACTTGGTAAAAATTTGCATACCTCTTCATTGGAAGATATTAGATTAAACACTTTCTTTCCGTTGACTAACTCTACTAACATTTTTTTCTTTGCTTTAGAACTCAAGGACCCGTGAATCACCTATTGATAAGGGGCCAAATGATTACTGCAGAGTGGGTGAGTTTGCATACAGACAAAACATGGAAGAAGAGGGCATGTCTCCTGTTCATAGGTGAGTTGTGAACACAAGGGTACCTCCAATACATCGTGAACCATTTCCTACTGAAGATGATAACCTTGTAATTTCTCATATTGTCATATAAGTAGTTATATTTTATCTTTCATATTCTTCATATTTTAAAAATGCAATATGTGATGCAGGTGGAAGAAGAGGACATCTCTCCTGTTCATAGGCGAGTTGTGAACACAAGGGTACCTCCAATACATCGTGAACCATTTCCTAGTGAAGATGATAACCTTGTAATTTCTCATCTTGTCATATAAGTAGTTATATTTCATATTCTTCACATTTTAAAAATGCAATATGTGATGTAGGTTCAGAATGAGGTAATACTATATGCTATGGTCAGACCAGACACTCCCGTGGGTAAGGCAACTATTCTATCAACTAACCCAAACACCAAGGCAGGAGGTGTTTGTCTTGGAAGAGAGTTTTATGAAGTTCGTGTGGATACGGTTTTCAAAAAAGATATTGATCTACCACGACCATATGGTGATTTGACTACTATGGCACATGCTCACAAGAAGCGTATTGCCTGGTCATGCAATAAAGTAATAATCAAGACTATGCAGTGTTTATGCTAATATTTAATACATAACAAGTTACTAACTTATAAATTTTTATGTAGATGAATCCAATCAAGAAGCCATCCTGCTCCCATACAGCAGGTACCCACTAGCTAGTGATCATTTGTCACTTTAGTATAATTATCAGTTATTTTCCTTCAATGCTGATAGAAGCTCCATTTTCAGAATCTGTAGAGGAAAAACAGAAAAGGCAACCATTCTATTCATAATCTACAAATCACACAATTGTTTCTCTATGTCCATATCATCATCTACAGATCACACAATTGTTTTTACATATGCAAGCTTATTTCACTTTGCAGACCAATTAAGATCGATCTTGATTTTTGAAATATCAATAATTTTATTGTTGCAGTATTGATCTATATATCTTTTGATGCCCACACAATTGTTTCTCTATGTCCATATCATCATCTACAGATCACACAATTGTTTTTACATATGCAAGCTTATTTCACTTTGCAGACCAATTAAGATCGATCTTGATTTTTGAAATATCAATAATTTTATTGTTGCAGTATTGATCTATATATCTTTTGATGCCAATAAATGTTCTTTCTGCAGGTAAAAAAGGAAAGGCGTAGCTCAACGATTCTTACACCTCCAGTTCATGCGTGGAGACTTCATACCTCTCTCTTTTGGTGTTATATATATGCTTGTACAAACTATTATCATGTTTTATTGATGCTTGAATTATATCATGTCATGTCTCAGTTGGATGAATTATGCTGTTTTTTTTAATTGATCTGATTATAGCAATGAACTGTGTGTCGACAATACTAGACATTACCAACACATTGTAAGTCGGGAAACACAAGTGTGTCGGCAAAAACTGAAATCGTACGGCAAAGCGAAGTTCGTCGGTGAAATTATGTCAATCGGCAAAAAATCCTCATTGCCGACACACTGTCTGTCGGTAATATAAGATCCGTCGGTAAAGTTTTTTGCCGACGGGACTTTAGCCGACACTCCTAATCCGTCGGTAATACTTTTTACCGACGTACTGTTTGTCGCTATATAGGGTTTATTCCGACGCACAGTTAGACGCGAATAATATGTCATGGTATAGTGCAAACCAGGTTTAGTTTTTCTTCGATCTTGTTGTGCATCACCTTTTTCGGGAAAAATAGCCTTTACCTTTTCTAGTAAACTCCATTAGGTCGATTAGATCTACCAGTTACGACGATCTGCATCGACTTACATCAACCGATTAGATCCACTTATCATTGAAGATCTAAATCAGTTTCTTAGCCGATTTATTGACAAGTCTCCATCTTGTCGATTGTAGGATCAAATCGGCTGGCACGCTCGTAACCCCAGAATCTGAACCCAGCGTTCACGTGTGCTGGGAGCTATTAACCCTTCGTCATGTTTTTAGCGCCAACAAGATGCTAATAAATGTGCTGAATTCATTCTCAAGTTGCATGAAACAACTAAGCAAAATATAGAGCGCATGAATGAGAAATGTAGGATTGCTAGTAATCAAGGTAGAAAGGAATTAAGTTTTGAACCAGGTGATCTTGTTTGGTTGCACACGAGAAAGGATAGATTTCCTGATTTGAGGAAGTCAAAATTAATGTCTCGAGCTGATAATCCTTTTAAAGTTATCGTGAAGATAAATGATAATGCATACAAGATTAATTTGCCTGCAGATTTTGGAGTTAGCGATACATTCAATGTTACGGACTTGAGGCCATACATGGGAGCAAGGTTCCAAATCCCGGCGAAATTTCGGACGAGATTTCGGACCCCCTGGCCCCGAGATCCTAAATCTCGGCTAGATAAAAAGAATTGAAAAAAATTCAAATCTCGGTGAGATCTCGGTGATTTCGGCTGAAATCTCAGTGATAATGACCGGATTTCAATTTTTGTTGGCAGGATTTGATTGATTTTAGGGTCAAGACCATCCACAAAAAATTTCAAAAATTTTTGAATTGTTTTTGACCATTTTCCGATCGGTTCAATTTGAGGTGCATATGTTGTGTGAAAATCTTGGCATTAGAAACAATTTGAGGATTGTTCAATTTGAGGTGATCTTGTTTTGACATTAAAAACTTGAGCAGTCTAGGATCCTTTCTTGATCTTTGTATTAAGAGAAAAAATCACATAACTTAATTTGCAGGTAGCAAGGATGAAATGTTCTTCGACTCTCAAGCATGGTTGGATTCTAACTGCGAGGATGACTTTTACAGTGTGAATGGAGGTAATCAAATAGCTATACATGTTTATTGACTAGGGGAATTTTAGTCTGGTGTAATGGATTCCTTTTATTCTTATGTGTAATTATTTTTGGCCCTTCATACTAATGTTACTGTAGTGCCAATGCTTTGGTTTATGCTACTTCCTTTTTTAGGCTGTAATATTATTATATCAGTAGCATGAGGCTTGTTCCGTTTGTTAAGTCCAATCTGCATGTGCTCTGAGTTTGTGATGATACAGCTTTTATTTGTCTCTCTAGATCCTAAGGAGCTTAGTTTAGCCTGCGATTGCTTCTTGAGACAAAAGGTTGAGACCTTTGATTTCATCTTGTCTCTATAATGCTTCTTGGCATCTAATATCTATGAGCTGCGTTGGACCACCACCTTTAGCTCCAGTTATCTATTCCATGTGGCCCTTTATCATTGAAGTTTTCTAGAGAATTTTATTTTAGTGTACTAATATTCATCTTACCAAGAGGATGTCTATGAATTTACTTGTGTTCTGTATAATGAAGCCCGAAAATATGTTGTTCATGTTTCATATTGTACCTATCCTAAAAGTTGAACAACACTTGTTACTAGTAGTACTGTTCGAATTTTTGAAAATTCCTCAAGATTGATCATCATCTGAAAATTTTATGGCAATATTATGGATGTGTTAGGACCATCCAAAAAAATTTTCAAAAGTTTCGAACGTGGTTTGCACCATTTTCCATTCAATTGAAATCTACTGGTTAACCTTTTCTTAGCACTGTTAGATTTTTAAAAAATTCCTTAGGCTTGATAATCATCTGAAATTTTTAGGGGAACATTAGTGATGTGTCAGGACCATCCAAAAAATTTTCAAATTTTTTTAACGTGTTTTTGACCATTTTTCGGTCGATTCAATTTGGACCGAAATCTTAGTGATTTCGACTAAATATCAGATTTCTCGATTGAAAAAAACCGGATTTGAAATTTAGTTTTTGGATTTCGTCTAAATTTTGTTTGAAATTCCGAGATCTCGCCGAGATTTTGGATTTCGGTCACTTCTGAGATTTATACTAAAATGAATTTTGAAGCCTTGGGAGAAGATGATGAGCTGGAGTCGAGGATGACTCCAATTCAAGAGGGAGAGGATGATGAGGACCATGCACAACTACAAATGATGATCATTCTCCATCGTTTCCAGTTCAAGGACCATTGACTCGAGCTCAAGTCTGTTAACTCAATTATCACATAAAGTCATTCTTAATCGTATCTAATTACACTTTTGAGAATAGTCGGTTACTCTTTCCCCCGTACGAGTTGAAAACGATTTGATTTGAATCTAGCACGAGTTGATCTCCACCTTGCCAAAACCGATTCTGCTCCCTGTTGGCCGAGTCAAAGTCCGGGAAGTAGTTTACATGCGCTTGTCAGTAAAACAGCCATAACTTTTAGCATACGAAGTCTATTTTCGACGTACGAGTACTCAAATCGAAGAGGATGACGAGACACACCTAAAAACAATATAGGACAAAGTTCTATGACCATTTAAAGCCCCAAAGTTGGCCTTTAAAACGGACTTTTTGGACTCCGAAGTTTCAGTACACGTTTCCGTCGTTCGTTCGCCGTCCAGTTTGGGTTTTCTCGTTCCAATTTGTGTAATCCTTGTTTCTAGTCCATAATTGAGAGTCTGATCATTTGTTGGATTGATTCTGAAAAAAAGGGCAAAGGTGCAAATAAAAGAGACCACAACAAAAAATAGAAATGGAAAAGGCAAATGCAAAATCAAAAACCGCAATGAAAAATTAAAAAAATCAGAGAAAGAGAATTGCATTCTTTCGGTTCTAATCCTTGGTGGTCCCATTGCATGCTTCAACTAGGTCTGTGTTCTAGGCTAGGTCCACCATCTTGACTAGTACTTTGGATTATTATTGAACGTTGTATCCTCTGAATTTGAATTTTGCATTATCCTTTGCTACATAAATGTTGCCTATCTAAGCACCGCCTACTACTAAATTAAAACAAGGCAATAGGTCAATAGAAGAGTACTATCAAGAATTGCAAATTAGGTTATTGCATTGTGGTGTGGAAGAAACCGAAGGAGCTAAAATGGCCAGACTTTTGGGAGAGCTTAACCGGGAAATTAAGGACATCATTGATTATAAAGAATACAATTTTGTCACTTGTTTATTTCATCTTGATTGTAAAGCTGAAAGAGAAGTACATAGACGACAAATGAGAACAAGGGGAAATTTTGGAGGTTCTTCTTCCTTCAAACCAAATGCCAGAACAGCTCCATCTACCCCTGATGAGGACATCACTACCATGGATACGGCCATGGCTACAAACCCAATTGAAACCAACAATGTAATACAAGGGCCAATTACTCGAGCTCGCGCACGTCAATTCAATTGCCAGGTGAATGCGTTCCTCAGGTTGCATACAAATAATTTAATGAATGGAATGCTATTTAATCCTTGTGATGATTTTATTGTCCTTAGGAACCAAAGAGAAGGACTCCCAAAAGTCAAGCATGAAGCCAATTCTTTTGGTGCACAACTTCAACTCGGATTCGGCCTCCGGGACAGCACCAACTTCAAACGACCATAACTTTTGATCCACAAGGTTGTTTGAGGTCTATGAGTATTGGTTTGAAAGTTTTCGACGTCCTCTTTCTAACGAATCCGGCCCCACCTCCAAATTCCTTACGAGTCAACGGGAATCTGCAAAACAAGTTCGGTCATCTTTCCAAATCCGAGTCAAACTAGGAATAGGAGTCCTACTCGGCCATGGATGTGGTTTGGACGCCCCTAGTCAGGTTTTGGCCTCCTATTTCTCCTATATATAGCTAGGGAGTCCCCCAAAATAACTTGGGTTTTGGTTATTTGATAGTTTAGCCTTTTGCTACTATTTTGAGTCTTTTAGACGTGCTCAACGGCCGCCTAACAAGCTCCTTGTATCGGAACCCTAACTTTTTCTATACTTCATCTATATTTGCAATTTTAGATTGCTTTTGTCTTGTTCTTGCTTGTTCTTCGATTGCTTGCAGGAATTGATCTTCGTGATCAGGTTGATCGTGCCCACGGCAAGGTCAATAACCATCTGGAGTTGGTTTAGCGATTGCTAAGGCGCATCGTCGTTGTACGTTTTAGTCGGATCGTCAAAGTCGTCTCCACCCAAATCGAAAGTTATCATTCTCATCGAAAGATCGGGACACCCATTGTTACATCAACCCCAAACCGAGGGTGCTCTACCTCTACGCCCATGCCCTCGCATGCACCAGAAGCAAGTAAGGTGACAACCATTCAAGCTCTCACTAAAATCTGCTCCAACAAAAATTGCATCTTTAGTTGCTTCCATTGGATGTACAAGGGACTTCCAATGTCAAAAGTGCAACGGATTCGAGCATATCATGAGAGAGTGCCCAAGTTAGCGAGCTCTCATTGTGAGAGAAGATGGTGAGTATACTTTTGCTAGTGAAGTTGATGAAAAATCTTGAACCAAATGGAGGAAGTTGCAACAAATTGGCTAGCTTGGAGATGGTCAAGAAGGTTGGCTTTGACCACAAGTCCACACCCACGACCTTACTATATCGAGTGGTTCAACTGATGTGGTAAGTTGATGGTAATCAAAACTGTGAGTACACTTTTTGCTTGGTTCATATCATGATTATATTGATTGTGATATCGTACATATGCAACCATGCTCCTTACTTTTAGGTAAACCTTGGCAATTTGATAAGGATTCCACTTATCATGGTAGAACTAATCAATATACTCTTATTCATAAGGGCAAGAAAATTATTTTACTTTCAATGTCTTATAAAACGATTATTAAAGAGGGAATTGAATGATCTGAACGTAAGATGGAGAATGCTAAAAGTGAGAATTAGATAGTAGCTAGAGAATGCTTCCCATCTAAAAAGAAAAAAGCTAGAGAATCAAATGCTAGAAAGAATAAAATTAAATTGAAAGGTGTTGTTCTTTTAGATACTGTTTGATTTTAATGACTTGGAGGTGGATAATTCTTTTTGCTATGCTTTAGTTTGCAAAGATGCTTTGTTTTCACTTGAGGATTTGCCAGCATCTTTGCCTCCTGCTATTACTAACCTTTTGCAGAACTTTGCTGATGTGTTTATATCTGAAATACCCCTGGGGCTGCCACCTGTTAGAGGAATTGAGCATCAAATTGACTTGATCTCGGGAGCTTCTTTGCCAAATCTTGCACCATGCAAGACTAATCCAGAGGAGACCAAGGAGATTCAGTGTCAAGTGTTCCACTCTGACTCCACTTCTGTGCAATAATACAAGTGCCATCTATATTGCCAGTGATCCGGTGAAGCGAGTTGACAAAGTATATTGGTGTTGATGTTTCGTTTGCACACTAATACACTATCATTGTCAGTTTGGGACCATTGCTCTTCAGCATGTTCCCTCTAATCTTCAGGTTGCTGACTTCTTTACAAGGTCGCAGTTCAGGGAGCAATATATTAGTCATGCTTCCAAACTTCAGTTAGTTGACCTAGACTGACAACATATAAGGCTTTTATCACGATTTTAGTACTATCCTATTTTTAAAAAAATTCCTCATACTTGATCAATCTCTCAAAATTTTATGAAAACATTAGTAATACATTAGAATCATCCACAAAAAATTTCAAAAATTTTTAATGTGTTTTTGACCATTTTTTGTCATTTCAAGTTGACCGAGATCTTGGTGATTTAGGCCGAAATATCGGTGATTTTGGGCGAAATCTTGGAAATCCCAGTTGAAAAAATCAGATTTGAAATTTAGTTTTTGAATTTCGTTCGAATTTTATCCAAAATTTCAATATCTCATCGAAATTTCGAATTTTGATCACCTCCGAGATATATACCGAAAACGAAATTTAAAACCTTGATTGTAGCTGCCCACCAGCGAAGCACTATCGCCACCGACTCCCACCTCCGCCACCTCGGGTTAGTAACATCTCTATTTTTACCTTTTTTAATTTTGTTTTTTTGCATAGTTTAGTCGTGCAAAATTTTTCACCAATTTATTTACTAATTCCACTTAATAAATGTCACACCCTAAAACTGCCTAGAAATTTGATTTTGGACAGATATTATATATCACTTGCTTACAAAAGTGGAAAACAGCAAAAGTAGGTTAGAAAAAATAATACATGGCTTATTGACTAAAATCATAAAGAACATAATAGACCACTGGGCCAAAGTGTAACTTACAAACTAGCAACTGAAAATGAACCCACATGAAAGATCTGAGTGCGACCGTGAACCTATACACCATTGTTTCTTAAAGTAATGGTACTCAAACGATGTTCTTCTTCCTCATTATCTAAATAAGTGTCAACAAGTAAGATTGAGTATATTTCATATTCAGTAAGACTTGTGGTGTATCACAAATTTAAATAGATGCATGTCTGTATCAAAGAAAAGGCTAATAGATTATTCTCATAAAGTAAATTTGAACATAAATATAAAGTAATAGATTGTAAATGGACTTTGTAAGAGCAATTTTCGACTGATAGCCAATATGAATAGCATAACATATAGCAACTCACAATCCTCTATGATTGTGACCAATAATTTGTCCCTTGCCAATCCCTATCATAAAATCCGAAACAAAGACTATCCAAGCAATATTTCCAATTCGTCCCTTTTTATGAAAATATCAAAAATTCTAACCAGTGTCAGTGCTCCAAGTCTTCCATAACCGCGGTTACGATTTTTTGAAAAGTTTCACACTACAGAGGCGCGCATCTTTACCCACAAGACATAACTATAATCCTTTTGCCACTATTTTCATGCTTCCTTTGGCATGTGGCTAGGAGATCATGATGAAAACCTTTACATTACTAGTCTAACTATGCACCAATCCGATGACGACAACCCTTGCTATGGCGGCGGAAATAAATATTCACACCCATAAATACCGTGACAGTTCACTCATATCATTCATCATAACCATGGCAGTTCACTCCTGCCATAACCATTTCCCTTGTAGCAAAACGTACACCATTGTATCAGCAAGCATTATTTCTAACACTTCAGTGTGAGCACCCATCCAAGCGATCCATCTCAGAAAGCTCGTATTATTTCGGACTTCCAATGTGTAAAGTTACACTAGATAACTTAAGTGGTTTAAAACCATCGCATACTAGCACTTATAGTTGTACTGATTATCTTGAATTATACAACACTACATTCGATCCTTAATCCGATACAGGTGAAAACACTCCCTACACTATATGCAAGTTCATCTCTCACTCATCCAGCTATCGTTATATCTCACCCATGTCTAATCATTGTTTTATTTTTATTTTTTTCATTTTTATGCCAAACTATCAACAACCTTTAATTCCTATAATGATCATATTTCATTTTTTGAACAAATATTAACACCAAATATTTATCTCCCAAATCTACAGCATGGCTAAACAAAATAACTAAATATTCGCATATACCCAAATTGACATTATATATTGCCTAACCTTATTCTAGGGTTATCGAGGTTGTCATGTCAACATTTATTAAGGCAGTTCCATGAATTAAGAGCTATATCTACTAATACCGCAATATAGCAAGTAAAAGCATGCATATATAAATTTGATGAAAACAATATATCTTAATTATCACAATAGGTTCAACATGATCAAAAGGGAGTGCTTGTCTTGCTTACTGAACACTCAGTCTTCTTTGATTGATCGATTGATCGGAGTACCAAGTATCATCTAACTCACAACTCACTCACACGGTTCCACGGTTCATGCACACGCTCCAATGTCAACATAACAAACAACCCTATTTTTTACAATCATAAACATTATAGCTGTACGACGAATGCATATCGTTTTTCCCAATAAAAGCATATATATTGTAGAATTTAGTCGTGCACTTGTGGGAAATTCGGCTCTTTATCAAAAGCACATAGCCAAACAGCAAAACATTCAAATGCGGTTCCACCCAACGGGATTATCGTAATCTGCCGCAATGTCAAAGAAGAACATCAGCAGAGGTTAAAATAATTTATGTGAACAGCGATTGTAGACTCTTGAGATTTCTTTCAAATTTGGACCGAAAACGGCAGCATCGAACCAAATATATATGGATTAAGATTATATAAAGAAATTTAGTTCTATAAACGCAAGCTTTCATAGTTCTAAATCAAAATTGCATATATAAATATCTGATAGTTTAATTTTGATATGCAAAAATTCATTTTATTTATTTATAATTCCAAATTTTGGATTTTTTTGGTAGTATAACTATCTTGAAATTTGGAAATCTCTTTTTATATAAATAGAGTTTAATTTTGTAAGTCTAAATATTTTAAATTTCAAAAATTTTAAATCTCATTTTATATAAATATATTGTAAATCTCTTTCGTAAATTTTGTCTCTCATTCACAACGTTGTTACAGCCAGATGGAAACCGGCCACAATTACATAAATCGCAATTTGCAAAGGAATATCATTAAAAATTCACTTTCATATGTAGAAAAGGTTTTACACGTACATGTACAAGTTCATGCTGCTATAGATTTTTGACACTCTAGAGCACAGAGAACATCACATATTCACATCATAAAGTAGCAGACCTCTCAATAGAGACATTTAGTGTTAGGTTGTTACAACTGCAGAAGTCGTATGGAACCAAAAGGAAAGCTTGCACGGGGTGCAGACCTCTCCACTCCTTTGTATTTGTGACCGAAGCATTCAGTTGCAGGCAGTTTTCAGGGTTTCCCCTACTAGCTGCTTTAACTTCGTACGAGAACTTCCAATTCAGATCGCCAGTCCTAAGGCAAACCACTGAAAATGCATGCCCGAAGGGCTTCATGTTCTTGTTTAGGAGCAGGAAGAGGTGGTCATCCTCACCAAGAAGAACTAGAAACGACACTGACACCTCCAAATTTACTTTGAAGGACTGACCATACATGAACCGCAGGCCATCAGCACTATGGTTGTTAAGGAAATGGCTTGACCAACATCCTGTGAAGCCACTATATCCACAACCAGGAATGGGGCACACTGAAGATGCAAAAAGGCAAGCTTCTTCATGAGTATTTCTTTGCGCATAGCTAACCAACTTGCAACAACCCCACTTCGCATATGAGCAGGAGGACATGATGGACTCAACAATCTTCTCCAATGCAATGTTTCGTGCAAAGTTAGCATCATGAGAACAAATGTGACACTTATTGTTCAGCCTGGACCAGCAAGGAAAGCATGCTACATGGCCATTTTGGCACTGGAAAATATACAAATAAGCTATGATCATGCAAGGGCGATATAATAAAAAAAAAAAGTTTGTTCTATTAGAATATAAGGATAGAGTACAGATATTCAAGGGACTGATCCAAAGGCCTGTTTGTAGTAAATCGCCATAGAGCAAAAGCTATTTGAATTTATTCACTAGAGTGGGTCAATTATGTCTTTGCAGCTTGATTCACATCTCAAAGATACACCAAAATATTATAAGGACCACATGTCTTTAACTTTCTGGACTTGAGTGGACGTTTTCAGAAAAGTAAATATTAAGTGTATGTGTTCAGAATCAGTAATGGAACGGTTTGTTTATGGTTTCCTAAACCTTGCTGCAGGGACGTGAGTGCATGCCTCAAAAATTTGTGTTTTCCTTGGAATTCCTTTGGGCAGTGATGATCCCTAATGGTGTTAGTAGTATAGTGCTCTATGTGATACTACAAACTTGTCCTTTATGTGCTTAGGTGATGCCATTTAAAAGCATTGTTGTCAAGGCATCGCCTAGGTGATGCCTAGGCGTCCCGTCGCCGGCGGCCACCCGCTATGTCCCCTCGCCTCGCCTGACCGGTGAAAGGCGATCACCTGGATGCTCCAGGTGTCGCCGGGCATGGAGAGGCGGGAGTATCAGGCGCCGCGAGAAGGGATAAGGAGTGGGGAGGAGAGGAGCACCGCCATGGCGCCTCCACCGCCGGCGCCGGTAGATCTGATAAGATCCGAATCCCGATCCACCATCGCCTCCACCGCCTCCTTGTCCGTCGCCTCCACCGCCGGTGCTCCTGCCGCACATCTGCTTTCGCCGCTGCCGCCCATCTGCTGATGCTCGTGCTGCTGCTGCCTATGATGATGTGCTGAATGCTAATGCTGATGTTGCTGCTGCATGTGATGATGTGCTATGCTGCTGCTTGTGATGATATTCTGTGCTGCTGTTGCTCATGGCTGGGTCAAGCTTCAAGTGCTGGTCATGGTGAATAATTGTGTGGCTTCGATCATGGTGAATAATTTTGTGTCGACTGCTTTCGCCGCTGCCGCCCATCCGCTGATGCTCATGCTGCTGCTGTCTGTGATGATGTGCTGAATGCTAATGCTGCTGTTGTTGCATGTGATGATGTGCTATGCTGCTGCTTGCGATGATGTTCTGTGCTGCTGTTGCTCATGGCTGGGTCAAGCTTCAAGTGCTGGTCATGGTGAATAATTGTGTGGCTTCGATCATGGTGAATAATTTTGTGTCGCCTAATTCTCGCCTAGGCGTCCAGGCGCTCGGCTGGCGCCTTGTCTTGTTGCCTTGACAACCTTGTCTAAAAGTAAAATATTACAGTTTCACAAGGTTTGTCTCTGTGTTGGTAGCTTAACAATTTAGTTCAGTTCTGTTTGTTGGTAGAAATGTGTAATGACCCTTAGATCATAAGGGTTAACTACCATAAAGATTAAAGAAAGACACTGACGGCTTGAAGAGGAGGGTCTTCTAGGAGAAAGAGGAGACTATAGACCGGGGTGATCTTTCTTTTATTCTTCCAGCTTACATAAAAATGATAATAATTGCATCCTTAGTCATTATATAGAGGTGCTAGAAACTAAAAGATAGAAACTGTTTAAAAAAGAAATATAAAAGTGAGCAACTAACCAAAAGGAAATATGTACAATGGAAACTGATTATCATAATCCTTATATTAATGCCGCTGCCATATGCACCGATTTGCTGTTGTTACGTCCGGTTGTGGCCGCACATGACAAAATGAAGATCATAACACTACTGTCAGTGTCAGATATGTTGGCAGCAATTGTGACGGCAGTAACTCAAATAAGCATTTTTAGAACTAGGTTTGTTGTATTGAAGTTCCAAAAGCAATAAAGATATTGTGTAGTCACCCAACCGCTTACTGCTTAACAGTATGTGGGTGCTTATTTACAAGTAAATTCCCACCTTTCGTTGAAAAGAGTAAACATTTAAGGGGTCAGATAGCTGGTATATATTTACAAATAACAAAAACATAAACATAATCATGCACACAACAATGCATGCAACAAGGTTAAGATTATTTGGTTTTATTAAGTAACAGAGAAAAATGACTAAAATCCAGATGTAACTGGATCTACACAGCCCACTTATTCGATCACTTAAATCAAGAAAATGGTCCAGAAATGACCAACTAGACCCACTTTCAGAGCAATGTTTCTTTGTAGAATTGATACAGGAAATGAAGCAGTCAAAGTTAGTGTGGAAGGCTAAAGTTGAGGAGTACATTAATCATAAGCACTATGCACAGAAGTCAAGAAAAAAATGAGAATTGGTAGGAGGGACACCTACCTATCTTTAATATAAAGGAGTGGGGACTTGAACCCATGACCTCAAGAACCACAAACTTGTGGATATTAGAATAATATAGTTAGTTTGGTATAATAGAAGTATGATTGGAATACAAAACATACATTTTGGAGATTCAGGAACATGATTCTTGCTAAGGTTTTTGTACCAGCAGGTGAGTTTTCAATAGTTATTGGGGAGGGAGCCCACACGGGTTCGATCCCTGGGTTGGCAGGGTGGGTGTGTTGGGAATTGGAAAGCTGCCCAGAAATAACATGTATTCAGTTCTTTGTATATATGGTGAATTTTATTATTCCATCATGATTCATTGTAATTGCATGAATTCCAGCTATTAGATTGATAATTTAGCTACAATAAGCTGGGAACCCGGTCCAAGTACCCAATCACAGGGGAACAAAAAACTTGCGTTTTTATCATTTCTGATTTCAAAAGGCCATAGGACAAGTAGAACAATATGTTATTGCTGAAATTTCTTATTCATTGCTGTTTGATCAATGAAATTCCATAGTTCTTAACAAGTACCGTTCCGTTGTTATTTATTTACAAGAGTCATTCCAAAATGGTTCATTAGTGAATGTTAAAAAAGGAACTTCTATTCTACTTTCTTCATCTGACTGCCTAGTATATTACTATGGCTATAAGGTTGGCACATGCGCACTCTTAGGCCCTGTTTGTTTCAGCTTAGGCTTTTTGGCTTTTGGCTTAAAGCTAGCTTTTTGGCTTAATGAGCTTTTAAGCCGTCTGCTTTTAAGCCAAGTCATGTTGTTTGATATCCTGGCTTATTAATGGGTTAGATGGTACAGTTTATAGATGACAGGTCTAAAATACCCTAAATGAGATGTTGGATGAATTCTCAATTTATATATGATAGCATTTGGTGGGTAATTTTGGAGACTTAGTGGCAAATGGTTATTTCATTCAAAAAAACCCAAAAAAGCTCCTCTTGTATGGCTTTTGGCTTATAGTTATATAGGGGTTTTTGGCTTTTTTAAAGCCCGGCTTAAAAGCCAGTCGTTTGTTTCGGCTTAGGCTTTTTAGCTTTTAAGCCGATGAAAAAGCCGAAACAAATAGGGCCTTAGAGCACATTTTACAGGGACAAATTTTGACTTGATCGACTATGCCTTCTTCAAAGCTTGCCAGCAAAATGTAGTGCAAATCGTACTCATGACTTGTCTCTCAGTAGAATGGCGTCTTACAGTTTTGCCTTTCATTATCCCTATCAAGGTCTTAACCTTTATTGGATGAGCCCTTCGGCAACGTTGGTTTTGGTATGAATGGCAGGTACATGACAAGCCATGGGTAGGAATGAAGACCCCTTGTGATGAGATGGACAGTATCTAAGTTTTGGCACTCCATGTGGCTTAATGGGACAACCCCAAAAGAGTTAGCGCCATCATTATTAAAGCTCACCCGAACAAAGAACAGATCAGTGCAGCAGGAACTAAATACCGGGAGTAGGTTTAAATGTTTGCAACACATGACTACTTCCCAACAGGTTCATGAGTTTGTGAAACTGTGGCCCCAGATCAGTACAAACTACAATCCGTCTACAGCCATGTCTCCCAGACTCAATTATTTCGAGATGGACTTCCAATAGGAAATACACAGCGAGTTCACTTATGATATTCAGTTGCAGGGCTCTTCTAACTATTACAACTCCTCGCTGGTTCGGAAAGCCTGAACCGAAAACAAATGCAAGTTTTTCTTGTGACTCCTTCTGCAGGAAAAAATCTTAACAGCTGACAAATTAGCAATCCAGGGATGGCCTCATATCTTAATATGTCCTTTATGTGGGCTGGCCGGGGAGACAGCCATGCATTTGGCGCTCCATTGCTCCTTTCCAAGACAGATCTGGGAAAAAAGTTTCAGCTGGACAGAGTTACAACCACCAGTATTTGTTGCTGCCAAGCTATCAGGGTGGTGGCAGGCAGGGGCCTGGCCTGCCTATTCTTTTGAGACTTCGACTAGTATTAGGGCTTAGTGATCAAGTGATCTGGCCATAAGGTAGGTTTTGTGACGGCCTAGTAATCGAGCGATATGGCCATGAGGCACCCAATGAAGCATGCTGTTAGCCTTCTCTTTCTTTATCTTCTTCTCCATGGTCTGAATCTCTCTTATCGATATAGTCACCAATTCAATTATGTAATCAATGCACTCACTTATCGGTTAATATATATCAGTGATTTAGTTTAGGATTCTTCATAATTGTTAATGATGTTATGCTATGGGTGCATATATTAATCTAATGCAAATTAACTTTTCCATTCAACATATTTAATTTACACATGGAATTTGTGCTGTGTAGGTTATGTGTTCGTGGTACTCCCTCAGTGCCTTTTATAAATCATCTTTTGACTGGGCACATAATACCTTTTTCAGCTTCTGTATCATACGTACCGTTATATTATACTATAAATAATAGATAGATATTGATATTCAGGATTATATCCCTCTTGCTTCCTAAATAAAACAGTAGGAGTAAGAGCCTTTTGGGCATTCCGCGTCAACTCAATTATCCTAATTATCCTTCGAATGGATTAGAGAGAGACGGATGGTGCTCACAAGAAAAGTTTTGGAAGCCAATTTACACATTGATCTGATTAGCATGTGGCATTCGCTATGTAAAATTTAACTTTTCAACTTGGCCTCCCCTATATCCAATTCCTGGCTCCTCCCATGGTGGCAGCAAGCAAGACGCAAGGTATCCAAGGAACGCAAGAGGGACATTGACGGTATTATCATATATTCTTCTTGGAGCATTTGGAAAGAATAGAATTTTCGAACAGTATTACCTAACATCACAGCAGGTTGTTGGGCGCATCCGTGAGGAAGTAGAGCTGAGAAAAAGTGTTTCAGCAGTCATAATTTTTTTGCTTTCTTAGGTTGCCTCCGGGCTTTCTTTTCTTTTCTGTTGTTAGGCTGCTGAGGCCCGTGTTCTTTTTATCTAGGTCTGTTGTACCTTAACGATGTGCTTGCTTTTCCTCCTTTTAGCGCTACGGCAGAGCTCCTGCTTTATCATTAAAAAAAAGAGGGGAAAAAAAACCACCAATGCATCCAATGCTCTAAACCAAACAACCGCATGGTTTTACCCCATCTACGAATTCCTTCATCTAATCCAATTTGCACAGTAAAATTAAACAAGCAACGCAATAATTGGCAAAGTAATGAGTCAGGTAATTCCTCCGCTTACCTGGTAGAGGGGAGGACGGAGGGGTTCGAAGCAGATGGAGCAGTCCAGCACGTCCGGGTCGATCCGCACGCTGATACCCCCATAACCCTCCCCGCTGACCATCTCCACCTCCCGGCCGCACCCGCCGGTCCTCTCCTCCCCGACCACCGCCCTTCCCTCCCGCTCGCCGCCCCCGGCCGCCAAATTTTGGGCCTTCGGGGGTCCTCCGCCAGCCGCCCTGTCGGCAGGGCCTTCGTCGCGTTTCCTCTTGTCGCGCCCGGCGGCGGCCGTAGGGTCTTCATCGGCGTCGTCGATGGAGAACTTGGCCATGGAGAAAATGGACTACAGATACTGATGGAGGAACGCAGCCCGATGGGGAGGCGACGGGGTTCGGCTCGTCCTCGCGCCACCGCTTGTCGGGGGATGGGGGAGGGGGAGAGAGCACCGCGACCAGTGGGACGGCGGCGCGCTGTCGGGAGGAGAGCAGCCCGATGGGGAGGCGGCGGCGGGGCGAGGTCGCAGGTGAGCAGGGCTTGAAGTGCAGGAAGTGGGGGCGTAAACGGCGAGGATAATTTTCAACAGTCTTCCGTCCTATAAATTCGTATTTTATTCGGAACATAATTTCGAATATTCGGGTTTTTTTCAAGTATTGGATATAGATTCGGATTTTTTTTTCGGATACAAAAATGGATTTGAAATAATAATATCCGTCAAATTCGGATATATCCGACATTTTTTTCGGAACTAACCGTTTATGATCTGTTTAGTATCCGGCTCTGAAAACCCTACCCTTCGTGACTCCGCGTACGGTGTACGCCTTGCGGCTCGCCCGACCGCCCCGCCTCGCCATCCAAAAAACCAAAATCCCTAATCCCATAGCAGTTCCCAATCCGAATCCCCACCCGAGGCGGCAGCGGCAGTTCCCTACTTCCCTTCCCCTTCCGGCCTTCCCCAATCCCTACCTTGGTCTTGGCCTCTGCGCCATCGCTCCACTGTGCACTCCGTCCACTGCTGCCATCTCTCGGTCTGGGTCCTAGCCGCCGCCTTGCAGAGCAGCCTCGCTCACGTCGCGCGGTCGGCCGCTACCGTGAGGCGATCTCCCGGTCTGGGCACTATGCATCCCTGCGAGCTCACTTCCGCTGGCACCCACTTGCTCTTAAACGAGTAGCCTTCAGGTTAGCCTTTAATTTTCAATTGGTTCTGCAACGTCGCGGAGTTTCGTTTCAAGTTTCTTTTATAATTCTCGTCTGGTTATTTGGTGGACCAATCTATTGATCTACAGGATTATCAATTTGATCTGTGTGGGAGTGAAGAGTGGGATCATTTACTTTTTCCCCTTCCACCCCATCCACTTTTCCCCTCACACACATTTACTTTTTCCCCTTCCACCCCATCCACTTTTCCCCTCACACTGAAAGGACCGGGATGTCGGCCTAGAGGGGGGGGGGGTGAATAGGCGATTACAAAATTATACCCAATTTAAAATAATCTATCAGAGATAATGCGGAAGCAATTGGGATAATTAAGTTTTGCAATTTAAACAATTCACCCGAGATACCAACTCTTGAGACTCCTGGATATTTAGTCCGATACTCCGGTGTCCGATACTCCGGATCAATATACCGGATACTCCGGGTTGCCTGCTTTACGAAATAGAGAGACAATAAATTGAAGCGCTTCTTTGATTCTAGTGATACAAATTACTCTACCGCAATGAATCAAGTATATAAGCAAGAATAGATGCAGAGATACAATCTAATTGATCTAATCACAAGAATCGAAAAGCAAATTGAGCGGATGAGCAAAAAGAGGAAACCGAAGAAAGGAAGGAGACACGAAGATTTTATCCTGAAGTTCTGATCCTTGAGGATCCCTCGCTCCCGCTGAGGCTCGGCCACACTTGAGCCGGGTCTTTCAACCCTCTTCCTCCCTGTTGCACAATGCACTCGCCGGTGCCTTCACTTCTTTGATTCCTTTCTCTTGCGGAGGCGGAATCGGACCTTCACAAACCTTCTGGGTGGCCTTCCACACAAAGCTTGGAAGCTCACTCCAAGAACTCCTAGCCGTCTAGGAGACCTCAACCTCCAAGAGCAACAAATGCTCCCGAAGAACTCACTTAGAGTCCACCTCAAGTGCTCAACACACTAATCAACTCAATCCGATCACTACACACTCTCACACCCAACCCTTCACTCAAAAGGGGATCACTAAGATCTAGGGTTAGAGGGGCTTTTGGGAGCTCAAGATCACTAAGAAGAACACCTCAAAGCACCAAGGATCTAGCTCCACTCTCAAATCAATCCTCAATCCAAACACCTCTCTCCACTACCCAACCCTTCACAAAAGGGGATCACTAAGATCTAAGGGTAGGGAGGAGTATCGGGGCTCAAACACTCACAAAGAACACCTCAAATACCCAGCAAAACATCCCCAACTGGCCTTTGAAGTGGGCAAGAAGGGGCTTTAAATAGAGGAACCCCAAAAACTAGCCGCTTGGACTGACCGTCAACCCGAGACTCGAATTTTAACCCGGACACTCGATCATCCTGATACTCCGATAGTCCGGAGCTCGGATAGTCCTGAGTCTCCTGACAATTAACCCGAGTCTCCGACCTCCTGTGCAAAGACGCAAAGAACCGGACGAAACGGGGCATAACTTTGATCCCGGACTCCGATTTCGACGAATTCGGACTTTCTAAAGCTATGAACGGTGGCTATCCAACTAAAAGGTCTCACTACCCAAATCCCAAAGGATCAAATCAGATTTCACAAAAGAATCCACAAGGAGACCTCAAATTCTCACTTTCCTAAGACCACCAACACTTCTAACCCTCACACCAACTCACCTACACTTAGGTGAACAAAGTGTGACTTGGGTTTCTCAACCTTAGACAAGGATAGACCACTTTGAGCACTTGAGACTTGTCTAAGTGATTTCAACGACAGAATCCCTCTTAATAGTACGGCAATCCTTAGACTCAAATTTAAACACAAAATCTAAGTCTTACACTAAGCTTTGCCGACTTCTTCCTGATGCACTGCATGATGACGCCTAATCCACAAAGATTGATGATGCCCTTCGTCTTGTCAACCTCAACGCGCTTCACCTCATGAGACTCGCCCTCTCGACCTTGACCTCAATCATCACCAAGACGATCCTCCATCAAGTCGAATCGACTTAGTCCTCACCAAGCAAGTTGGTGACACCGCTCTTGTTGACTTTGACTCGCTTATCATCCTTCAAACCACTTGGTCATCATACACACAAATTTGGGACCTAATTTTATCAAAGCACTCAAGAAACACATTAGTCCAACAAGCTCAAAAGATATGAATTAGAATTAAATGAATGAGATGAAATACAATAAGTGTTTCATATAAATAGGCATGATATCAACGAAAACACTTGACATAAGAATTGTTCTCTACTAAGTGCAGCATGATGAATATGTGATTGATCTATATGCACTTAGAGAGATAATTGCCAATAAGATGAATCATTTAAATCAAGGCAATGATCACATACTTTGCTTAAATGAAACACATGATAGAATATACATGAATTGTACATGTGCAAATAATATTTGGAATGAGAGTAAATGATGTGATCCAATTCTAGATTAAACTTCACTAGGAGAGGTGCATTAGAAAATATACAACTAAGACATGTATGCACCAAGTCAATATGAAGCAATGAAGTTTAACTCTAGTTAACACAAGCATATTAAAAACAAAACACATAATGAACTCAAATGAATATATATATGCACAAGCAATTATGACATGAATCAATGTGCACATATGAAATCAACAAGTTACTTAGAGTTCAATATGCATTTGCTAAAGAGAAATGCAATGACAAATATGGAAGGAATATCGAGATTGCATACCTCATTTTTGCTTAACTTCAATTGATTTTCCTCTAAAATAGATGAGACTAATATTCAACTAGGCAATAAACATGTTAGTCTCATAACAATATAAATATATTAGAGGTTTGTCATTTGTTAAGCACTAAGTTAATATTTATACAATTACATTGATTGACATTACATGCGTTTATCATTAATCGCTTATCATTAATCACCAAAACAACATAGTGCTTAGATGCACTTTCAATCTCCCTCTTTGGTGATTTATGACACACCATTTAACAAATGCACTAACGGACAATATAAAGATATTTAGCATTGAAATGAACACGAGAATGAGTTAGAGATCATACTTACAAATATTCTCTCTCTTTTTCATTGCCCCTTTTGTCAATCGATTATTGGGAATTTGATAAGTCCATAAATTCTCTCCAAATGTTCTCCCTCGCTTTGTCAATCGATTGAGGGGGCAATTGATAAATCCATAAATTCTCCCCTTTGTCATTAATCCCAAAAAAGAATAACCTTTTCTCCTCTAGATTGAACACTCAATAAAAAGATTAGGAAGAACAAAATAAAACAAAGGAGCTAGTAATAAGACAAAGATATCAATGATATTAAGCTCCCCCTAAATCTAGGCAAGATATGATAGCTATAATATCCTAGATTTAGGTTTATGGATAAGCTAACGTCATAAATTGATACTAAATGACTATGATGCCTTAAAACATATGTAAATGACAAGCACGACAAGGCATCACAAAGATAATGATCATGAGTCAAAAGATATAAAGGAGGTACATACTCATGATTGAATAAAGTATCAATCGAGAGAAGTACATAATGTACAAGGGCATACCTTAAAGAAGTATCATCCAAAAGACGTGATTGTCATATGCAAGGAACTAAAAGTAGCTCACAAATGCATGTTAGATGACATTTGGATGCACATAAGCAATAAACACATTTAAGGAATACCACTTGTAGACAATTAAGAACAAATATCCATTAAGAGCAAAATGAATACCAAATGAATGAGGAAGAGCTAAAAGAATATTCTAATACACAAAAGCTCCTCTCAAAACTAAGCAACATGGTACCGATTGAAGTAATTCGATAAGCAATAAATGAACTCAATGATACCAATTTAAATGAAGTCATGATTCACAAGAATGTAAGAAATGCTTAAATCATGACAAAGATCATATAGCAAATATGTGTACAGAGCATAATAATTAATATCATATAGCCAATGCATGGAATTGAATTACATGCTTATGATCAATTTAAAGAGCAATGTATACCTCTTACTAATGTGATCTTCAACTTACATTTCCTCCTCCTTTAGCATGGTGTCATCCATATCAATCAACCTATATCGTAAAATGTTAGATGGCACTTACGAGAGAGAAAATGCAATTATCAATGAGAGGATACCAATTGATAAATATAGCATCAATTAAAGCGATACCAATTAACAAGCAATTGAAACACAAGATCGTATAGCAATCTAATTACCAATTGAAATACATAAAGATTGAAAGAATTGATACCAATTGGAATACTTATCATGATAATCATTACACCATTTAAGGTTTAAGGCAATTAGCTTAATGGTGTACAAAGACCGTATTAAATATGGTCGTAAAGAAATACGTCCCTTCCGCTTCGGTTCTGTCTGCTGTATGTTCGATCGGTCATGGTCAAGTCGCACGGCATCGGATCCTCGGACTCGAGCTACACTCCTTTCCTTCATCTCACCGTCAAGTTGACTCACTTTTCCAAACCTTGAACACCAACAATGATAAGCACACGATTTCAGAACAAGTATATTTCAACTTGACCCAAGTCGCCTCACAAGGTCTAAGTGTAATATGCATGAGGTAAAAGGTTGACATGATACTAATACTCCAATGCATGCTAAAAATACGATTGAATTCAATGCACAAAGAAGGATTTGAAATGCGGATTCAATTCTTGAAGTTCAAACAGAGGTAATGAATAAACCATAAACGAGCTCACTCTTGAACTTACAGAAAGGTTCCACTCTCTAAGAGATAAACTTCAAAGAGAAGAGAGAGGAAGCAAATTGCGCTATGACACAATCAATTTCAATAAAAGAACACTAGCCCCACAAAGCACTTTCCAATCGTGAGAAGACTTGAAAATTTGAAAGGCTTGCCAAGAACTTAGGTTGATTTGAGGACAAAGAATTTGAGTAAATGTGCTCCCAACTTATCTTAAAGGATCATGGAGCTATGCTCATGCTCAACTCAAATTTCATCAAAAGGAAAGAATCAAATCAACTAAACAAGGTTCGGATAATCTTGATAAAATAATTAGAGAGTCCGGATTGGCAAACAGACAAACTTTCTTTGACTGGTCAACCTTGACAATCCGACATATAGTCCGGATATTCGATAACTCGGATACCCGAACAAATGTCCGAGACTCGGTTGACCTATTCGCCAAACACCGAGAATTTGCAAATTTTGGTCAAATGAAGTCCAATGACCATAGGATTTTGTGGAGATGATCCATGGACAATCAGAGACCTTTTCAACAGAATTTCTCAAATAAAATCCTCCATACAAAAGATATTCCAATAAGAACAAATGGAGGTTTAGATTTGACACTAAGTCAAATTCACGTTATCAATCTTGCTTATAAGTTCGAATAAATTTGAGAACTCTCGGATAAGAACTCCATATGCAAGAGAAGATTTTCCAACAAATATTTTCAATAAATCAAATCGATTTTTCGAGCATCCTCGCTTTGGCAACTCATGCTAAAACTAGCTCCAAACAAATTTTAAATAAGGAGTTGAATTAAAAGCAAAGCAAAGAAATCAACCTTTGCAACAAATGCAAGTCAAAGTCATGCAAGCCAAAAGCATGAGCTTCACCCATTCGCAACATACGCCAAGAGGTTAGCTACATGCAAGGGACAAATAAGCTTTGAATGGAAATGAGCACTTATATGGCTTTAAAACGAATTTGTGATAAGATTAAAAGCCATTGGCACAAACTTATCCATTCAAACAGAAGAAAATCAACTTGATTCAATAGAATATCAATTCAGATTGAAAAAGAGATTTTGGTGAGCTTCAAAATGCGATAAAATCGTTTTCTTACCAGCCGCTTAACTCGATAGTCTCGATGTATGATCCGGATACTCCGACAAAATGTCCGGATACTCCAAGTTATACCGCTTCTACCAAAACAAACAGCTGGAAATCTGGGAAATGCAAGAGATTGAAGTCAATTGCTAGGCAATTTTCAACAAGAAACACAATACGCTTTTAGAAGTAATTTCGTCATATTTCCACTTTTGAAGCACTAAACATAGGAAGTATTAGTCATTTCACCAAAAGCTCACTAAGATCTAATCAAATCGAAAAGAAATGCCAATAGAGAAGAATTCAACTAGAAAAACTCACAAATGACATTTAGCAATAAGACTCGAGAGAAATCATGAAACCACTAAGAAATGCTCCAAATAAACAAGAGAAATAATAACCACAAATTTAGAGCAATTTTAAAGAGAAGACATTCGAATTCACAAGGAATTGAATGTGGCAATAAAGTTTTTAGGTTTCACGAGATTTTCTAGTTTTGCCAAAAAGAGATCAACAAGGGCAAACAAAATATTCAAATGTCTATATGAGTTACACAAACCCTTGTGAGTCAAATATTGACAAGAAACTTGACTCATTTGGCAAAACTCACTTAAGTGCTGGAAATGGATCTTTCTAGTCAAGATTACGTATTTCACTTCAAATCCATACATTGACTAAAATGGATCAACTAGAAGAGCTACGTTAGCACTTAATTATTTTGGCACACTTAGGAAATGTGATATATATATAAAATAGCACTAACTCCTGAATGTGCCGCTTTTAAACTTGCTCAAGATTGCAATAAGGGAATAATACTAAAAGCAAGAGCAAGTACAACTAACTAGCAATTTAAATCGATTTTCATGATACTAATGCATCTAAACCTACACAAGGCTAGAAGCAATAATATAATCAATTTAAATACTTGTTACCGAGATGGCATTGGCTTAAGATTGTCTTGATTATCTTCATGCTTGGCTCGATTGCAATTGATAGTTTCTTTTTCTTCTCGAGAAGCCAAGCGTCCAATCCATCTCTTAGTACCTAATAATTCTTTTAGGCACTTTTGGTACCCAATCTTTGTTGGGTCCATTAATGTTAGTCACCATAGATTTAGGAACCCAAATGGCCCTAATTTTAGCATTATGGATATGACTAACTTTACTAGGAATAGGTTTGCATCTATTATTCCTCCTAGGCAAATGATTGGCATTTTTATGAAAAAGCTTAGGAGGACAATGATACTTTGCAAAACTATTTCTAGTTTGATCTCTTCTAAGCATATGATAATTAAAATTAAGCATTGGCTTAGAAGATCTAGTATATCTAGTAAATGTTTTGCTATCGTTATTTCTCCTAAGCAATTTATTTGAATTGCTTTGTGTAGGCTTAGGAGTCCTAACAAATTTAGCAAATCCATTTCTAGATTTACTCTTCCTATGCAAATGAGCATTATCATTTTGAGCGCATAGGGACTTGACAAGCTTGGCAACTACATTGCCATTCTTGTCCTTCCTAAGCAAATGATCATTAGAGTGATGAGTAGGCTTAGGGATTATACCTTTGGGACAATCTCACCGATGTGTCCCTTTCTCGACAATTGAAGCAAGTAGGCTTTGAACGCCTCTTCCTCTTGTTTTGCTTCTTGTCGCTTGCCTCAAAGTTGGAGTTGTGGCCTTGTTATCCACTTTATTGGGGCACACGAGGCAAAGTGGCCCTTCTTGTTGCATCCAAGCACACAATCGCCTTCATTCTTGCATTGTGCTTCTTCTTGCTCTTCTCCCTCTTGGAGATGTAGCCAAGTCCTCTTCTATCTTGAGGTGCCCGAGGCTCGCTTCAAGATCTTGTCGAGGACGGCTTGCCTCATATGCACTTCTCCAAGTCATTTTCCAATCTAATGACTTGGGCCTTGAGCTCATTGTTTTCCTCTACAAGATTAGCATCTAAACAACTAGAGGAACTAGAAGCAATGTTAGAGCAACAAGGTAAAGCAATGCTAGAGGTAGACATATCAATTAAATCACATTGAGTACTAATGTCTACTCTTAGGCTTAATGAATTCCTTGAGAAGGATACTTTCATGATTTTCCTAAGAACATCATAATTCTTTTGAAGTGAGTCATACTCAACCTTCAAAATCTCATATCTAGTTTTCTCCTTCTCAAGAGATTCATTTTTCGCTTTTTTTTAGCAAGAACACTCTCAAGTTCAAGATTTCTTTCTTTTTCAAAGATGAGCAAATCTTCTTGCCTCTCGAGAGTGTCCTCTTGCTTCTCTATTGTATCAAGCAAGACAAGAATTTAGATGGTGATATTTTTCTAATATCACCATACCTACCATCATAATCGGTATCACTATCATCATCACTTTTACCTAAATCATCTACATTTTTATATTTGGATGTGTGTGATACCTTCTTCTCCTTTACCATAAGGCAAATAGGAGTGTCAGTCATTGCTTGGCGGAAGAGAGGTAGATGGTGATGTCGGTTCATCATCACTTGATGTAGAGGTCGAAGAATCATCAACCGACATCCATTCCTCAATGCAATCCTCACTTGATGATGTGGACACATCATATTTGTCTTGAAGCATTGTCCACATATCATGAGCGCTCTTGAGATTGCATATTTCATCAAATATATCTTCGCCACAACATTAAATAAAACATTAGTAGCTTGAGCTGCCGAGATGTAGGCATTTCATCTCTCCGTTAGTTGGATCAACTTCATTCGGAGATGAAAAGACGACATCTACGATCCACCAAATTTGGGGGCTCATGGATTTAAAATGAGAAACCATGATTAATTTCCATGAAGCATAATTAGAGTCATCTAGCATAAGTAGATCATGTGAGTGCACTAAACCTCTAGTCGCCATCCCTTACTCTCTAGACGGTTAAGTCTAATAAAATGAGAGACCTTGGCTCGATACCAATTGAAAGGACCGATGTCTTCACCTAGAGGGGTGAATAGGCGATTACAAAATTATACCCAATTTAAAATAATCTATCGTGAGATAATGCGAAGCAATTAGGATAATTAAGTTTTGCAATTTAAAACAATTCGAGATACCAACTCGAGACTCGATATTTAGTCCGATACTCCGTATGTCCGATACTCCTATCAATATACCGGATACTCCGGTTACTGCTTTTATCGAGAGAGACAATAAATTGAAGCGCTTCTTTGATTCTAGTGATACAAATTACTCTACCGCAATGAATCAAGTATATAAGCAAGAATAGATGCAGATACAATCTAATTGATCTAATCACAAGAATCGAAAGCAAATTGAGCGGATGAGCAAAAGAGGAAACCAAGAAAAGGAAGGAGACACGAAGATTTTATCCTGGTTCTGATCCTTGAGGGATCCCTACGTCTCCGTTGAGGCGGCTCTGGCCACACTTGAGCCTGGTCTCTTTCAACCTCTTCTCCTCCTTGTTGCACAATGCACTCGCCGGTCTTCACTTCTTTGATTCCTTCCTTTGCGGAGGCGGAATCGGACCTTCACAAACCTTCGTGGCCTTCCACACAAAGCTTGGAAGCTCACCGCAAGAACTCCTAGCCGTCTAGGAGACTCAACCTCCAAGAGCAACAAATGCTCCCCAAGAACTCACTTAGAGTCCACCTCAAGTGCTCAACACACTAATCAACTCAATCCGATCACTACACACTCACACCCAACCCTTCACTCAAAAGGGATCACTAAGATCTAGGGTTAGAGGGGCTTTTGGGAGCTCAAGATCACTAAGAAGAACACCTCAAAGCACCAAGGATCTAGCTCCACCTCAAATCAATCCTCAATCCAAACACTCTCTCCACTACCCAACCCTTCACAAAAGGGGATCACTAAGATCTAAGGAGTAGGGAGGAGTATTGGGGGGCTCAAACACTCACAAAGAACACCTCAAATACCCAAAGAAACATCCCCCAACTACCTCTTTGAAGTGGGCAAGAAGGGGCTTTAAATAGAGGAACCCCAAAACTAGCCGCTTGGGACCGAACTGGTCAACCCGAGACTCCGAATTTTAACCCTGACACTCCGGATCATCCGGATATATCGGATAGTCCGGATATCGGATAGTCCCGGAGTCTCCTGGAATTAACCCGAGTCTCCGGACCTCCCTGTGCAGCACGCAAAGAACCTGGCCTAAAACGGGCATAACTTTTGATCCCGGACTCCGATTTCGACGCACTGGACTTTTCGGAAAGCTATGAACGGTGGCTATCCAACTAAAAGGTCTCACTACCCAAATCCCAAAGGATCAAATCAGATTTCACAAAGAATCCACAAGGAGACCTCAAATTCTCACTCTTCCCAAGACCACCAACACTTCTAACTCCTCACACCAACCCACCTACACTTAGGTGAACAAAGTGTGACTTGGGTTTCAACCTTAGACAAGGATAGACCACTTTGAGCACTTGAGACTTGTCTAAGTGATTTCAACGATTGCATCCTCTTAATAGTACGGCAATCCTTAGACTCAAATTTAAACACAAAATCTAAGTCTTACACTAAGCTTTGCCGACTTCTTCCTGATGCACTGCATGATGACGCTTCCACAAAGATTGATGATGCCCTTCGCCTTGTCAACCTCAACGGCTTCACCTCATGAGACTCTCGTCCTCGACCTTGACCTCAATCATCACCAAGACGATCCTCCATCAAGTCGAACTGACTTAGTCCTCACCGTTGGTGACACCTGCCTTGTTGACTTTGACTCGCTTATCATCCTTCAAACCACTTGGTCATCATACACACATTTTGGGACCTAATTCTTATCAAAGCACTCAAAGCAAACACATTAGTCCCACAAGCTCAAAAGATATGAATTAGAATTAAATGAATGAGATGAAATACAATAAGTGTTTCATATAAATAGGCATGATATCAACGAAAACACTTGACATAAGAATTGTTCTCTACTAAGTGCAGCATGATGAATATGTGATTGATCTATATGCACTTAGAGAGATAATTGCCAATAAGATGAATCATTTAAATCAAGGCAATGATCACATACTTTGCTTAAATGAAACACATGATAGAATATACATGAATTGTACATGTGCAAATAATATTTGGAATGAGAGTAAATGATGTGATCCAATTCTAGATTAAACTTCACTAGAGAGGTGCATTAGAAAATATACAACTAAGACATGTATGCACCAAGTCAATATGAAGCAATGAAGTTTAACTCTAGTTAACACAAGCATATTAAAACAAAACACATAATGAACTCAAATGAATATATATATGCACAAGCAATTATGACATGAATCAATGTGCACATATGAAATCAACAAGTTACTTAGAGTTCAATATGCATTTGCTAAAGAGAAATGCAATGACAAATATGGAAGGAATACTGAGATTGCATACCTCATTTTTGCTTAACCAAATTTCAATTGATTTTCCTCTAAAATAGATGAGACTAATATTCAACTAGGCAATAAACATGTTAGTCTCATAACAATATAAATATATTAGAGGTTTGTCATTTGTTAAGCACTAAGTTAATATTTATACAATTACATTGATTGACATTACATGCGTTTATCATTAATCGTTTATCATTAATCACCAAAACAACATAAGTGCTTAGATGCACTTTCACACACACACCCTCACACTCTCCTCACACACCCAATCCGGCTGCTCCCAACCCAAAGTGGCTGCACATACACACAAAAGTTGGCTTTCCATTAGAAACTCCTTCCACCAAAGCAGCTTCCTCCCAGCTCCAACCAAAGCACCGCCTCCACCTCTCCCTTGGAGCAGCCATGGCGCCTCCCCCTTCCCTTCTAGCAGCTGGAGCTCCCCCCCCATGGTTGGCGCCTCCCTCCACCTTGCAATCGGCAGCAGCAGCAGCCTTCCCTTCTCCCTTCCCTCCACTTGGTAAGTGGTTCTTTCCCCCCATGGATGGTTTCTTGACTCAGTTTTGGAGTTCCTAGCCTGCCTAGATGTGGTTCTAGGGTTCTTAGCCTTGAAATCTTGGAGGGAAACTAGTTATTTTTGGAGGGAATCAGTTTTCAGTTTTCGAGCAGATTTTTTTTCCTGTGTTGCAACGCGAGTTTGGGGTAGTTAGATTGGTCACATGAGTTTTTGGTAGTAGACAAAGTCGTAGGTAATCGAATTACCTTTAATTAGAGTACAAGAACTCGAAAATCCGTCTAGCCATTTAAAAGATATAGTTGTTTTAGTGCCGGCTGTCGGAAGTGTGGTTGTATTGGTAGATTCAATGTTCAACTGGATATTTGAGCATTTTGCATTTTGAATTGTGATGGTACTGTGGGTGTCCCGATCTTTCGATGAGAAACACACGATCGATTTTGTTGGAGTCGACTTTGACGATCCGACTACACCGTACGACGACGATGCGCCTTAGCAATCGCTAAACCAACTCCGGTGGGTTATTGATCTTGCCGTAGGCACGAACAACCTGAACACGAGGTTCAATTCCTGCAAGCAACCGAAGAACAAGCAAGAACAATAGGATAAGCAATCTGAAATTGCGGATAAAAGTGGAAGCGAAACAAAGTGGAGTCTTATTGACGATCTTGACAAGGTGGTCGGCCCAAAGACAACTCGCAGGATCAAGTTTGCACTTGGCTAAACTAATCAAATAAAACCCAAAACCCTAAGGAGCCGATGTCTGACTATTTATGAAAGCTAGGGATGTGGGAATCACGTCCAAAGCAGTAGGATACCAACTACAACTCTATTACAAGGCCCAAAGCCCAAGTCTTCTCGGTTTGGAAAAGTGACACCAATTGTTTTGCAGATTCCCGTCGACTCAGATGGAATTTGGGGATGGGGTCGGATCCGTTGGAAAGAGGACGTCGAAACCTTTCAAACCAGTACTCATAGACCCCGAACACCCTTGTGGATCAAAAGTTATGGTCATTTTAAATTGGAACTATCCCGGAGGCCGAATCCGAGTTGATCTTGTGCTCCGAAAGAATTGGCTTCATGCTTGACGCTTGGGAGTCCTCCTTGGTTCCTAAGGACAATAAAATTATCATAAGGATTAAATAGTATTCCATCCATTAAAATATTTGTATGCAACCCAAGGAACGCATTCACCTGGTAATTGAATTGACGTGTGCGAGCTCGAGTAATTGGTCCTTGAATTACATTGTTGGTTTCAATTGGGTTTGTAGGCATGGTCGTATCCATGATAGTGATGTCCTCATCATCCACCCCTTCTTGCATTTGAGTTGTCCTCGACTCAAGCTCATCATCTTCTCCCAAGTATGGTTTTAAATCGGCAATGTTGAATGTGGGACTAACCCCATCTGCAGGCAATTCAAGCTTATATGCATTATCATTAATCTTTGCCAATACTTTGAAAGGACCAACAGCTCGAGGCATCAACTTAGATTTTCTCAATTCAGGGAAACGATCTTTCCGCAAATGCAACCAAACTAAATCTCCTGGTTCAAAAGTTACATGTTTCCTTCCCTTACTACCAGCAAGTTTATATTTAGCATTCATGCGCTCTATGTTTTCTTTAGTTGTCTCATACATTTTCACAATCAAATCAGCACGTTGTTTAGCATCAAGATTCAATTTCTCCGAAGATGGAAGAGGTAACAAATCAATTGGAGCATGAGGCACAAATCCATAAACAATCTCAAAAGGGCACATCTTAGTAGTAGAATGCATTGATCGGTTATAAGCAAATTCAATATGAGGCAAGCATTCTTCCCATAATTTAATGTTCTTTTTCAAAATAGCCCTAAGCATGGTAGATAAAGTTCGATTAACGACCTGAGTTTGTCCATCAGTTTGGGGATGACAAGTAGTAGAAAATAAAAGCTTAGTCCCCAATTTAGCCCACAAAGTTTTCCAAAAGTGGCTTAAGAATTTAGTGTCACGATCTGAAACTATTGTGTTTGGTACACCATGTAAGCGAACAATTTCACGAAAGAATAAGTCAACAATGTTGGTAGCGTCATCGCTTTTGTGACAAGGTATGAAGTGTGCCATTTTAGAAAATCTATCCACAACGACAAAGATACTGTAACACCCCGGCATCTAGCATGCCTGAATGCTACCAAACATAGGCTAAACAAATCTAAATACCATAAATTAAGATAAATTACATCAAAGGAGTAAATACTAAAACCGAAAATTTCGGCAGCATCTCCTTTGTTTTTCCATGGTACGGAGCATCAACAATAATATCACAAGATATATCACAATGGGAAGCATCTAAACAACGATAACCGGTGACATAGCAGCAATTTAAGTCTAGCATATCAAATTTAGCCATACTATGATCTAAACCGAAGTAATGGATGTAACCAAGCACACTAGTAAGGCATACTCCAAGTTCTCAACGCATTAACTTATAATCACAACTACGAATGGCAAAAGTGTGTAAGTCTTAACGAGTGAAACTTTGTGAAGATGTGCCATTAAGCCCCTTTCCCGCATGCCAATTTCATGGTACCTAAAAACAACATAAAACACAAGCGTGAGTTCATCACTCAGTAAGTATATTGCAATGGGTCATACAGAACAATTCAATATTATCATCACTACATAACAACTTAACATTATGATTAAGTCATACTTCATATGCAACATCATATTCATATCTCAACCTCATTGAAATCATTTCATCATCATCATAATGTATGCAATGCAATGCAATGCAATGCACATGTCTCCTCGATGAAAATACCGGTATTGCCGAGTGCACACCGCTTCGTGCACTCCACGCCCCTTCCATCCCGTAGATGGAGGGTGCCTACTCCTCGCTTCCATTCACCGCGTGGGTGGAATCACGAGGTAGGTCTTACATCCATGGCGCTCCGGATTAGTCATAACTTTCTCACCGACCTTACCGGAATAGTTATGACGTTCTCACCGATCGGGCCAAGTTTCATGCCATGTATGCAACATATGCCATAATCATTAAGCATAAACCATTGCATAGCATCTTAACATACCCTTTTTATCATATCATGGCAAACACTAAGCATGGCAAGATAGCATAACATGGAAACAATTGCATCAAGTCAAGACAAGCAAATAAACCACATGCTACCCATCCCAATACACTTACCTTACCTCGGGCGACAGATTGGCGGGATCCGGGGTCACACCACCTGCACATAGATGCCACACAATCACAACGTGCCCACAAAACAGTACGCCATCGCCCATCTACCCCGATTTCGCAAACTACTCCCGAAAACGAAAAACAGATAATCTGCCCCACCCCCCCCGGGACAGCAGACTTCAATCTAGCATAACTTTAGTTCTAGGACTCCGAATCGATTAAACGAGTATATCATCGTGAAGCTTAGGAAATTTCCTAGCTTTCTCTAAGTATTTGGAAAAGCTGATTCGGCCTCTAACATTGTCTAATCTACAAAACACTATGTTCTGTCCCAGCTACGTCACAGATTTGAACACGGTCGGTAAATCGTGCATAACTTTCAAACGGCTGGGCGGAATTGGACGTTCTTTATGTCCACTGAAAGGTATTGAAGTTACCTACAACTTTCTCAATAGGAGGCCGACCAAATTCCGAATCTAAGGTCACGAAAACTCAAACCCTAGGTCGACTGCACAATCTGCCCGAAGCAGAGAACGTGGCAAACTCTAGTTTTAATCTAATCTACCCAATCACAGCACCACCACTTGATCTAAAAGCATCAAAACGACCTCTAGAATAGTACCTAGACCAACCCCAAAAATCACCCAAATCATACCTCTTCTCGAAGAACGATGAACGCCGAAATCCTTCCTCCCGAGCTCCCCGATCGTCCTCCTCGCGCCGGAACCGCCGGATCTCCTCGTCGCGGGGCTTCCCGATGGAGGGGACAGCGAGGTTGCACGGTGGGGAGCTCCCCTAGGGCAGCAAGGGAGGTGGAGAGGGGAGGTGGAGGTGGAGGCGCAAGATGGGGGAGTAGGGGAGTGTGGCGGCTAGGGTTAGGGAGGGGAGTGGTTTGGGGCGCAGGGAGGGCTAGGGTGGGCAGAAATTGCAGAAATTCCCCCCATGGCCCAAAAACTCCCCACTGAAGGCCCATGACTCAACCCCCTAGACCCAACTCCTCCCGAAGAGGCCCAAACCCTCCCGGAAAGGCCCAAATCCTCCCGGAAAGACCTAAAACTTTTGGAATCACAAAAACATGTCAAAAATTCATACCGTAATGTCACATTCTCTCCCCCTTAGCAGGATTCGACCTCGAATTTGAAGAACGCCAAGAACAAAAACAAAGCCCCTACGGGACAAGTTTTCTTTGCAACACAAAACATTCACACAAAGACTCAAACCGGAACAAACGACAAACAAGTTCTCAAAACCAACACTTAACGAGAAAGTGTTGATTTAGCTCAACTAAGTGCAACCTCTCACGGTTCCACCTTCATTTTAATTCCCAATAATATTAACAGAAGTCAACTGAAGTCCTCGATTTCACCCACTAAAAGGGCTTAATCAAATTATTACGCCCGAATCCTCACGTCAAACCCTTTATACTACTATCACAACCAACCTGATGAACTCAGAACAACTTATCTTTTCAACTTCATTCACAAAACCTTAATTTCATTTCTCAACCTATCTACCACATCTCATTAATCTCAAGATGACACAATCAGAGCGAATCACATCTCTTTTAACAACCTCTCTACCAACAAATCACCAACGGTGTCTTATTAATAACTGGGGTTCTAAACGAGAACCTCCAAAGAATCAATTACACAAAATCCCATCTCTTTTAATTACTTGACCTTTTTCACAAAGAAACACAATTAACCAATCTCATTTACATACATAGTCCACATCGACAATAATTTCCTTTCCAAACACAAACCATGCTATTTTTTTTTTCTATCAACTTTTGGGCATATCTCATACCCAAGGACACTAGTTAAGACAATGTTCATGACAGAACATTTTTCATTACAATTTCTATAACCTTCACTACCACCAAACGGTACTCTCAACAAAATTTAAACCACGACATCTATAACCTCCATCATAACCACCTTTTAAACCACAACCAAAGTTCTACGCCTAGCCCAAGCTAGGGCTGAAAATTATTACCAAACCACCATTGGTTCTTTTCCTAAGAGGTCTCGCCCTCACATATTCACATTCAAAAACAATCAAGCTCATGAGTATATATCTCCAATATACTTAATAGTTCCGTAAGCATTTCTATTCATATCTCAAACGAGAATGCCAGCAAAGCAACTCCCTTTAGCCGGATGAACCACATTCATCAACTTGAACCCAAAGCGCTACAAATCACTTTGGAACAAAGATTCGACAACATCCAAAGAGCACACATTTTATTTTCCTAAGCCAAAATCGCAAAGAAAACCCGAATCTCTAACACCAGAGCCAAAACACCAGAGATTAATCACCCTTTCTTTTCATACAAGAAAACAATGGAAATCTCGATTCATGACATGAATGCAAACTTTTCAAGAGCACTCCGGATTAGTCGTATATCCATATATGACTTTCTCACCGACCTGGCTCATTGACTCTTTTATCATTAAACATCTATAAACGATGTCATGTTTCATTTTCACCATTCATTCATCATGCAACAACAATACCGAATGGTCATTCACCAAAAGACTTCTTCCTCGGTATCACCATATTGAAACACAAATAACATCTATGATTGCGCTAAATCATATAAACTATGACGGTAGCATAGTTAACAGTAAAACACCACGTCGCAACACAACCCAACATCAATTGAAAGCTAAACTTGCAAAACAACGCATTTCAACCAAAATCAACATTTTTGAAGAGAACATCACAATTCAAGTCAAGCATCTGCACCTACAACCACCACAATTTATCTCAAAGAGAAAGGGAAGCTCACTCCAAAAAGAACACTTTACCAACAAAATCACTGATGAAACATCCCTGAAATCCACCTTTTGAAGCACACGCAAACACTAGACACATTTTCCAAATAACTCCAACTCTAGCCAAATAGAGTTACACATCAAGGGCTTAACTCAAAAGTTTCCAACACAACCCATTATGACCATCTGCTTCCTTTTAAGCATTTATTCCAAAGGTAATTCAGTGTGAACGCGAAGGAGCGCGATCCACTCAAAGACTGTTGGGTGTAAAACCATACTCATAGCATAAACTAAACAAATTAGCCAAAACCAAATATTGACACCAATCACTACAAGTTTAGGGAAACTCTGAAATACAACATAAGGAATACCTTGCTCGAAAGCATTCAACCAAACTAGCAAACAACCAAACCAGTCCAAAAAGGTTTTAAACACCAGCTTAGCATAAATATAACCATCTCTAGTGTTCCACTACGCTTTCCATTAAAGATTTCAAAATTCACTACTTACTCATTGAGAAGGTCCAACCGGATTTAACAAAATTTACATAACAAATTCTTTCTCTAGTTACCATTTCCAACACTTTTGATTAAAGTTTATGATGCTTATCAAAAAGACACCCAACCAAGACTACATCGACATGATCCCCATGGATCATCATATCATAATACATCTTATTCTAAATTTGAAACATAGTACTTCAACAAATCTTTCAGCATGATCAACCTATAAATTTCATACCACTTATATGTCAACGTCTCGACAATCGAAACTTATTCAGTTAACAAACGACTTCAACATGTAAATATTATCTCCCTAGGGTAGAATTCGTAAGTGAGACTCTAAATTATACATTCATTAAGGATAAAATCATTCATCATGTTAATTATCCAAAGTTCACTCCATCACAACATGTTACAAATTCCTCTATTTTAACCATAGTTTTCAACAAGTAATCTAAACAATTACCACCACTACTAGGTTATCAATAAAAACAAACGTGCATAATCATCAAACGACAACATTACTTTTAGCTACCCTATACATGGGTTATAACAAAATTGCCACTACACCACATACTCCAACTAGTTAAAATAAATTTAATAAGTTAGACCATCACGATGCATTTTGTAACACCCCGGCACCTCACGTGCCCGAAGTGCTACCAAAACCTATCAAATTTTCACTATAAATTTTCGCAAGACCTCCCCTACTAAGTGGACATCCACTCAGCAGGCAAAAGAGATCACAATTATCAATATAGCAATAATAATTTCAACATGTCATGGAATCAATCAACCATCATGACATGTAGGCAATTAACACTACCAAAGAAAAATCCATTCATTAACAACTCAACTTAAATACCACATGATTACACAAATGGATTAACTAGTTACAAATTTACTAATTGATTCCAAAAGTCTGAAACATGTCGTGAGACACAGTGGAGGTGCAAATTTCGCCCCAAACCCGCAAGTCGCTTCTTCCGAGTACCTAAAAATATTAACAAACAAGCGTGAGTTCGAAAACTCAAGAAAGTGCATCAAATCAATATGAATAACAAGTTAGCAATTCCAACCCATCATTAAGAATGTAACTCTTACAAGATTCAACCAATACATAAACAATTGTACTGCTACCACTTACCTCATTGCCCTTTTCATACACATACCTCATTGAATCTTTTTGGGTGAGTCCACGACTCGATCCCAACTCTTCACAACTCCATTTAACACACAAAACTCAATCGTTAGCGATGCAATGCACATGTATGCTCTTTTAGATGCACGTCTGCAGTGCTGCCGAGTGCACACCGGTCGATGTGCACCCTCACGTCCCTCCCATCCCGTGGAAGGTGCCTACTCTTACTGTCTCGCTCCCATTCACCTCGATGAGTGGGACTACGAGGTAGGACTTTCGTGTTCACTACGTGTGAACACAGAGGCCCGCATCAGAATGGGTCGCCTCTTCTTTTATGAATGCACAAATGCAATTAACACAATTAAATTGCATAAACAAACATTTCTATCATTCCACATTGACATAAATGAATACACACGCGGCAATCCATTCTCATATTCATCAATATAATCATCAAATCAACCAAAACACTAACAAATACTTAACCTTCATATGCCTCTAATCGATTCACACACACAAGGGACAAATGAATAAATTTATGAACTTAACATTTGCATCAACATAAATATCAACATGATGAAAATCACCAAGCAAAGCATGATTCATTCCCTTTTAGCACTTAATCGAAATGACACACTTGCCTTCTACCGAGAGGAATGGAGTGGCGGGAAGAAGAGATCACTCCCGAAGCTACTCCATCTGGAAACATAGTTATATACTCAATTCCACAAGTTCTAGAGTCAACAAACAACAACAAACCACAAAAAAATACTCCCTAAGTCAAACTTGCCCCCAAATCTGAAATTTCATTCAAAACTGGTTTGGGTAGTGCACTTTGCCAAAGCAAAACTATTGCTAAACAACTCCAAATTGAGCAATCAAAGACATTTTAAGCATCTACTCAGAAAGTTCTAGCTATCTCTAGGCAAAATTAAATTCAAATTCTGCATCTATCTTGCTCAAAATCACAACTCAAAATTGAATGTACTAATAGTTGCAATTTGGACAGCAAAGAGGTAAAACTTGCATAACTTTCTAATGGTTGGACCAAAATTCACATTCTTGTACTCTAAACGATCACAAGAGGATAATCTAGGATGATCACAAAGCCATTTCAGTTGGAATTGTCTGAAACAGTCCCATAACTAAAATGAACACAGGTTACAATTAAAACATATCAATTATGGACTGCAAGCCCTAAAACCAACACAACTTTTGATTGAATGGACCAAATCTTATATTCTTGAGCTTTAAATAACCACAAAAGAGATACCTAGCATTACCCCAAGTCCATTCAAGTAGGGATTGTCTCAAACAATCCCAGAATTAACATGAACACAGCTACAAGCCAAAATTGTCATTTCTGGACAGCAAGCATTCAAAATATTATAACTTTTAAATGGTTTGGCCAAATTGTGTTTTCTTGAGTTCTACAGAATCTTCAGAGCATTATCTACAACTTCTATGGCAACCAAATAAACAGGAGATAGCTCCAAGAGCCTCTAATCAAACACTGAACATACAACCCAAAATCTGAACTTTCAAAACAACAGGTTTCTGAGCAGCAAGTTCAAAACCACATAACTTTTGATTCTGAAACTAGAATCGTACAAACAAGTACATTTTCTGAAACTAGAGAAAATTTCCTACAACTCTCTAGGCAAACAGAAAAGCTCAATCGGTCTGCAGCTAGGTCTAAAACGCAGTTGAACATTTCAGCTCACAAAACAATCTACTCGGGACAGCAAACACTAAAAATGGCATAACTTTTAATTGGCTCCATGGATTTTCGACTTCTTGTACTCCATTTAAAGATAATTCGATTACCTACAACTTTTGCAACATACGGATATCCAGAAAATGCCTCTAAATAGATCAAATCGCAGCTCAAAGAACAATACAAAATCTGCTCGAAAACTGCACAGATTTCCCTCCACTTCTAAAGCCATTTCCCTCCAAAATTTCACATCTAGCAAACCTAAAACTCAACCAACCAGCCATGGGTCTCTAGATCTAAGCTCCAAGGCAAGAAATGGAGCACTCACCTAGAGGAGGAAGGGAGGAAGGAGAGGGGGCTGCTGCCACCGGAGTTGGAGGAGGAGGAGCTCCATGGGGCAGCCATGGCCGGAGGGGAGGCTTGGGCTGCTCTCCTTGGCTTGGGGAAGGAAGGAGGAGACCATGGGAGGGAGAGGGAGCTACTGCCTTGGTGCATTGCTCTCCCTCCACACGAAAAGAATGGGGAGGAAATGCTGCCAAGTGAGGGAGAGAGAGAGAGATGAGGCAGTGAGGGATTAGGTGAGGGAGAGGTTAGGTAAATAGGTGAGTGAGTGCACTAGCTCTCACCCTCCCCCACCAGATGAATTGACAGCTTACCAAACAACATACTGGCCCTCCACAAACCCAGATAAGAGATGTTAACTCTGAGAATAAAAATTAAGCGATGTTACATTCTCCCCCACTTAAAGGAATTCGACCCCGAATTCGAAGAACGCCAACTCGAAGAAAAGAACAAAGTCCACAAGGGACTCCAACTTTATTGCAAACTCAAACACCAGAACTCGAACGGATGCACACGATAAACCAAAATGTCCAAATCCAACTATTAACGAAAGTGATTTGATTTAGCTCAACTAAGTACAACCTCTCACGATTCCATAATCACTCCAATTTCTACTTTAATTTGCAAGGGACAAAATTCCCTAGCAATTTGGATTCCTACGAATTTTCCAACCCAGGAATTTCCCGCAACCTTCCTCAACATTCAACCTCAAAGCATCTACTTAAAGAGTCAATTAAATTAATTGATATACCGAATCCTCATATCATACCACTATAACGAAATGATTTGATGTAACCCAGACAACTTCCTTTGATATTACCAGATAAGACCTCATTCTTGAAAGACATGGTTCCAATTCTCAGCTTAACTTTCGTCTCCTTGTTTAACTTCAATCTAACCTCCCGTCTTAACCTTTTTATCACAATTCATCTTATTCACGAAAACAAAATGACACGAGGCGTTTCATTCTCTCATACCTCTAAACCAAACCTCAACCAATCAATCACGCCATCCTTTTAATCATCTAGGGTCCCAAACTTGAACCCCACAAAACCGAATACACAAGCTCTCATCTTTTCAAATCGATTGACCCCTTTCAACAAAAGGACTACAACCATCCAATGCCATTTATGGAAATGGCTCTCTTAAGCCTACCTTCCATTCCAATCACAAACCACGATACACTTTATTTCACACCCTCGTGACAACTAACCAAACTACATGTTCGTAGGCCATTCACAGTGGGAGTTTCATTTTCATTAAATGATGTGACACATCATCATGTTTGGTGACATGGCAAGATAATTATGAAGAGAGAGATAGAAAGAGTTTCATGGGAGGTGAGTGAGTTTCATCAGGATGAAACCTGAGATACACGGTTACCTAGACAAAAACTGATGTGACACTCTTGGAAACCGTGTAATGAAACTCTCCATTGTGAATGGTCTAACATAACACTTCCATCACAATCCACCTTTTAAACCACAATCAAAGCTTTACACTTAACCCAATTAGGGTTGCAATTATTACCAAATCACAATCTGGTTCTTTTCCTAAGAGGGTTTCGCCCTCAAAATCTTTCATTCAAACAACCAATTCCAAGAGTATAAATCTCCATTATACTCTACAATTTCATAAACATTCCATTCTTATCTCAAGCTAAAATGCCAACAATTAGCAATTCTCTTTAGCCAGAAGAATTACGTCCATCAACTTGTACCCACGTGCTACAAATCACATTGGAAATAATTTGATAACATCCAAAGATCACTCTTTTCTTTTCCTAAGTCAAGTCACACAGGAATCTCAAACCTCTTAAGACTCCAAAAACAAACACCCCCTTTTTTATCACTTTCCAAACAATGCGATACAACTCTCATCGGGGAGCACTCAACTAGAAGAGAGACTCCACACAAATCTTGAAAGGAGCTTTCAACAACCAAAGACAATTCACTTGCTTACCAAAGCCAAACAACTTATTTTAACCCGAATCAACACTTTGGAAAAGAGAAAACCGATTCGCACAACTGCCACAAAATCTCCCAAAGAGAAAGGGAAACTCCATTCTCATACAACGCAAAGCCAAAAGCCAGAAATTACTCATTCTTGCTTCTCAAGCTAGAAAGCAAAGGAAATCTCGATTTCCTTTAACCACTCGATCCAGATCCAACACATTAAAACACAGCACATTTAGAAGAGAAAAGCCGCATGAAACCTTAACAAGGCAACATATTTTCACGAAAGCAACATCAAGTTTTTTTTTACCAAACCAAAACAGCTTTTAAACAACCACAGAGCACTTATGAACCGATCATAAGTTCCAACTTTAGAAACACTAAAGCGACAACCATTCTTTAAGAGTAGGAAACTCAATTCCCTTATAATTACCAAAGTCACTTTAACAATTCCCAATCAATGCGATAAAGGTCGCATCGGGAAGAAATTCAAATTACAAGAGAACTCCACACGAAGCATTGCGAGCTCTCGAAAATAACCACAACAACTCAGCTTGCTTTTGCAAAACAAAACCTCTCGCGATTAACCAAAATCAACATTTTGGAAAGAGAAAATCGATTCTCAAACCAAGCATCTGAACCCACAACTATCACATTTTCGATTAAGTCCAACTCTCGTCAAAAGTAGCGTCACAGAGACTTCTCAATTCAAGATTTCCAACACAACCCATTGTGTCGGTTTGATTCCTTTAACTACCGATTCCAAAGATAATTCAACACAAACATGTGTCATCAATTTCCTTTGGTCTACTAATCATGACAAACAATCATTCATATATTTGTTTATTCCAAACTTAGAACACAACCCTTCAACATTTATCTCAACAGAACCAACAAGTACCCTTAGTACAACCCCGAAGTCATCATTTTGGCATCCCCAGTTCACTACACCGATACATACTTCTAACAACTCAATATCATTTCCACAAGGCTTATTTCACAAAGAAAGTCTGAAGACAAACATTGGTCCAGGACAACTCAACCTTTCACACGATCATTCCATACCCCTATTCCTTGATTACGCATCGATCAAGTCATTATGTCAATCCACCGTCTAATTGTCCCATAACAACACAAACCAAAAATCCCCCTGACGTTACACCATCCTCTTGCTATCGCAAGTTCCTCAACCAAAACATTCTCAACCTTCTTAGTCGTGATCAATACCCACCGCACAGGAATACAAATCCTGAATTTCATGTTAACTCCATGACAAACACTAATTAATCTTCAATTTAGATCACTTACAATCTCTATTATTCCTTCTCTAACAATACGATAATTTAGGTTGTCTCTAAACAACCCACATCATCTGAAATTCTAACTCCTCATTATACACTTAACTTCTTGAAGATCCATGTGGGTCTCTTAAGGGAACCACAGTTTCTCAACAAAAGGTACAACACACAAAAACACCTTTCTTTCCAGAAACTCAACCCTAAATCATAAAGGAACTCGACTCTCGGGTTTCCAAACACTGACGTACAACCAAGCCTCAAACAAATCTCAAACTTACAACTTCCACGAAGGAAGATAGATGCAGGGGAAAAACCAAATAATCAACCAAATCTTTTTCTGGTAAAGACTTAACACTTAAGTCCACATGATTAAAGTTTTACACTAGAACTTCAGCAAACTCTTTCAAATCCATAGAATGACGAACATGAGAACAATATCACCTTTCTCCAGAAAGGGACCAACCAAATCGAACACCAAAACGGTAGCAATAGAAATCCAAAAGGATTCATCACAGAACTCTTTCTTCTTGTCTCGAACCATCGAAGACAAAAGAAACCGACGAAAGATCAATCAGCGAATACTCATCACCAAACAAATTTTCCTTGGTTTCCAACCAACAAAAACCAAAGAAGCCAACCAAACTGATCGCACAAACGGTAAGAGAAATCTGAAAGATTCATCACTAACCTTGCTATTTGAATCCAACAAATGAAACCAAGAGGAACCACAACTTCCATCCACTTTCTAAACCTTATCGCAAAAAGGCGACGACTCTGACCTATGAGAGACTCTAAACTTCCGGTTGTGGTTTTACCCGAACACAACCACCACCGCGGCCTCAACCATGGCCACACCACAATAGAAGGTGACCGAAACACTTCGGCACCACAAATCACTTAAACACAAGTACTCATTTAACTCTTACACAAAATAATAACAATAGACATCATGCATAATCAAAGCAATAGGCATCATTAAATTTAGCATTCGATATCAAAGCTTAAATGCAATATTTAAGCGCAAAGCAAGGATACCCGTACCCTTTCCTACTGTGCATCAAAGTGTGTCAAGTTTTAAATTAATTAACCATTCTATTTCAGATTTTTAGGGTTATTGCCCTAAGGCCAAATTTTAACTAGTAGATACCTATGCCATGTTTCTACTTTTCCAAGTCAACATTTTAGTTTACTCTAGAGTAATTTGCTACATTCACATTCCACGGACCTAAAGCCCGCTCTGATACCAACTGTAACACCCCGGCACCTCACGTGCCCGAAGTGCTACCAAAACCTATCAAATTTTCACTATAAATTTTCGCAAGACCTCCCCTACTAAGTGGACATCCACTCAGCAGGCAAAAGAGATCACAATTATCAATATAGCAATAATAATTTCAACATGTCATGGAATCAATCAACCATCATGACATGTAGGCAATTAACACTACCAAAGAAAAATCCATTCATTAACAACTCAACTTAAATACCACATGATTACACAAATGGATTAACTAGTTACAAATTTACTAATTGATTCCAAAAGTCTGAAACATGTCGTGAGACACAGTGGAGGTGCAGCTACGCCCCAAACCCGGCAAGTCGCTCTTCCGAGTACCTAAAAATATTAACAAACAAGCGTGAGTTCGAAAACTCAGCAAAGTGCATCAAATCAATATGAATAACAAGTTAGCAATTCCAACCCATCATTAAGAATGTAACTCTTACAATATTCAAGCAATACATAAACAATTGTACTGCTACCACTTACCTCATTGCCCTTTTCATACACATACCTCATTGAATCTTTTTGGGTGAGTCCACGACTCGATCCCAACTCTTCACAACTCCATTTAACACACAAAACTCAATCGTTAGCGATGCAATGCACATGTATGCTCTTTTTAGATGCACGTACCGGTACTGCCGAGTGCACACCCGTCAGTGTGCACCCTCACGTCCCTCCCATCCCGTGGAAGGTGCCTACTCTTACTGTCTCGCTCCCATTCACCTCGATGAGTGGGACTACGAGGTAGGACTTTCGTGTTCACTACGTGTGAACACAGAGGCCCGCATCAGAATGGGTCGCCTCTTCTTTTATGAATGCACAAATGCAATTAACACAATTAAATTGCATAAACAAACATTTCTATCCTTCCACATTGACATAAATGAATACACACGTGGCAATCCATTCTCATATTCATCAATATAATCATCAAATCAACCAAAACACTAACAAATACTTAACCTTCATATGCCTCTAATCGATTCACACACACAAGGGACAAATGAATAAATTTATGAACTTAACATTTGCATCAACATAAATATCAACATGATGAAAATCACCAAGCAAAGCATGATTCATTCCCTTTTAGCACTTAATCGAAATGACACACTTGCCTTCTATCGAGAGGAATGGAGTGGCGGGAAGAAGAGATCACTCCCGAAGCTACTCCATCTGGAAACATAGTTATATACTCAATTCCACAAGTTCTAGAGTCAACAAACCACAAAAAATACTCCCTAAGTCAAACTTGCCCCCAAATCTGAAATTTCATTCAAAACTGGTTTGGGTAGCGCACTTTGCCAAAGAAAAACTATTGCTAAACAACTCCAAATTGAGCAATCAAAGACATTTTAAGCATCTACTCAGAAAGTTCTAGCTATCTCTAGGCAAAATTAAATTCAAATTATGCCTCTATCTTGCTCAAAATCACAACTCAAAATTGAATGTACTAATAGTTGCAATTTGGACAGCAAAGAGGTAAAACTTGCATAACTTTCTAATGGTTGGACCAAAATTCACATTCTTGTACTCTAAACGATCACAAGAGGATAATCTAGGATGATCACAAAGCCATTTCAGTTGGAATTGTCTGAAACAGTCCCATAACTAAAATGAACACATGTTACAATTAAAACATATCAATTATGGACTGCAAGCCCTAAAACCAACACAACTTTTGATTGAATGGACCAAATCTTATATTCTTGAGCTTTAAATAACCACAAAAGAGATACCTAGCATTACCCCAAGTCCATTCAAGTAGGGATTGTCTCAAACAATCCCAGAATTAACATGAACACAGCTACAAGCCAAAATTGTCATTTCTGGACAGCAAGCATTCAAAATATTATAACTTTTAAATAGTTTGGCCAAATTGTGTTTTCTTGAGCTCTACAGAATCTTGAGAGCATTATCTACAACTTCTATGGCAACCAAATAAACAAGAGATAGCTCCAAGAGCCTCTAATCAAACACTGAACATACAACCCAAAATCTGAACTTTCAAAACAACAGGTTTCTGAGCAGCAAGTTCAAAACCACATAACTTTTGATTCTGAAACTAGAATCGTACAAACAAGTACATTTTCTGAAACTAGAGCAAATTTTCTACAACTCTCTAGGCAAACAGAAAAGCTCAATCGGTCTGCAGCTAGGTCTAAAACGCAGTTGAACATTTCAGCTCACAAAACAATCTACTCGGGACAGCAAACACTAAAAATGGCATAACTTTTAATTGGCTTCATGGATTTTCGACTTCTTGTACTCCATTTAAAGATAATTCGATTACCTACAACTTTCGCAACTTATGGACATCCAGAAAATGCCTCTAACTAGATCTGCTCAAATAACAACACAAAATCTGCTCGAAAACTGCACAGATTTCCCTCCACTTCTAAAGCCATTTCCCTCCAAAATTTCACATCTAGCAACCCTAAAACTCAACCAACCAGCCATGGGTCTCTAGATCTGAGCTCCAAGGCAAGAAATGGAGCACTCACCTAGAGGAGGAAGGGAGGAAGGAGAGGGGGGCTGCTGCCACCGGAGTTGGAGGAGGAGGAGCTCCATGGGGCAGCCATGGCCGGAGGGGAGGCTTGGGCTGCTCTCCTTGGCTTGGGGAAGGAAGGAGGAGACCATGGGAGGGAGAGGGAGCTGCTGCCTTGGTGCATTGCTCTCCCTCCACACGAAAAGAAAGGGGAGGAAATGCTGCCAAGTGAGGGAGAGAGAGAGAGAGAGATGAGGGAGTGAGGGATTAGGTGAGGGAGAGGTTAGGTAAATAGGTGAGTGAGTGCACTAGCTCTCACCCTCCCCCACCAGATGAATTGACAGCTTACCAAACAACATACTGGCCCTCCACAAACCCAGATAAGAGATGTTAACTCTGAGAATAAAAATTAAGCGATGTTACACTTTTACAACATCATCAAACAACAAAACCTATATTCTTCCAATTGACGTCAATACTAGCATTTCAGGAACACAGCTGCGTACTTCCAATTATGCTAATAGTTTGCAACATCATAAATAACAACTCTAATCAACTTCCAAGTTAAGGTCACAAACCAACACGATTAAATTTCTGTACTAACATATTAAATTAGAACATCTTTAAACAATCAACCTAGTTTCTTTAACAACATTAGTAGGCTACATCATCTCAATATTCTAACTACGCATCAAGATTTAGTGCTTTAGACATTGACAATGGTCATGTGCATTTAAGATAAAACAATAGATTCCAAGCATGTACGTTAACACCTTTAATCATTATCGCTACAGAGTAATCTACAACGCTAGAAGTTTATTTAATCTCAAGCTAAAGATAACAATTACATTTAATTGATTCAACTCACCAATTAACTTAGAAGTACGTCATTTCCATAAACCACATTGTTACATGCTACCTAACATACTAAACAACAATTCTCACTTTTGACAAATAATTTTAGTCAAAAGACTACTTACTTTGTTTGCAGCATTTTTTTTTTAAACTCAACCCACATTCACAAAGAAACTTGACTCTCAATGTTGCAATAGGACATGACTCACACTTGATCATGCAAAAGATCTCCAAAACACATTTCAATCTTAAAGACTCCTACAGGAGGGAACCAAGCGATCAAATAAACCTTTATGGACAAAGGCACAAAACATAAATCGACATATCTTAAATTTTTTGCACACAACTTCTGTATCTTCTTTTAAACTCGAGGTGAGGCACACAAGAACCAAAACCAGTGTCAAAGCCAAAAGGCGACCAAAAAGGCGCAACACTAAGCTCTTCTTCTTCGTCTTCAACCAAGGAAGACAAAACCACACACCGTATACGGAACAATCCGTGAAAATCCAATACCAAACACTTTTCTTTTGGTTTCAATCAACTAAAACCAAGAAAACCAACCAAGACTGACCGTCAGAACGATGAAGAACATCCGAAGGAATCCACCACCAATCTCTTCTATTTGACTCCAGTCAACTACCCGATCTACGACAGAAAGGGTAAGCATTCTTCTCCTACAGGGGTTAATAATTCTTCGGTGATGGCGTTAACCGGCCACACCGTCAAACCACACCCTTACTATGAACAAAAAGAGGTGACCGAAACCCTTCGGCACCACAACCCCACTTTATCACAAATATAGCAACTCAATCAAATCTATCATAAATATAGCATTATACATCATCAGAAGTAGCATTCAACGTCAAAGCTTAGATACAATATTTAAGCGGATAGCCACGACACCCATACCCTACCTACTGTGCATCAGAGTGTGTCAAGTTTTAAATTAGTTAACCAAACTATTTTAGATTTTAAAGTTATTGCCCTAAGGCCAAATTTTATCGAGTAGACCTATGCCATGTTTCTACTTTTCCAAGTCAACATTTTAGTTTACTCTAGAGTAATTTGCTACATTCACATTCCACGGACCTAAAACCCGCTCTGATACCAACTGTAACACCCCGGCATCTAGCATGCCTGAATGCTACCAAACATTATGGTTATGACGTTCTCACCGACCTTACCGGAATAGTTATGACGTTCTCACCGACCGGGCCAAGTTTCATGCCATGTATGCAACATATGCCATAATCATTAAGCATAAACCATTGCATAGCATCTTAACATACCCTTTTTATCATATCATGGCAAACACTAAGCATGGCAAGATAGCATAACATGGAAACAATTGCATCAAGTCAAGACAAGCAAATAAACCACATGCTACCCATCCCAATACACTTGCCTTAACCTCGGGCGACAGATTGGCGGGATGAGGAGGGCACTCCCAGGGTCACACCACCTGCACATAGATGCCACACAATCACAACATGCCCACAAAACAGTACGTCATCACCCATCTACCCCGATTTCGCAAACTACTCCCAAAAACGAAAAACAGAGAATCTGTCCCCCCCGGGACAGCAGACTTCAATCTAGCATAACTTTAGTTCTAGGACTCCGAATCGATTAAACGAGTACATCATCGCGAAGCTTAGGAAATTTTCTAGCTTTCTCTAAGTATTTGGAAAAGCTGATTCGGTCTCTAACATTGTCTAATCTACAAAACACTACGTTCTGTCCCAGCTACGTCACAGATTTGAACATATTCGGTAAATCGAGCATAACTTTCAAACGGCTTGGCATAATTGGACGTTCTTTATGTCCACTGAAAGGTATTGAAGTTACCTACAACTTTCTCAACAGGAGACCGACCAAATTCCGACTCTAAGGTCACGAAAACTCAAACCCTAGGTCGACTGCACAATCTGCCCGAAGTAGAGAACGTGGCAAACTCTAGTTTTCATCTAATATTCTCAATCACAGCACCACCACTTGATATAAAAGCATCAAAATGACCTCTATAACAGTACCTAGACCAACCCCAAGGATCACCCAAATCATACCTCTTCCCGAAGAACGATGAATGCCGAAATCCTTCCTCCCGAGCTCCCCGATCGTCCTCCTCGCGCCGGAACCGCCGGATCTCCTCGTCGCGGGGCTTCCCGATGGAGGGGACAGCTAGGTTGCATGGTGGGGAGCTCCCCTAGGGCAGCAAGGGAGGTGGAGAGGGGAGGTGGAGGTGGAGGCGCAAGATGGGGGAGTAGGGGAGTGTGGCGGCTAGGGTTAGGGAGGGGAGTGGTTTGGGGCGCAGGGAGGGCTAGGGTGGGCAGAAATTGCAGGAATTCCCCCCATGGGCCCAAAAACTCCCCACTGAAGGCCCATGACTCAACCCCCTAGGCCCAACTCCTCCCGGAGAGGTCCAAACCCTCCCAGAAAGGCCCAAATCCTCCCGGAAAGACCTAAAACTTCTGGAATCACAAAAACATGTCAAAAATTCATACCGTATTATCACAGATACTATCCCTCCCCTTCTTTGTTCTAGGAAGTCCTAAAACAAAGTCCATAAAAAATATCCTCCCACGGCACGCTATGAACAGGTAGAGGCATGTATAAACCATGTGGATTAAGTCGTGACTTAGCTTTTTGACATGTAGTGCAGCGAGCGATGAAACGTTCCACGTCTCGTCTCATCTTGGGCCAAAAGAAATGGCTAGCGAGTATGTCCTCCGTCTTCTTCACACCAAAGTGTCCCATCAATCCTCCTCCATGCGCTTCCTGTAGCAATAACAAACGAACAAAACCAGCTGGAATACACAGTTTGTTTGCTCTAAACACAAACCCATTATTGAGGAAAATTTTGTTCCAAGTTTTTCCCTCTTTACAATTGAGCAACACATTTTTAAAATCATCATCATGCACATATTGCTCTTTAATCGTTTCCAAACCAAAAATTTTGAAGTCAAGTTGTGAGAGCATGGTATATCTCCTAGACAAGGCATCAGCAATGACATTATCGTTTCCCTTTTTGTGTTTGATGACATAAGGAAATGACTCAATGAATTCAACCCACTTGGAATGTCTACGGTTCAGTTTAGCTTGACTTCTAATATGTTTTAACGATTCATGATCAGAGTGTATAACAAATTCCTTGGGCCATAAATAATGTTGCCATGTTTCTAAAGTTCGAACTAGCACATATAACTCCTTATCATAAGTAGAATAATTCAAACTTGGCCCACTCAACTTCTCACTAAAATAAGCAACAGGTTTTTCTTCTTGTAACAGAACACCACCCAAACCAATTCCACTAGCATCACATTCTAGTTCAAAAGTCTTAGAAAAGTCTGGAAGTTGGAGTAAGGGTGCATGGGTTAACTTAGCTTTCATAATGTTGAAGGCATCTTCCTGCGACTTGCCCCAAACAAAAGGTACACCCTTCATGGTGAGCTCATTCAAGGGTGCAGCGATGATGCTGAAGTCCTTCACAAAACGACGATAGAATCCAACAAGTCCTAGAAAACTTCGCACCTGTGTGACCGTGTTAGGAGTCGGCCAACTCCGTATCGCTTCAACCTTGGCTTGGTCAACTTCAATTCCCTGTGGAGTAACAACATAGCCAAGAAAAGATACTCGATCCGTGCAAAAGGTGCACTTCTCAAGGTTACCAAATAAGCGTGCATCGCGTAAAGCGTTAAAAACAACACGTAAATATTCAAGATGATCCTCTAAAGATTTGCTATAAATCAAGATATCATCGAAGTAAACTATCACAAATTTCCCAATGAAAGCACGTAAAACCTCGTTCATCAGTCTCATGAAAGTGCTAGGAGCATTAGTCAACCCGAAAGGCATTACTAACCACTCATATAACCCGAACTTAGGTTTAAATGCTGTTTTCCATTCATCTCCTAACTTCATGCGAATCTGGTGATATCCACTACGCAAATCCACTTTAGAGAACATAGTAGAGCCACTTAATTCATCAAGCATATCGTCTAACCGAGGAATAGGATGGCGATATCTAATGGTGATATTATTAATTGCTCTACAATCCACACACATGCGCCATGTTTCATCTTTCTTAGGTACTAAAATGACTGGTACAGCACAAGGACTAAGAGATTCACGTACATACCCTTTATCAAGCAATTCTTGAACTTGGCGTTGTATCTCTTGTGTCTCTTCAGGGTTGGTTCTGTAAGGTGCTCGATTGGGCAAGGATGCCCCTGGAATGAGATCAATTTGATGCTCAATCCCTCTAATTGGCAGCAGCCCTAAGGGGATGTCCTTTGGAAAGATGTTAGTGTATTCCTGCAAAAGGTTAGCGACAACAAGAGGCAAAGAGAGAGACATCTCCTCTAGTGAAAACAAAGTTTCTTTGCAGATCAAAGCATAGCATGTATACCTACAAACATCCAACTCATTCAAATCAGATTTTGTTGCAAGAAAACAAGCACCTTTCAATTTAATCTCATTCGGCTTGGCACAATCAAGGTTAGATTCTCTCTATTTATGTTGTTCAAGTCCTTTGGTGATAATCTGATTTTCACTCTTAGAATTCTCTCGATTTTTCTCTTTGCTAGATCTAGCAATTTCATCCTTTACAATGGCATTAGGCGACATTGGGTGTAGCACAATTTTCTTTTCTTTATGCACAAAAGAGTATTGATTTGTTCTACCATGATGTAAACAATCCTTATCATATTGCCACGGTCTACCTAATAACATAGAACATGCTTGCACAGGTATGACATCGCAATCAACATAATCATGATAGGAACCTAAAGCGAAATGTACTCTTAGCATGCTAGTTACCTTGAGTTTGCCACTGTTGGTGAACCACTGAATGTGGTAGGACTGAGGGTGTGGTCTAGTGGAGAGTGTTAGCTTCTCCACCATGTCCATGCTGGCTAAATTATTGCAACTCTCACCATCAATGATTATTAGAATGGATCGCTCCTTGACGACACCTTTTGTGTAAAACAAGTTGTGGCGTTGATTTGGATCAGTGCGGTCAATCTGAGCACTAAGCACATGATGTAACAATGGGTGTCCCGATCTTTCGATGAGAATGATAACCTTCGATTTGGGTGGAGACGACTTTGACGATCCGATTACAACGTACAACGACGATGCGCCTTAGCAATCGCTAAACAACCTCCAAAGGGTTATTGACCTTGCCGTGGGCACGATCAACCTGATCACGAAGATCAATTCCTGCAAGCAATGAAGAACAAGCAAGAACAAGGCAAAAGCAATCTAAAATTGCAAATATAGATGAAGTATAGAAAAAGTTGGGGTTCCGATACAAGGAGCTTGTTAGGCGGCCGTTGAGCATGTCTAAAAGACTCAAATAGTAGCTAAAGGCTAAACTATCAAATAACCAAAACCCAAGTTATTTTGGGGGGCTCCCTAGCTATATATAGGAGAAATAGGAGGCCAAAACCAGGCTAGGGGCGTCCAAACCACATACATGGCCGAGTAGGACTCCTATTCCTAGTTTGACTCGGATTTGGAAAGATGACCGAACTTGTTTTGCAGATTCCCGTTGACTCATAAGGAATTTGGAGGTGGGGCCAGATCCGTTGGAAAGGGGACGTCGAAACCTTTCAAACCAGTACTCATAGACCTCAAACACCCTTGTGGATCAAAATTTATGGTCGTTTTAAATTGGTGCTGTCCCGGAGGCCGAATCCGAGTTGAAGTTGTGCACCGAAAGAATTGGCTTCATGCTTGATGTTTGGGAGTCCTTCTCCTTGGTTCCTAAGGACAATAAAATCATCATAAGGATTAAATAGCATTCCATTCATTAAATTATTTGTATGCAACCCGAGGAACGCATTCACCTGGCAATTGAATTGACGTGCGCGAGCTCGAGTAATTGGCCCTTGTATTACATTGTTGGCTTCAATTGGGTTCGTAGGCATGGCCGCATCCATAGTAGTGATGTACTCATCATCCTCCCCTTCTTGCATTTGAGTCGTCCTCGACTCAAGCTCATCATCTTCTCTCAAGTATGTCTTTAAATCTAGCCAAGGTGGGGGTCGATAAAGCCATGCACATGGAGCCATCGTAGTAGATGCATACGAAGTAGAGGATGCCGTGCAGTGTCGCCAACTTAATGGTCCTGGCCAAGGTGGGGGTCGATGAAGCCATGCAGTTGATATAATTGCAGCAACACTTGGTAATGACCATATGTATGCATTGTTAGTTCTGTCCATGATGAGCATGGTCTCATCATCCTCCCTTTCTTGAAGTGGAGTCGTCCTCGACTCCATCATATTGTCCTGCAAAATGTTAGTAATGATAGGAAACAAAGCAATATGCACATTTGCAATCAAATCAATGGATCGAGAATTTCTATCAACCATATCGTCCCTTTCTTGAAAACTATCATGTGACTTGTGAATGGAACCAAATGTACTTGGTATGACATGATTAGTGATATGGCAATTATTAAATTGATGACATTGTTGCATTGCAAACGGAAGTTTAAAATCTGAACAAATGTAAACTTGATGTGCTTTATACTCTCCTTTCTCACTATTTTTGCCAATAACATAAAAAATATTTCGCGATAACCATGACAAATCAGAATGTACAAAAAGTCTCTCCTTTAAATAATTTAGATCACAAGGAACATCAAATTCAATGTAGCCTAATGTATATAAAGAAGACATCAATTTCAACTCATCATTTTCGCTTTCAATGTGAATGACATGTTTATTTTCAGTATAAGTGTTTAGTTTGTTAACGAAAGTAACATGTTGATTCGCTAGTTGTGTCATGGATATAAGTGAAGTATTATCACACAACTCTTCTTTATCACAAGAAGTAGCAAGCAAATCATCTTCTAACAAAGCAAAATCAGCAATTGGTTCCGCTAATAGTTGCTCTACGATAGCATGATTTGTGGACAGTTTTAGCTCTTTAAAATTATTTTCTCCATGTGTAAAGTCCATGATGAGACCATGCTCATCATCGACAGAACTAACAATGCAAACATATGGTCATCACCAAGATGGTCACAACCAAGTGTTGCTGCAATTATATCAACTGCATGGCTTCATCGACCCCCACCTTGGCCATGACCATTAAGTTGGCGACACTTCACAGCATCCTCGACTTCGTTTGCATCTACTACGATGGCTCCATCTGCATGGCTTTATCGACCCCCACCTTGGCCAGATTTAAAGACATACTTGAGAAAAGATGATGAGCTTGAGTCGAGGACGAATCAAATGCAAGAAGGGGAGGATGATGAGGACATCACTACCATGGATGCGGCCATGCCTACAAACCCAATTGAGGCAACCAATGTAATACAAGGGTCAATTACTCGAGCTCACGCACATCAATTCAATTGCCAGGTGAATGCGTTCCTCGTGTTGCATACAAATAAATTAATGAATGGAATGCTATTTAATCCTTGTGATGATTTTATTATCCTTAGGAACCAAGGAGAAGGACTCCCAAACATCAAGCATGAAGCCAATTCTTCCGGTGCACAAGTTCAACTCGGATTCGGCCTCCGGGACAGCACCAACTTAAAAGGAACATAACTTTTAATCCACAAGGGTGTTTGGGGTCTATGAGTACTGGTTTGAAAGGTTTCGACGTCCTCTTTCCAACGGATCTGGCCCCACCTCCAAATTCCTTACGAGTCAACGGGAATCTGCAAAACAAGTTTGGTTATCTTTCCAAATCCGAGTCAAACTAGGAATAGGAGTCCTACTCGGCCATGGATGTGGTTTGGATGCCCCTAGCCTGGTTTTGGCCTCCTATTTCTCCTATATATAGCTAGGGAATCCCCTAAAATAACTCGGGTTTTGGTTATTTGATAGTTTAGCCTTTTGCTACTATTTTGAGTCTTTTAGACGTGCTCAACGGCCGCCTAACAAGCTCTTGTATCGGAACCCCACCTTTTTCTATACTTCATCTATATTTGCAATTTTAGATTGCTTTTGCCTTGTTTTTGCTTGTTCTTCGATTGCTTGCAGGAATTGATCTTCGTGATCAGGTTGATCGTGCCCACGGCAAGGTTAATAACCATCTGGAGTTGGTTTAGCGATTGCTAAGGCGCATCGTCGTTGTACGTTATAGTCGGATCGTCAAAGTCGTCTCCACCCAAATCGAAGGTTATCATTCTCATCGAAAGATCGGGATACCCAGTGTTACATCAAGTGGTATCAGAGCTAGGTCCCGAAATAAGAGGGTGAGAATGATAGTACCACCTTGCTTGTGGAGGGGAGAGAATACCACCTTAAAAGGGAGAGCAACCCTCCCCCCATCAAGCTAGTCTTTTGGGGGCCACATGGGACTCTTATGGCCTGGCTGTGGCAGCCAAGGTGTGTATTTCTCTCGTGGTCCAAGGCCCACACCCCTAGGCCGCTTAGGCGATCTGCTCAGCCGAGGCGAGGCACGTCGCCATACTGGGCGCGAAGAACGCAGTCTTGCACCGGGAGGGATGTATCAGTTGGTATCAGAGCTTCAGTTGATCGGTGAGAATATCAGTGCCTTAGGTTAGTTTTTTATTTCTGTCCTAAATTGAAAACTACTCCACAAAAATTCAACCTTTAGTTTCAATCTGTTATTTTAGTGAGTTTTGTTAGGTTTTGATCCATTAGAGTCCATGTTTTAGTTGCTGATCTTCCTCTTCTTCGCGTCGCTTCAATCCTTCAATTCTGTCCAGTTTGGTATTTTGAGCATAACTTGCACATACGAACTCGGATTTTTGTGTTCTTGCACTCTATTGAAAAGCTGAGGATATAAGCTTTAATTCCTTCCACAGTCAACCAATCAAATTCGGTGATCTTCAAACATTAATCTAGGCGACAAGTCTGTTGCCCTAGAAAAACATCAGTACACCTACCTTTGGGAACCAATTCATCCTTTGTGAACACTTTGATCCCATTTGAGACTAGCTTGTTGATATTGCTTAGGGCTGCTCTACTTGATACATTGCATAATATCTTGTGACACCGAGTTAGGGATTCCAAAACTTTGTTCATACTAGTGTTGGCCGAAAGTCACCAAAAGAAAAAAAAGAGAAAGAGCCAAAAGGCCAAAAACAAAAAAAAGGAAAAGAAAAAAGAAAATTGTGGCCGGTCTCACTACATTGAGCAAAACCTTAATTTGTGTTCATTACTTTTTATATTGTATTAGTGAGCAATCTTGTGCCCATTTTTTACATTCTCAAAGCAATAAGTTAGCGTCTCTCTACGACTTATGCAATAGAGCTTTTGGTGCATCACTTATATTTTATAGCTCATTCCTTGATTGCATAAGTGCCATTATCTTTGCGTGTGTGTTACCTTCAAATTCACTTATATCTTTGAGATCGGCAACTAGGGCTTGTGAATTCTAGTTTGGATCATTAATTATCATTACAATAACTAGAATTATCAGATTGCAAAGGAAATAAATATTGCCTATCCAAGCTCCACATCCAACCTCGTACTTTAGAGAACTTTTGACCATGCCAACGGCCGTCAACACCTGCTGCATGTAAGAACTTGTAAGAGCTTTGGTTATAGGCTTGAATGTTGAGAGAATTGCCACCACCTCCTTGTAGTTGATAGGAACATTATACTTGTTATATTGTTTTCTTTTCTTCTACTAACCATGTTAGGTGATGAGGATTCGATGCATCACTCTCCACGTGCAAAGGGAATTGTTGCTAGAATGTTGATGCAAGAAGACCGCCTTCGGTCTATCGAGACCGCTCAGGGAGTTGCTAACACGAATCTTGCTACTATTTTGTCTAGACTTGATACGCTTGCAGGTACTGCCCCCGGAACTTCCAATCCTCCTCCTCATCTTCTAAGCAACAAAAATGGCATACTACATGCTCAGGTACATGTTGATGATGATTCCCTAGATAAGGTTAAATTCGCCATTCCACCTTTTAATGGTCATTATGATCCTGATGCCTATATTAATTCGGAGATAGCAGTAGACAAAGAATTTGGCAAGTATGATTTGTGTGAAAATGAAAAGATTAGGATTGCTGCAAGTGTGCTAAATGAATATGCATTAACATGGTGGAAACATATTTGTAGAAAAGAGAGAAAACCTGAAAATTGGAAGGCAATGAAAAGACTTATGAGAATTGATTATGTTCTTGAATATCATACTGAATTTTTGTATACTAGACTCCAATGCTTGAAACAAGGAAATAAGTGCATTAAGGAATACTATGAACGATTGCAAAATCATTTGTTGCGTTGTGGTTTAGTTGAAGGAGAAGAGGCAACTGAAAATAGATTTTTGAGTGGACTTAATCAAGAAATTCAGAATGCTCTTGTTGATGAAACGTATAGTTCTCTTTCAGAATTGGTTAAATGTGCTTGTAGAGTTGAGAAAATGCTTGTTGAATCCTTGAAAGAATCATTAGCTTCAATTAAGGCGCCCATTGTTGCACCTTCTTTTTTAGCTAACATTTTGCAGAAAAGTGAGCACCATCGAGAGAATGATGAAGAACATATGGAGAAAGAAATGATCAGTACTACCCCATGTGTAAGTGAAGAGATAATAGTAGAAGTAACACCTACAACAGCTGACGAGAACTTACAAGGTAATGTAACAGGTATGGACTCTACAATGGAGAAAATAATTTTGAAGAGCTAAAACTGTCCACAAATCATGCTATCGTTGAGCAACTATTAGGGGAACCGATTGCTGATTTTGCTTTGTTACAAGATGATTTGCTTGCTATTTCTTGTAATAAAGAGGAGTTGTGTGATAATACTTCACTTATATCCACGACACAACTAGTGAGTGGACATGTTACTTTTGTTAACACACTAGACACTTGTGCTGAAAATAAACATGTCATTCACATTGCAAGCGAAAATGATGAGTTGAAATTGATGTCTTCTTTAGATACATTAGGCTACATTGAATTTGATGTTCCATGTGTTCTGAATTACTTAGAGGAGAGACTTTTTGTACATTCTAATTTGTCCAGGTTGTCGCGAAATATTTTCCATGTTATTTGCAAAAATAGTGAGAAAGGAGAGTATAAAGCCGATCGAGTTTACATTTGTTCAGATTTTGAACCTCTGCTTGCCATGCAACAATGTCATCAATTTGATAAGTGCCATATCACTAATCATGTCATATCATGTACTTTTGATTCAACTTACAAGTCACATGATAGTTTTCAAGAAATGGAGTATATGGATGATAGAGATTCTCGATCCATTGATTTGATTGCAAATGTGCATGCTACTTTGTTTCCTGTCGCTCCTAACATTTTCCAGGACAATATGATGGAGTCGAGGATGACTCCACTTCAAGAAAAGAAGTATAATGAGACCATGCTCATCATGGACAGAACTAACAATGCAAACATATGGTCATCACCAAGATGGTCACAACCAAGTGTTGCTGCAATTATATCAACTGCATGGCTTCATCGACCCCCACCTTGGCCAGGACCATTAAGTTGGCGACACTTCACAACATCCTCTACTTCGTTTGCATCTACTACGATGGCTCCATCTGCATGGCTTTATCGACTCCCACCTTGGCCAGATTTAAAGACATACTTGAGAAAAGATGATGAGCTTGAGTCGAGGACGACTCAAATGCAAGAAGGGGAGGATGATGAGGACATATCTACCATGGATGCGGCCATGCCTACAAAGCCAATTGAGGCCAACAATGTAATACAAGGGCCAATTACTCGAGCTCGCGCACATCAATTCAATTGCCAGGTGAATGCGTTCCTCGGGTTGCATACAAATAAATTAATGAATGGAATGCTATTTAATCCTTGTGATGATTTTATTGTCCATAGGAACTAAGGAGAAGGACTCCCAAACATCAAGCATGAAGCCAATTCTTCCGGTGCACAAGTTCAACTCGGATTCGGCCTCCGGGACAGCACAAACTTAACAGGACCTTAACTTTTGATCCACAAGGGTTTTTTGGGTCTATGAGTACTGGTTTGAAAGGTTTCGACGTGCTCTTTCAAACGGATCCGGCCCCACCTCCAAATTCCTTACGAGTCAACGGGAATCTGCAAAACAAGTTCAGTTATCTTTCCAAATCCGAGTCAAACTAGGAATAGGAGTCCTACTCGGCCATGGATGTGGTTTGAACGCCCCTAGCCTGGTTTTGGCCTCCTATTTCTCCTATATATAGCTAGGGAGTCCCCTAAAATAACTTGGGTTTTAGTTATTTGATAGTTTAGCCTTTTGCTACTATTTTGAGTCTTTTAGACGTGCTCAACGGCCGCCTAACAAGCTTCTTTTATTGGAACCCCAACTTTTTCTATACTTCATCTATATTTGCAATTTTAGATTGCTTTTGCCTTGTTCTTGCTTGTTCTTCGATTGCTTGCAGGAATTGATCTTCGTGATCAGGTTGATCGTGCCCACGGCAAGGTCAATAACCATCTGGAGTTGGTTTAGCGATTGCTAAGGCGCATCGTCGTTGTACGTTGTAGTCGGATCGTCAAAGTCGTCTCCACCCAAATCGAAGGTTATCATTCTCATCGAAAGATCGGGACACCCAGTGTTACATCAGTCCATACCTGTTACATTACCTTCTAATTTGTCATGAGCTGTTGTAGGCGTTTCTTCAACTATCATCTCTTCACTTACACATGGGGTAGTACTGATCGTTTCTTTCTCCATATGCTCTTCTACACCATTCTCTCGATGGTGCTCACTTTTCTGCAAAATGTTAGCTACAAAAGAAGGTGCAACAATGGGTGCCTCAAATGAAGCTAATGATTCTTTCAAGGGTTCAGCAAGCATATTTTCAACTCTACAAGCACATACAACCAATTCTGAAAGAGAACTATATGTTTCATCAATAAGAGCATCCTGAATTTCTTGATTAAGTCCACGTATGAACCTAAGCTCTGTTGCTTCTTCACCTTCAACTAAACCACAACGCAACAAATGATTTTGCAATCGTTCATAGTATTCCTTAACGCACTTATTTCCTTGTTTCAAGCATTGGAGTCTAGTATACAAAAATTCAGTATGATATTCAGGAACATAATCAATTCTCATAAGTCTTTTCATGGCCTTCCAATTTTCAGGTTTTCTCTCTTTTCTACAAATATGTTTCCACCATGTTAATGCATATTCATTTAGCACACCAGCAGCAATCCTAATCTTTTCATTTTCAGACAAATCATACTTGGCAAATTCTTTGTCTACTGCTATCTCCCAATTAATATAGGCATCAGGATCATATTCACCATTAAAAAGTGGAATGACGAATTTAACCTTACCTAGGGAATCATCATCAACATGTACCTGAGCATGTAGTATGCCATTTTTGTTGCTTAGAAGATGAGGTGGAGGATTGGAAGTTCAGTGGGCAGTACTTGCAAGCGTATCAAGTCTAGACAAAATAGTAGCAAGATTAGTGTTAGCAACTCTCTGTGCGGTCTCGATAGACCGGAGGCGGTCTTCTTGCAGTGACATTCCAGCAACAATTCCCTTTGCGCGTGGAGAGTGATGCAGCGAATCCTCATCACCTGACATGGTTAGTAGAAGACAAGAAAACAATATATCAAGTATAATGTTGCTATCACTACGTAGGATGTGGTGAAAAGTCGCTCAACTCTCAAGCTTTAACCAAAGCTCTTACAAGTTCTTACCGTGCAGCGGGTGTTGCCGGCCGTTGGCGTTGTCAAAAGTTCTCCGAAGCTTGGATAAAGCGATTGCCAAGGGACCAAACAAATGTACCAAATAGGATGTGGAGCTTGGATAGGCACTACATATTTCCTATGCAATCTGATAATTCTATTTATCGTAATGATAAGTAATGATCCAAACTAGAATTCACAAGCCCTAATTGCCGATCTTAAAGATATAAGTTAAATTAAAGACAACACACACGCAAAGATAAAGGCGCTTATGCAATCAAGGAATGAGCTATAAAATATAAGTGATGCACCAAAAGCTCTATTGCACAAGTCGTAGAGAGACGCTAATTTTTTGCTTTGAGAATGTAAAAAGGGCACAAGATTGCTCACTAATTAATAAATTGCACAATATAAAAAGTAACAAACACAAATTAAGGTTTTGCTCAATGTAGTGCGGCCGGCCACAATTTTCTTTTTCTTTTCCTTTTTCTTCTTCTTTTTTTTTGGCCTTTTGGCTCTTTCTCTTTTCTTTCTTTTTGGTGACTTTCGGCTAACACAAGTATGAACAAAGTTTTGGAATCCCTAACTCGGTGTCACAAGATAATATGGTATGATAACTGAAGATTATGCAATGTATCAAGTAGAGCAGCCCTAAGCAATATCAACAAGCTAGTCTCAAATAGGATCAAAGTGTTCACAAAGGATGAATTGGTTCCCAAAGGTAGGTGTACTGATGTTTTTCTAGGGCAGCAGACTCGTCACCTAGATTAATGTTTGAAGTTCACCGAATTTGATTGGTTGACTGTGGAAGGAATTGAAGCTTATATCCTCAGCTTTCAATAGAGTGCAAGAACACAAAAATCCAAGTTCGTATGTGAAAGTTATGCTCGAAATACCAAACTGGACAGAATTGAAGGATTGAAGCTACGCGAAGGAAAAGAAAGATCAACAACTAAAACATGGACTCTAATGGATCAAAACCTAACAAAACTCACTAAAATAACATATTGAAACTAAAGGTTGAAATTTTGTGGAGTAGTTTTCAATTTAGGACAGAAATCAAAAACTAACCTAAGGCATTGATATTCTCACCGATCAACTGAAGCTCTGATACCACTTGATGTAACATTTGGTGTCTCGATATTTTGATGAGAATGATAACCTTCGATTTGGGTGGAGATGACTTTGACGATCCGACTACAACATACAACGATGATGCGCCTTAGGAATCGCTAAACCAACTCCAGAGGGTTATTGACCTTGCCGTGGGCACGATCAACCTGATCACGAAGATCAATTCCTGCAAGCAATCGAAGAACAAGCAAGAACAAGGCAAAAGCAATCTAAAATTGCAAATATAGATGAAGTATTGAAAAGTTGGGGTTCCGATACAATGAGCTTGTTAGGCGGCCGTTGAGCACGTCTAAAAGACTCAAAATAGTAGCAAAAGTCTAAACTATCAAATAACCAAAACCCAAGTTATTTTGGGGGACTCCCTAGCTATTTATAGGAGAAATAGGAGGCCAAAACCAGGCTTGGGGCATCCAAAACACCTCCATGGCCGAGTAGGACTCCTATTCCTAGTTTGACTCAGATTTGGAAAGATGACCGAACTTGTTTTGCAGATTCCCGTTGAGTCGTAAGGAATTTGTAGGTGGGGCCAGATCCGTTGGAAAGGGGACGTCGAAACCTTTCAAACCAGTACTCATAGACCTCAAACACCCTTGTGGATCAAAAGTTATGGTCGTTTTAATTTGGTGCTGTCCCAAAGGCCGAATCCGAGTTGAAGTTGTGCACCGGAAGAATTGGCTTCATGCTTGACTTTTGGGAGTCCTTCTCCTTGGTTCCTAAGGACAATAAAATCATCACAAGGATTAAATAGCATTCCATTCCTTAAATTATTTGTATGCAACCCGAGGAACACATTCACCTGGCAATTGAATTGACGTGCGCGAGCTCGAGTAATTGGCCCTTGTATTACATTGTTAGTTTCAATTGGGTTTGTAGACATGGCCGTATCCATGGTAGTGATGTCCTCATCAGCACACGTTGTACAATAATACTCAAATATTGGTCAGCATCACCAGCGCTCACGTGCACTTCGTCATGCTCAGCATTTGGATCGCCGTCATCATGTTCGGCGAGCAAAGCATATGTTTCTTCATCAAGAGCGCTTGCTGAGTCATACTCGCCGTCTTCACGGATTACTAGCACGCGATTGTTTGGACACTCCTTTATCATGTGACCGAAGCCCTTGCAGCGATGGCACTGAACATCTTTGGTGCGTCCCGTTGAGGCGACCGACGACGACGAGCTTTTTGTAGGGGCTTGTGTGACACTTTTCGTCGGCGTTGGTCGTGGTGCCGAATTTGCAGTGGTGGACGCCGTTCTGTTGATGGGAGAGGTCGGCATGGTAGTATGGCCGGTAGGGGTAGCAGGGGTGCACGGTATCCACGAAGTAGTTTGACCTGCAGACAAGTTAGTCTTTGCCCTCGATTGATGACCCTGCACTTCACGTTCAGCTTTGCAAGTAAGATGGAACAACCGAGTCATCGAATTACAATCCTTATAATCTAGAATATCCTGGATTTCTCAATTTAAACCACCTAATAAATGGGCCATAGAAGCTTCCTCATTCTCAATTAATCCACAACGCAACATGCCGATTTGCAATTCTTGGTAATATTCTTCCACCGAATTCTTACCTTGGTGTAGGCGCTGCAATTTATTTAATAAATCTCTAGCATAGTATGAAGGAACAAATCTATGCCTCATTAGCAATTTCAAGGCTTCCCAAGTGGTGGGTATATTATTTGGATGAGCACGGCAATGTTCTCTCCACCAAACAGAAGCAAAAGAAGTGAACTCACTTGTGGTAGCCCTAACTCTTCTATTCTCTGGGAAATCATGGCACGCAAATTTTTTATCAACAAGTAATTCCCAACTAAGGTAACCATCAGGGTCATATTTACCTTCAAAGGGTGGCATATTGAAATTTACCTTAGGGAAAACATCATCTCGTTCTTGTTCCCTTTGTCGTGGAGGATCACGTCACATACCTTGCTGATTGAAGCATAGCCGATGATGGTCACGATCATTGTCGTAATGGACGGGGTTGTCCTCCTCCACATCAGTGGTGTCATCATATTGGTTCTCTTCGTTGTGTTCTTCTAAATCTACTGCGTGTCTCTCATGTGGAGCTGAACTGTTGCTTGGACGACGGTCGGCGGGGTGGTGGATTGGAAGCACCAGATGCAACAGCTGCAAAAGTATCAAGTCTAGCCAAAATAGTAGCAAGAGTAGTGTTAGCAATCCCTTGTGCGGCTTCGATGGATCTGAGACGGTCTTCTTGCATTGACATATGCTCATTAGTGAGCCGTACATCCTCGCTAAGACCATCGGTGGTCTCTCTCGTCATCCTTTGGAAGTGAGCAATGATGCCCTAGGTTCGTGGAGAGTGATGAAGTGAACTCTCATCACCTGACATGGTTAGTTGATGACAAGGAAGCAAGAACCACAAGTATAATGTTCCTATCAGCTACTAGGTGGCAAGTCTCTCAAGTGCTCAAGCCTATGACCCAAGTTCTTACAAGTTCTTACAATGCAGCAGGCGTTGTCGGCCGTTGGCGTTGTCAAAGGTTCTCTGAAGTTTTTGTAGAGCGATTGCCAAGCAATCGAACGCCTGTATGAGTAGAAAGTGGAGCTTGGACAGGCTTAATTTAGTAGCAAAAGGTTAGCAATAATCCAATCAGTGAATGCAAAATTGAAGAATTGTTCAACGTCTAGTCACTAGTTGCTGACTCTAGGCTAGCAAGGACTGGTGACTCAAAACTGCGGTCGGCGACAGTACGGTTCAATAGCAGATGGAAAACCAGCGCAAAAAAATTCGCGAAAGAAGGGAACTATCTCAAAGACTGGTGATCTTGTGAAAACAGGTTTGGCACAGAAAAATTTTCGGATCGGTTCCAGACTTTTTTTTTAGTCCGAAACGATCCGACCCGTTTTTCTTTCAAGTGCTATGCAGGCGGGAGACCAGTCGGGCGACCAGTCAGACGGCCAGGTGGGCGACCAATCGGCTAACAAGTGGGCGACCAATCTGGCGACCAAGTCGGCTATCAGGTGGGCGACCGATCGGGTAACAAGCGCGGGGACCAGTCGGGCGGCGACCAAGTCGGGCGGCGACCAATTCGGGCGACTAGTCAGGCGACAACCAGTCGGGCGACCAGTGGGCGACCAAGTCGGCTATCAGGTGGGCGCCTGGTCGGTGACAAGCGCGCGACGATCAGCGATCGATCGGGTGACTGCCAGCGACTAGTCGGGCGATCAATCGGATTTCAGGTGGGTAACCAGTCGGATGACAAGAAGCGTCGGTCCGAACACCTCTTTTTTTTGTTAAATAGTTCGGGAAGGCTTCTCTGGATCCGACACGGATTTCTCCTTTCTTGATCCGAAACCGAACACGACTCAATTTGGCTAGGGAGACAAAAATTCTTCTGACCTGGACTCCAACTAGAACTAGAATTCAGCAACTCGACACGACGATGCAACCAAAAATTCAATAATGCAGTGCACTGGAAAGGAAATTGCGAGGCTCAAAATGTTTTGGTATGGAGAGATCCAATCTGATGGCACTTCTCTGGACTATAGGAAACACTTCCATTAGCTGATCTTTTGAGCACCTTGAGCACATCCTAGAGCTTTCTTGATCCCTCCTCCTTGATCTTAGTGATCATCTAGTGTGTGAGAGAATCAAGTGAGATTGTGAGCTAAAAGGAAAGAGTTTCATTCATCTTGAGCACTAAAGAGCCTCAAAGAATCTAGTGCATTCATTTCTCTTAGAGGTTGAAGGACTCCTAGACAGCTAGGCGTCACTCACGAGCTCCCAACGATTGTGGGAAGCCGTGAGAAGTTTGTGAAGGCGTGTTCCGCCTCCGAAAGGGAAGGAGCAAATAGTGGAACCAAACTTCAAGTGTGACCGAGGTTTGGGAGGAAAGGGTTGGAAAAGACCTAGCTCTTCGTGAGCCTCCTCAACGGAGACGTACAATCCCCTCAAGGATCCGAACTCTGGGAAATAAATTCTTGCGTATTGTGCTTTGGCATTTCTTTTAATGCTTCCTAAGATTTGTTGATTCTCTTTATTGTGCTTACTTGTGGACTAGAATAAGTCTTTAGATCACTAGTGTTAAGCTTAGCTCTCCTTTCTCAGAACTGATCGGATATTCTGACTTAACACCAGAAGTTCCGATATTATCGGAAGTTCCGATATTGGATCGGAACGTCCGATACTTTTCCGCTGCAGTCAATTGCTTTAAAAAATTTAAATAGCCTATTCACCCCCCTCTAGGAAATTATCACATCTTTTCAATATCGCAAATGGTTTCCTGATAGTGGTCTGTGAAGTCAAAGAGTTGGTGTGGAGAGAGAGATCTGTTATTCTTTTTAGTTTTTGGTTTTCACCTAATATTCTCTCTCTCTCTCTCTTCACTTCCTCTCCACTCAACTGCCCCTATCGCTCCCCCCCGATGCTGGCTCCTCCCCCATTACACCCGACGCCCCCTTCCTCATCCGGATCGGCCAGCTCCTCCAAGACCCGACGGCGCCGCCTCCATCCTCCCCGCTCCTCCCTCCTGTTGCCGGCGCCGCCCTCCCTAGCTGCCCTCCGTCGCGCGCGCTGCCTCCTTGGCTCGGCTGCCCCGCGTGCCGCCTTCCCTTGGCTCGCCGTCGCTCCTCCCCGAGCGGCGCCATCCCCGGTCTTTCCCACCAGCCGGCGCGCCCCCTCCCGGCCGGTGGTGCCCTGCGCCGCCCCCTCCCGGCCGGTGGTGCCCTGCACCGCCCCTCCTAGCTGGTTGTCACCCTGCACTCAATAGCAGCGGTGCCTCCCAAGCGCAGGTTGATTTTCTTTGTCTCATGGTCCTCTCTTCTGTTTGATACTTGAGCAATGCACTACAGGTGTTTTGTGAGAATGCATGAACACTTGAATTGGTATCTAGAATGTATAGCTGCATGATTGACTACTTTGTCCCTGAACACTTGGGCCGGTGTTTGTGTAAATTCATTGCTTGAGGGTGTTCTGTTACCTAGTAGTGAGTACTCGGTGATTTAGTTCATCGAGCCATCGGTATGTAGGCTTAAGCGATGATGTGCCCAATTGATGAAATGGCTTAGGGAATGTGCTTGTGAATGCTTATAAGTATGGGGAGTTCGTCTGTGTATACTGAATTTAGATGCATGTTTGAGTACTGTTGTGTAACACCCCAAAATTTTGCTTTTCTTAAATTCATGTGTAATTTGGCACTTTGGTGAATTTTTGGAATTTTCTGGAATTTATTTGGAATTTATTTGAATTTATTCCATTTTGAAATAATTAAAGAATTTAATTTTGCAAATAAAATTTTGTTGGAAATATTTTATTCGAGTCCAAAATGTTCCAAAATATTTTCCGTAATTTTTCCGAATTTTTCTCGAGTCTTTTGCTATTTTTAATGAATTAAATGAATTATTGGGAATTATTTTAAATATTAAATCATTGAAAATCAACTCGGTCGAGTATCGCTCATCCGATCGAAGTCGGAACCCGAAGTCGGACTCGAGTCCGACCCGAGCCGCTTGACTCGACCAAACCAGCCTCCCAACCCTAGCGATCCCGACCGTTGGATCGGATCCAACGGCCGAGATCCGCCTGCACGGCTCGAGCCGTCCGACCCGGACACGATCGCGCCCGTGCGATCGTGGCCGTTGATCGCGACACGTGGACGGCTCCCCTCCGAGCCGGAGAGCTCCGCCGTGACCGAGCGGGACACGGCTAGGGTTCCGATTTGCGCGCACGTCGAGGCCGTATTTAAAGCCCGGACCGGCCCCCGAGGTTGCCCTCATCCGTGCGCACCCGTTCCCCCAAGCCATCTCGCCTGAGCCGTCGCCGTTTGCCCGTACGAGCTCGCCGGAGTTGGAACCCTGCTATGCGCAGCTAGCTTTAACGCCGATTCCGCCGCCCGTCCGTCGTCTTCCGAGAAGGAGCCCAGATCCGAATCCGTGACGAGACGCACGAAGGAGGACTCATCTCGCCGAGCGACCCCAAACGCCGTCGGGCTCGCTGTCGTTCTCATCTCCGGTGGCCTTGCTCCGCTGCGTCGTCGTCGACCTCGCGAGCTCTGTGCACCGTCCGATCTTGATTGTGCGGTTGAGGTGAGTTCACGTGTTTCCAAACCCGATTAGATCTGGACCGTTGGATCAAGATCCAACGGCCCACGATCGCCACGTGCCGTAGTAGTGCTATTATAGGATTAGATCTCGACCGTCCGATCTAGATCGAACGCCCACGATCATCGAGTAGTTTCAACGTGTTAACCCTCGATCTAATCGCGGCCGCTGAATTTCAAATCAACGGACACGATCGTGCCACGCGGTCCAGTGGAGCCGAATCGCGCCACGCCGCGGCGCGCAGGCCATCGACACGCGGGCCCGCGTGTCGGGCCGATCGCGACTGCGTGACGTCACCCATGACGTCATCGGATGGACCCACCTGTCAGCACCGTGGGCTGAGCCCCGCTGACGTCAGCGATGACGTCACCCGAGTGGGCCCACATGTCAGCGACACGTGGAGTCGTGGACCGAGTCCACTGTGAGACCCGAGCCGAGCGTGGACCGAGTCCATGGACCGGCCGACGCCACCAACCAATCCAGTGCTGCCACGTGTCCATGCTGACACAATAATTAATTTCCGAAAAAGAAAATGATTTATTAATTCGAAATAATGATTTCAGATTTTGTTTCAAACTTCAAACGCTTATAACTTTTGCGTTTCAACTCCGATTTGAGTGATTCAAATTTCTAAATTTGTATAAAATTGAGATCTACCTAAATATGAATTTTATTTAATTTTTGGACTAAAGTTTTTCTCTGCAAAATTATTTAATTGATTATTTAAACTTTAAATAATCATAACTTTTAAGGCCTTAACTCCAAATTTGACGATTCCAGTTTCTAAAAACTCATAAAATTATGTTCTCTCTGTTTATGGATTTTATTTGGGTGTTTGGACACTTTTTGCCTATTGTTTATTTGTGTATTGCTATTTGCACGCTTTACGAGTAGACGTTGAAGTGCCGGAAGGATTCGAAGGAGAAGTATTAACTCAGATCCAACTCAAGACCAAGAACAAGTACTTTTGAAGGCAAGTTGTGCTTTGACCATGTTGATCCTATTTCAAATCTATTTTGATTTAAACTATTGCATGCTAGTTCAATTAGAAAAATACTTTGTTTAAACATGGGGTTAGATAAATACCAATTTCTTTGTATGACACCTTGATTACTTAAGTATGTGCCATGACCTTTGTCACCCTAGTTGTGGATTACTAGTTGGACATTATTAAATCGCCAACATGGGTTTAGACCGTTGTAGTATACTGCTTAGACCTGCTACGTGCTCATGACATGATTTTGGACAATCAAATGTTAATATTGACTTAATGATATATTTAACCTGTTTTGGAAAAGTATCAGGTTATGTTGATAGCACTTGGTGCATGGTAATCAACCGGGTTTGATAAACGATTTTCGGCCAGGGCATGTGGCAAGAGTAATCAAGTGGGCCATTGTGGCATTGGGAATGTTGATTTGGTTCTTCGGGTAGTCTTGCCCTGGTCACCCTCAGGACTTAACCTTGCAAGCCTTTGAACTGGGTCTAACGTGCAACCACATGTCCGGAATGGGACGGACCTAGTTGACTAAGTTGCTAATAACGCACTGTGGGACCTCGGGAGGTCAACTACACCCTTTGTGTAAGTTGTGCGGGGAGCGTCATCGGGCCGAGGCCAGTACCCATCTAACGGTTGATTGGCCTAGACTTCGCCTTAGCAAAGGGAAGGGTTAGTGCGCAATAACCGGGAGGACCACTTGTATTGTTAGAGGTTTCCAAAGACTTTGTTACGGAACTCGCCTTTGTGGTGTTTGACTGTATCTTGTGGGTAAAGTGCATAACCTCTGCAGAGTTTAGAATCTATTCGAATAGCCGTGTCCGCGGTATTGACATCGCTGTGGATTACAATCAAGGGTTAGATTTTCTCAAAAATAACTTGGTTTGGAAAGGTTGGGTTGGATTAATAATGAAGTTGATGGAAATGTGGTTTAGGTTGGGAAAGATGTTGACTAAAACTTCTTAAAAAGTTATTTATGCTTTACTTATTTCTACTGCTTTGAATCTACTTATATTACTTGTCAAATGTCAAGTTTCGCAAATATACCTTGAGCTATTCCTTTGTACCAAGCCATGCATATAGTATATTAGCCTCGCATTCCGCATGACTTGCCGAGTACCAAGTACTCACCCTTGCCACAATACAACACCAGTTGAAGAGGAGTCTGCACCGCTTTGGAGGAGGAGCTCCAAGAGGATCCGTCTACCTAGGGAAGCGAGCCCCGCCTTGCCTCGTGGTATCTTTGGATGGCGCCACGAAGTTATTTGATTTTCCGCTGCTATTATTTCTCTCTGAATAAGTTTCGCCTTGCGAGGCATATATTTGTAACTTGACCATAAGGTCGAGTAACCAGTTTGACTATTTAAATAAAGTACTTTATTGGTATCGAGTGGTATGATTGTGATATTTACCGATGTTAAGACTGTGTGCACTAGCGCGTTCCTGGACTAGTGCTAAATACACAGAGGGTCCGGATTTGCAAATTCGGGGTCCCGACAGAGGTGGTATCAGAGCCATACTTGACCGTAGGCTCAACCCTAAGCTAGAATGGTCGTAGTGAGGATAAAACCTATTTTCTAAAGCTAAAATTTGTGAAGACAAGAAATGACATCTCGACTTATCCCCTTCTCTCTTTTCTTGTCTCTTGCTGAAATTTTCCTTACCTTGTCACAATTCAAAAATTCCGAGTTCTTACGTAAAGCACTCTTGTGACAGATGGAGGAAGAGTTCAACTACGTTGATCTGGGAGTTGGTCACGCCATGAACTTTGGCATATGCTACAAACTCTCGGAGATTTTGAGAAGCCGCAATACCAAGTGGAAGTGATCAGACAAGCGGGATTGATCAAGGCTTGTGACGTGAAGATTGAGGTACCTGCTAGGAAAAAGGGCCCAGGCAATCGCCCGATACACTGCACTGCCAGGAGATCTACAATGCAGATGGGTATCCAAGAAGTATCACGACGAGCAACGCGGCACATTTCCCGTATCTACGCCAGAGAGTTGGAGAGCACGGTGTTCCGTTATCATCCGCAAGAATGATAACCTTCTTGACCAAGGCGATTCAGATGAGGATGCCACGGTTACACATGCTTGGCACGATTTGTTGTCGCCAAGAGGATGTACTAGATAATACAAGCAAGGAGCTACGAAGGCCCGCAAGGAGATCACGACAGAGAAGAACAGATGGCGGGAAGCTCAAGAGTATGTGGCACACCTTCGCGAAGGATTGACGAGTTGGAGATGACTTTGTACGGCTGCACTCCAGAGCCAAGATTTCGAGCCACACGAGCCGATCCGGAGGAGTCGACCTCGATGAGGACACCGCTTCTTCGACTACCACAGATGACACAGCTTCTTTGGACATGGCAATCGTTTGCGCCTATGCCACAAAGACCTGCACTGTGCCATGGAGGTTTTCTCGATGAGTGAGCATAGGTTCTATAGTGAGACTCCTTCGCCGAGTCACACATAGAATAAAGAGTCACCCTTTAGGCGTTAGACTCGAGAGATAGTTCGATTTGGATTTTCATTGTTTGTCGAGTGTGCAGATGTGTTGCAAGGCCCTTAGGCATTGTAAGCAGCCATACCAAGTTATTAATAATAAAGTTGGACCTTACAGCTTATACCTTTCGCCCGCATAAGTTCCATATTACTTGTCTATTCTTGTTTCCTCTCATCTCTAAACCTAGAGCAAATCGACAGATGGTGAACACCCGCGAAACCTTGGAAGCAATGGAAATGGTTCTCGCCAAACAGAAAACCCCAATGAGGGAGCACCAAAGACCGCCACCGGATGTGCAGAATTTCGAGCTTTTTCTGCCGCCTGCACTCGGCTTGATGCATGCTATGATGCAACAAATGCAACACGTCATCTGCATCCACCGCTAATCAAGTCAATCGTGACCACGCTAGAATACAAGACTATCGAGTTCATGAGAACTCACCCACCCACTTTCTCGGGAATGCCAATCCCTTGAAGGCCGATGATTGGTTAAGGTCAATCGAGAGGAAGCTACACATAGCTCAATGCATAGGAAATGAGAAGGTACTCTCGCTTCTCATCACCGAAGGAACAAATACCGAATGGTGGGAGAACTTCGTGCCACGCAGAGAACCCTCAAGATATCACTTGGGAAGAGTTCACAAACATTCCGACAAGATCACGTGCCTGAAGGAATCATGGACCTTAAGAAGGAGGAGTTCAGAGCATCAAGCAAGGTAATCACCAGTGGTCGACTACCTGAACAAGTTCACACAGCCTAGCACGCTACGCACTGAGGATGTAGCGACAGATAAATCCGCATACCTCGCTTTTATGAAGGGACTTAACTCAGATTGCAAGTAGGGTTGATCACCCACACCTTTCCAGATTTCCAAGAGTTGGTAAATAAGGCGCTTATTCTTGAGGACAAACGCAAGGAACCGGATGAGAACAGAAGCGCAGGATGCAACAAAGAAGGATCTCGCCAGGAACGCAACAAATACCGAGAGTTGCACCAAATCAATTCTTCGATTCCAACCACGTAATGCAACAAGGACACCATCCCCAAAGACCAAGACCTGGCTAATCGTAACTACTGCACCACTTCGCTAGAAACGCTTACTCCAGTGCAAAGAAGGAAATGTTGAGACGCCGCTACAATCTGCAATGAGCCAGACACTTTGCCAACAGCTTGTCCAAAGAAGACAAAGCAGGAGTGACCCCGCCGCTTCAATCTAGGAACCACCCCAGCTAGGACGCTAGCACCAGAGCCACACCCTGCATCGTGGTGAGAGGCCGAGTCAACCATGTCACCGCAGATGCACCGCAGAATGCTACTGACGTCAGTCTTGGGTAAGTTACTTGTTAACTCAAGACTGCAACAGTTTTGTTTGACTCTGGAGCTTCGCATTCGTTTGTTTCGCAAGGCTTTGCTACTAGAAATGATTTGAGGATTGCAAGACTTAAGTGCATGCTTTTAGTTCAAACCCCTGGTTCCGAACTCCGAACGAAAGTAGGATGTTCCGGGGTGAGAGTACTAATAGGTGGAATAGAGTTCCTAGCAAACCTTATTATTTTGGAGACCTGCACCTTAAACGTCATATTGGGAATGGATTGGTTATCCAAGCACAAGGCCGTATTGGATTGTGGACGAAGGACTACCTCAGTTGAGAGCCCGTGTGGGAAGAAAGTGGAATTTCAAGCCACTGCAGTTAGAGATGGGCAGTTGATGGTTAACAGTACCAAGGCAATCAGCATAGAGGATGTCTCAGTAGTGAATGAGTACCCAGATGTTTTCCCCGAAGATCTACCTGGTATGCCGCCAGACAGGGACATAGAGTTTGTGATAGAGCTTGTACTGCACAAAGACCGATAGCAAAGAGACCCTATCGAATGTCCACCGAGGAGTTGGTTGAGATGAAGAAACAAATAGAAGAGTTAATGGAGAAAGGGTTTATCGTGACCGAGTTCGTAGTGGGGAGCACCGCTTTGTTTGTCAAGAAAAAGGACGGAAGTTTCAGGATGTGCATCGACTACCGTGCACTCAATGAAGTCACCGTGAAGAATAAGTATCCGCTACCCAGATTGATGATTTGTTCGATCAGGTGAGAGGAGCCGAGTTTTCCAAGATTGATCTTAGATCGATACCATCGCTGAAGATCCGATCGTAAGATATTCAAGACTGCATTCTCGCCAAGATATGGACATTACGAGTTTACAGCTATGTCCTTTGACTGATTTAATGCGCCAAATTATTTCATGAATATGATGAATAAGGTGTTCATGGAATATTTGGACAAGTTTGTCGTCGTGTTCATAGATGATATCCTAATCTACTCCAAGACAGAGGATGAACATGCCGAACACTTAAGGCGAGTTTTGGAAAAGCTGAGGGAACAACAACTTTTCGCCAAGTTCAGCAAGTGTGATTTTTGGAAGGACAAGGTGGAGTTTCTTGGACATGTAATGACCGCAGAAAGAGTCGCCAGAGATCCAAGCAAAGTAGAAGTCGTGTTACATTGGGAGCAAACCAAAGATCGTGACCCATTCTGAGTTTCCTTAGAATGGCAGGATACTACCGCTGCTTTCATTGAAGGCTTCTCGACAATTGCGAAACCTCTTACGCAATTGTCAAGAAGGAAAAGAAGTTTGCATGGACGCCTTAATGTGAGGAAGGATTTCGAATCAAGAAGCGATTGACATCAAGACCGTGTTAGTTCTACCGGATGTTGCTCAAAGCTTCGATATTTATTGTGACGATCGCGCCAAGGACTTGGATGTGTGCCGATGCAGAATGGAAAGGTCGCCGCTATGCATCAAGGCAGTTGAGGCCGCATGAGGAAAATTATCCGACACATGACCTAGAGTTAGCTGCCGTAGTGCATGCCTTGAAGATATGGCGTCACTATCTGATCGGGAACAGATGTGAAGTGTATACGGATCATAAGAGCCTTAAGTACATATTCACCCAGTCGGATCTAAATATGAGGCAGAGGAGATGGTTAGAGTTGATCAAGGACTACAATGTTGGAATCCATTAACATCCCGGAAGGCCAACGAGTGGCCGATGCTCAGTCGGAAAAGCCATACTGCGGAACATGTTGCTAGCCACAAGTCAGGATGAGCTATGCCAGGAATTTCAGAAAATGAAGATTGAGGTGGTACCTAGCGGATTCTTGGCCGCATTAGAAGTAAAGCCTACCCTAGAGGATCAGATCCGAGAAGGACAAAAGGATGATGACAAGATCCGCAGGATTAAGTTCATCAAGGAGGAAGGCAAGGCAGAGGACTTCAAGTTGGATGAGCAAGGCACGTTGTGGATGAAGGATCGGATTTGTGTGCCTGACAAGAAAGAATTAAAGCAACTGATTTTGGAAGAAGCCCATGACTCCAAGTACTCAATTCATCCTGGAAGCGCCAAGATGTATCAGGATCTGAAGGAGAGATTCTGGTGGCCGAGTATGAAACGTGAAGTTGCCGAGCATGTTGCGTTGTGCGACGTATGCCAGAGAGTCAAGGCAATGCATCAGAGACCAGCAGGATTGCTACAGCCGCTAAAAATACCTGAGTGGAAGTGGGAGGAAATCGTAATGGATTTCATTACCGGTTTGCCGAAGACTCAAGGAGGTTATGACTCCATATGGGTTATAGTGGATCGCTTGACTAAAGTAGCCCATTTTATCCCCGTGAAGACCACTTACTCTGAGATAAATTAGCGTAATTATACATGATCAGATTGTCTGCTTGCACGGAGTGCCGAAAAGGATTGTATCTGACAGAGGTACCCAATTTACCTCAAGGTTCGGAATAAGTTGCATGAAGCCATGGGAACCCGCTTGAACTTCAAGATGACCCTATCATCCACAGACGGATGGACAGACCGAAAGAGTCAACCAGATTACGAGGATATGTTGAGAGCTTGTGCATTGGCTTATGCTACCTCTTGGGATAAGAGTTTGCCGTATGCCGAGTTCGATTACAACAATAGTTATCAGGCTAGTTTACGATGTCACCTTTGAGGCAATCAGATGGTCGACTGCTGTCGGACGCCATTGAATTGGAATGAGACCACGAGCGCTGTCTTTGGGCCTGATATTCTTCAAGAGGTCAAGAACGGACGCCATGATTAGGGAAAGGTTGAAGATCGCCTAATCTCGATGGAAGAGTTATGTCGACAACCGCCGCAGGATTTGAGTTTTGAACCGTAAGACTTTGTATACCTCGTAGTTACGCCTCTCGTGGGAGTTAAGAGGTTCCATGCCAAAGGGAAACTTGCACCCTGCTATGTTGGACCATTTAAGATTTTGAGTCGCAGAGGCGGTTGCTTATCACCGGAGTTGCCACAGTCGTTAGCAGGAGTACATCACGTATTCCATGTGTCTCAGTTGAAGAAGTGTCTCCGAGTTCCTGAGGAACAGACACCGCTAGAGTTAATTGAGTTGCAAGAGGATTTGACTTATAAGGAGCATCCCGTGAGGATTCTGGACACAATGGATCGAGAAACTAGAAATAAGTCAACCCGCTTCAGAGAGTTCAAGGAGCAACCATGAAGAAAGCGAAGCGACTTGGGAGCGAAGAGGATTTGAAGAAAGAGTTTCCAAACCTATTCTCAGAGGAGCCCCTAATCTCTGTGGACGAGATTCTATTAAGGGGGAGGTTTGTAACACCCCAAAATTTGTCTTTTCTTAAATTCATGTGTGATTTGGCACTTTTGTGAATTTTTGGAATTTTCTTGAATTTATTTGGATTTATTTGGAATTTATTTGAATTTATTCCATTTTGAAATAATTAAAGAATTTAATTTTGCAAATAAAATTTTGTTGGAAATATTTTATTCGAGTCCAAAATGTTCCAAAATATTTTCCATTTTTCTCGAATTTTTCTCAGTCTTTGCTATTTTTAATGAATTAAATGAATTATTGGGAATTATTTTAAATATTAAATCGCTGGAAAATCAACTCGGTCGAGTATCGCTCATCCGACCGAAGTCGAACCCGAGTCGGACTCGAGTCCGACCCGAGCCAGCTGACTCGACCGAACCAGCTCCAACCAGCGATCCCGACCGTTGGATCGGATCCACCCGCCGAGATCCGCCCGCACGGCTCGAGCGCGTCGACCGGACACGATCGCGCCGCGCGATCGCGGGCCGCTGATCGCGACACGTGGACGGCTCCGCCATCGCCTCCGCCCGACCGAAAGCCGAGAGCTCCGCCGTGACCGAAGCGGGACACGCTTAGGGTTCCGATTTGCGCGCACGCCGAGGCCGTATTTAAAGCCCTGACCGCCCCCGAGGTTGCCCTCATCCGCGGCGCACTCCGTTCCCAAGCCATCTCGCTCGAGCCGCCGCCGCTTGCCCGCATTTAGCTCGCCGGAGTTGGAACCCTGTTGCGCAGCGGCTTAACGCCGATTCCGCCGTCCGCCGTCTTCCGCCGAGAAGGAGCCAGATCCGAATCCGTGACGAGACGCACCAAGGGAGGACTCATCTCGCCGAGCGACCGAAACGCCGTCGGGCTCGCTGTCGTTCTCATCTCCGGTGGCCTTGCTCCGCTGCCGCCATCGACCTCGCTGAAGCTCAGGCACCGTCCGATCTTGATCGTGCGGTTGAGGTGAGTTCACGTGTTTCCAAACCCGATTAGATCTGGACCGTTGGATCAAGATCCAACGGCCCACGATCGCCACGTGCCGTAGTAGTGCTATTATAGGATTAGATGTGGACCGTCCGATCTAGATCGAACGGCCCACGATCATCGAGTAGTTTCAACGTGTTAACCCTGGATCTAATCGCGGCCGTTGAATTTCAAATCAACGGACACGATCGTGCCACGCGGTCCAGTGGAGCCGAACTGCCGCCACGCGCGCGCAGCGTGCGTGGGCCATCGACACGCGGCCTGCGTGTCGGCCGATCGCGACCGTGACGCCACCCATGACGCCATCATCGGATGGACCCACCGCCGCCACTGTGGCCGAGCCCCGCCGACGTCGGCCGATGACGCCACCTCGAGGGCCCACATGTCGGGCCGACACGTGAGTCGTGGACCGAGTCCACGGTGAGACCCGAGCCGAGCGTGACCGAGTCCATGGACCTACCGACGCCAGCCAACCAATCAGATGCTGCCACGTGTCCATGCTGACACAATAATTACTTTCCGCAAAAGAAAATGATTTATTAATTTGAAATAATGATTTCAGATTTTGTTTCAAACTTCAAACGCTTATAACTTTTTGCTTTCAACTCCGATTTGAGTGATTCAAATTTCTAAATTTGTATAAAATTGAGATCTACCTAAATATGAATTTTATTTAATTTTTGGACTAAAGTTTTTCTCTGCAAAATTATTTAATTGATTATTTAAACTTTAAATAATCATAACTTTTAAATCTTAACTCCAAATTTGACGATTCCAGTTTCTAAAAACTCATAAAATTATGTTCTCTCTGTTTATGGATTTTATTTGGGTGTTTGGACACTTTTTGCCTATTGTTTATTTGTGTATTGCTATTTGCACGCTTTACGAGTAGACGTTGAAGTGCCTAAGGATTCAAGGAGAAGTATTAACTCAGATCCAACTCAAGACCAAGAACAAGTACTTTTTGAAGGCAAGTTGTGCTTTGACCATGTTGATCCTATTTCGAAATCTATTTTGATTTAAACTATTGCATGCTAGTTCAATTAGAAAAATACTTTGTTTAAACATGGGGTTAGATAAATACCAATTTCTTTGTATGACACCTTGATTACTTAAGTATGTGCCATGACCTTTGTCACCCTAGTTGTGGATTACTAGTTGGACATTATTAAATCGCCAACATGGGTTTAGACCGCTGTAGTATAACGCTTAGACCTCTTTCGTGCTCATGACATGATTTTGGACAATCAAATGTTAATATTGACTTAATGATATATTGAACCTGTTTTGGAAAAGTATCATGTGATGTTGATGGCACGTGGTGCATGGTAATCAATCGGGGTTTGATAAACAGCTTTCGGCCAGGGCATGTGGCAAGAGTAATCAAGTGGGCCGCTTGTGGCATTGGGAATGTTGATTTGGTTCTTCGTAGTCTTGCCCTGGTCACCCTAAGGACTTAACCTTGCAAGCCTTTGAACTGGGTCTAACGTGCAACCACATGTCCGTAATGGGACGGACCTAGTTGACTAAGTTGCTAATAACGCACTGTGGGACCTCAAGAGGTCAACTACACCCTTTGTGTAAGTTGTACGGGGAGCGTCATCGGGCCGAGGCCAGTACCCATCTAACTGGCTGATTGGCCTAGACTTCGCCTTAGCAAAGGGAAGGGTTAGTGCGCAATAACCTGGAGGACCACTTGTATTGTTAGAGGTTTCCGAAAGACTTTGTTACGGAACTCGCCTTTGTGGTGTTTGATCGTATCTTGTGGGTAAAGTGCATAACCTCTGCAGAGTTTAGAATCTATTCGAATAGCCGTGTCCGCGGTATTGACATCGCTCGGGATTACAATAAGGGTTAGATTTTCTCAAAAATAACTTGGTTTGGAAAGGTTGGGTTGGATTAATAATGAAGTTGATGGAAATGTGGTTTAGGTTGGGAAAGATGTTGACTAAAACTTCTTAAAAGTTATTTATGCTTTACTTATTTCTACTGCTTTCGAATCTACTTATATTACTTGTCAAATGCTGTTTCTTTGCAAATATACCTTGAGCTATTCCTTTGTACCAAGCCATGCATATAGTATATTAGCCTGCATTGCATGACTTGCCGAGTACCAAGTACTCACCCTTGCCACAATACAACACCGCTTGAAGAGGAGTCTCGCACCACTTTGGAGGAGGAGCTCCAAGAGGATCCGTCTACCTAGGGAAGCGAGCCCAGTCAGTTGCCTGTGGTATACTGGATGGCGCCACGAAGTTATTTGATTTTCCGCTGCTATTATTTCTCTCTGAATAAGTTTCGCCTTGCGAGGCATATATTTGTAACTTGACCATAAGGTCGAGTAACCAGTTTGACTATTTAAATAAAGTACTTTATTGGTATCGAGTGGTATGATTGTGATATTTACCGATGTTAAGACTGTGTGCACTAGCGCGTTCCTGGACTAGTGCTGAATACACATAGGGTCCGGATTTGCAAATTTGGGGTCCCGACATGTTGTCTTAGGATTTTGTTTAAGGATAGTGAGTAGTGCTTGTGCTTCAGATATGTATATTCAAGTCCGATTTACTGCTTTGCTTGGATTAAAGTTGAATAGCTTTATTTCTTCTTGGTGATTTAAATGCATAATATATGTTTGTTCATATCACCTACTATCTATGTATGCAGTATCAAATCCTATATGCTTATTTGTTAGGTCTTTATGTGATGGTGTTGCTGAGGCAAGAAGAGTAGGGGTGAGATGAAAATTTACATATATATATATATACTAGTTACATGCCCGTGCGTTGCTACGAAAAACAAAATTGATAACGAAAAATAAAGATTAAAAAATAAAAAAAATTATTTCACAAGATCAAACATCTATCTTTCTCGATTACAAGTGCATTAGATTCTCTCCGAATACAATCTTTGATGTTAGTAGTGAATAACAAAGCCACAAGAGCACACAGAAAACGATCATGAATCTTCTCAATCTCATTGTCAGAGAGATTCATTGAACAATACCCACTGAATACCCGCATGCACAAGGGCCCCTTCTATTTCCCCCGATTGCAAAAGTTTCTATGGTGTCTCCCGATTAGAACAAACTTAGAGATGATATTCTTGGTATACGTCTCGGAAGATCTTAAAATAAACAGTTACATTGTAACACGACTTGAATATGATTTCAATCAAAACCTTGTCTATTATGTGAGTACTTCTTTGTAGACAATGTTTTTTGTGAGGTTTCCATTAGTATTTTTAGACTTTCGACCCTTATCCTTCTCCTTGTCAGCGACGGCAAGTATCTTGATATTGCTTCTAGCGGTGGCTCTAGATAGCGCAACATACAATTGCCCATGAGAGAAAACCGGTTCAGGGAGGTAGACACCGACATTCGGGATGGTCTGTCCTTGTGCCTTGTTGATTGTCATTGCGAAACTGAGCCTGATAGGGAACTGCTTCCTCTTGAATCTAAATGGGAACATCTCATCATCAGAGGGACATAGAGGTATTCGAGGTAGAAACACCCTCTTCCCTGCGTGCTGGCCAAGCACAATCTCGACATCTATAGTATTCTATTGGAATGCCCGGACTACAAGTCTCGTCCCGTTGCATAGTCCATTTGCAGGGTCAATGTTCCGCAACAGTATCACGGGACAGTTAATCTTGAGCTTGAGTATATGCGGAGGTAGACCGTTAGGGGTCAAGGTGTTTAGGAATTCAGGAGGGTAGTAGCTATGGGGATCATCTTCTGCAGAATCGAAGCTATGGTACACCATCTCCTCACCACGAAACATGTCAATCATCTTCGTATTGATCCTATCAATGTACTCGTTCCGGGTCGACAGGATGGCTCGAGATGTGATATAGTTGGCATCCGATAGGTTGTCATTCAGCATAGGAAATACACTCTGTATGAGTTTATCGATGTCTGTGCCATTTCCTGTAAATGGAATACAGATCTGCTCAGGAAGCCGCACGCAGCCATCCTCATTAGTCTCCTCGATACCATTCCCGATCCGCAATAGGAACTCTGTGTACTCAGGATCACCCTGGGCCCTCATGTTACGTACGAGCCTTAGCTGCCTCATGCAATCCCATAGGTATGACCTACGCAACGTCGCGTCAATTATTTCTGGCCTCGTCCCCTTGCGAACAACCGGTAGAACCTGCCGGAAGTCTCCACCAAACACGATCGTTTTCCCACCGAACGGTAAGTCACGTCGGCCCATGATGTCTCGCATGCTACTGTCCAGGGCCTCCATCGCCTATCGCCTCATCATGGAGGCTTCATCCCATATTATGAATGACGCCTGCTGAAGAAGCTTAGCGGTCCCACTTTGCTTTGTGAAGCTACATACCGCCCCATTTGTAACGTTGAGTGGGATCTTAAACCTCGAGTGCGCTATCCTACCTCCAGGCATGATGGATGTGGCTACGCCCGACGTCGCGGTTGCCACTGCTATCTTGCCATCACCTCGGATCTTCGCGAGCAAAGCTTTATATAGGAATGTCTTTCCGGTGCCTCCCGGGCCATCAACGAAGAAGACTCCTCCATTGCCACTGTCAACCGCAGATAATATATCGACGTACGCCCATTTGCTCAGGGTTGAGGGAGGATGATAGGGATATATGATCATCGTCAACCTGGATTGTTGACTCCTCGTATATCTCTCTGACATCTATATCAGCGTTGTTGTGAGACTCATCTATAACAGGAAGAGGAAATGATGTTATGTCCTTCCCCATCGATCGCAGCATATTTCTGATGTCCAATAGCACCATCTGCTCAACCGTCTGTTGGCATGCATAGGAACGGCGGTAGTCATCTGACATTCCCTCGAGATGCCTTTCCCATAGCCCACACACGTCGTTTGGCTCGCATGAACCAAGATAGTTGCAAATAGCCTCCTGAGCGATGATGGCATTTGGAATAGCTCAGCCTCACTAAGGCACTCCTCTAGGGTGTTATCAGCCTCGATTAGTCCCCTATTCTCAGCGGCTTCATGGAAGAACGGGTAGACTACACCATTCACCGTCCTAAGTTCTTCAAAGGAGGTGGCACCAGGTACGTGGTTTAGGAGAACCCTTAGAGAGTAATGCTCCCCCTCGTTCGGACGAGCCGACACGATTCTGCCAACTTGTGTTCGTTCTACCCTCTTCTTCCACTGCTTCAGTCCTGGCTGCCAAATAATGCCGCTGGAAAATCCCTGTACAAGATCCCTCGAGCCTCCTCGCATGTTCGGTTCATGTTGAAATACTCTGTCAACATGGTCCTCTCGACGCCATACTGGGCAACAACATCATGAAGATCTTGACCCGCGGCGAACGAGACCATGTGCATGTTCGGTAGATGTAGCTGCATTTGCAACACGGGTGGGGAGATCTTGCTAAGGTCGAAGCTGTAGATCCTCCATAGAGATTCTGTTGGGTTAACCCACCTAGCGTCCCTAAACTGATTGATCTCGTCAATATTTCCGTTGCTATCGGGTTCATTGAGAGCTACAGAAGCATGGTCATGGCCTTTGTAAATATACTTGAATAGGTATTTTACAGCTTTTATGCTTGAGCAAACCTCCACATTTATATGGCAGTTGTACTTCCTTAGAAGGTAAGGGTTGTATGGCACTACCCACCTATTGTCAAGCGTTCGCCCTCGAACCTTTGCATGGCGGCCATTATCCCTTCTCCTGTATAAGGGATACGAATCATTGCCTTGTGTTGTAGATGCATTGAAATGACGTGGGTAGTAGTTCTTGCATCTACCCTCCCGCATGCACACATTCTTCAGATTTAGGACTCCGCATGGGCCATGCATCATATGCTTAATGACCATCTCGTACAACTCTGGATACTTGTTCTTGTCTGGGAGCTCAGCGGAGATGAGACAATCAAACTGCTCCGGACAAGTGAGCTTGCACACTCCCTTCATGATAAGAAGGAAGTGAACATGCAAAAGACCCCTCTTCTGGAACTCGATGACGTACACATAAGAAACTACTGTGCCAAGGATATGCCTCTTGAATAGTTATTCCTTGATGCTCTCAAGCTTGGCTCTGAATACCTGAACGATGAGATCAGGTCGATCCTGTGGGCTCTGTCCAAGCACTAGCTCTCGTATTATCTCTTCCCAGTTAGGGTTGCAAGTCATAGTTAAGAAGATGTCCGGCTTCCCGTAATTCTGCACCAAGGCCATAGCATCCAGGTACCTTCGTTGCATATCTCTATCACCCCCAATGAATGAAGCTGGGAGCACGATCCTTTTGCCCACAGCTTGCGCACGACTCTCTCCAGACTCTATGCTATCAACCAAGCCCTGATACAGATCGGCTTGTATCTCCTTTTGTGGTGCCTGATGTAGTCCAGCCTTGTACCCTCCACCTTGATGTACATGTCAACCGCGTACTGCTGGAATAGGCGCTTACCGTATAACAAGGCGTTGAACATCCCACGACGCATCTGGAATTTGTAGCAGTAGTAGTCCCTTACAGTAACGCAAAGCCGGTTATTCGAATCTATGCAAAAGAGGGACATATAGTCAGATGATGTGTAAATAATATGGACATCAATAATGATGAGATTCAAGGTTTAGCAATACTCACCTTGATCCTCGTAGTGACTATTGTTATTGTTATTTTCTGATGCCCGGATTACAGCTTCAACGGGCACACCATGCTTGGGGATATGTGGATGCCATCCTAGTTCTCCTCTTGGGAAGAAGAGTGGATACGACATGGGGTTGTAGCATCCATAGTGCGAATTTATACTGAACTTCTCATTGTTGTTGCCATATAGGATTACGCTATGATTGAATTCTATGCGTCGCTCATTGCCCTCAACCCACACAGCGGCCACTTCTGACGTTACTGGCCTGTTGTACACTCGTTGATCCATTTGTAAGTCGGTGTTAAGTGATACACGATATTCCTGGAGGTTTTCGGCTTGGCCTAGGCTCCTAAAAGTTTGAGAGTAGGGGTTGTCCCGGAGGATGTTGACCAACCTCCTAACGACTTCCTGGTTGAGGCTAGGTGAGTAACGAAACCGATGATTCAAACTGGGGTCGTCGTCATAGAAATAGAGTTCCAAATGATTTGGACTGATTCGCTCGGGCCAAAGGAATGGACATTGTGGTAAATTTGTCCGTGGGCTCGAAATGTGTACACTCCAGATCTCATGTTAGTATAATTCTCATCAAGACTCACGCCTAGGCTGGTGAAAGAGAAGTGACCATTGAAGAATCTTATGTTTTCGCGAAAATGCCTAGCATCAGCATCTGCACTCGACCAAAGCCTGAGGAGTTCGGGAATTGGCTCTGGATCTCATAGCCTGATTTTACCGTTGCGACAACAAAACCCATTCGTCTCATACTGAAACCTCTTTGCACCGCAATGCTTGCAGTCCAGCTTAGTCTTCAGCATATGTGTGCTATCGGGAATGTTGCTATACACATGATCTGATGAGGACATCACTTCCATGGATACGGCCATGTCTACAAACCCAATTGAAACCAACAATGTAATACAAGGGCCAATTACTCGAGCTCGCGCACGTCAATTCAATTGCCAGGTGAATGTGTTCCTCGGGTTGCATACAAATAATTTAATGAATGGAATGCTATTTAATCCTTGTGATGATTTTATTGTCCTTAGGAACCAAGGAGAAGGACTCCCAAAAGTCAAGCATGAAGACAATTCTTCCGGTGCACAACTTCAACTCGGATTCGGCCTCCGGGACAGCACCAACTTCAAACAACCATAACTTTCGATCCACAAGGGTGTTTGAGGTCTATGCGTACTGGTTTGAAAGGTTTCGACGTCCTCTTTCCAACGGATCTGGCCCCACCTCTAAATTTCTTACGAGTCAACGGGAATCATCAAAACAAGTTCGGTCATCTTTCCAAATCCGAGTCAAACTAGGAATAGGAGTCCTACTCGGCCATGGATGTGGTTTGGACGCCCCTATCCTGGTTTTGGCCTCCTATTTCTCCTATATATAGCTAGGGAGTACCCCAAAATAACTGGGGTTTTGGTTATTTGATAGTTTAGCCGTTTGCTACTATTTTGAGTCTTTTAGACGTGCTCAACGGCAGCCTAAAAAGCTCCTTGTATCGGAACCCCAACTTTTTCTATACTTCATCTATATTTGCAATTTTAGATTGCTTTTGCCTTGTTCTTGCTTGTTCTTCGATTGCTTGCAGGAATTGATCTTCGTGATCAGGTTGATCGTGCCCACGGCAAGGTCAATAACCCTTTGGAATTGGTTTAGCGATTGCTAAGCCGCATCGTCGTTGTACGTTGTAGTCGGATCGTCAAAGTCGTCTCCACCCAAATCGAAGGTTATCATTCTCATCGAAAGATCGGGACACCCAGTGTTACATCAAGTGGTATCAGAGCTTCAGTTGATCGGTGAGAATATCAGTGCCTTAGGTTAGTTTTTGATTTCTGTCCTAAATTGAAAACTACTCCACAAAAATTCAACCTTTAGTTTCAATCTATTATTTTAGTGAGTTTTGTTAGGTTTTGATCCATTAGAGTCCATGTTTTAGTTACTGATCTTTATTTTCCTTCGCGTAGCTTCAATCCTTCAATTCTGTCCAGTTTGGTATTTCGAGCATAACTTTCACATACGAACTCGGTTTTTTTTGTTCTTGCACTCTATTGAAAGCTGAGGATACAAGCTTCAATTCCTTCCACAGTCAACCAATCAAATTCGGTGATCTTCAAACAATAATCTAGGCGACAAGTCTGCTGCCCTAGAAAAACATAAGCACACCTACCTTTGGGAACCAATTCATCCTTTGTGAACACTTTGATCCTATTTGAGGCTAGCTTGTTGATATTGCTTAGGGCTGCTCTACTTGATATATTGCATAATCTTCAGTTATCATATCATATTGTGACACCGAGTTAGGGATTCAAAAACTTTGTTCATACTAGTGTTGGCCGAAAGTCACCAAAAGAAAGAAAAGAGAAAGAGCCAAAAGGCCAAAAAAGGAAAAGAAAAAGAAAATTGTGGCCGGTCGCACTACATTGAGCAAAACCCTAATTTGTGTTCGTTACTTTTTATATTGTGCAATTTATTAATTAGTGAGCAATCTTGTGCCCTTTTTACATTCTCAAAGCAATAAGTTAGCGTCTCTCTACGACTTATGCAAATAGAGCTTTTGGTGCATCACTTATATTTTATAGCTCAATACTTGATTGCATAAGTGCCATTATCTTTGCCTGTGTGTTGCCTTCAAATTCACTTATATCTTTGAGATCGGCAACTAGGGCTTGTGAATTCTAGTTTGGATCATTACTTATCATTACAATAACTAGAATTATCAGATTGCATAGGAAATAAATATTGCCTATCCAAGTTCCACATCCAACCTCGTACTTTTGTTCGGTCCCTTGGCAATCGCTTTATCCAAGCTTCGGCGAACTTTTGACCATGCCAACGGCCGTCAACACCTGTTGCATGTAAGAACTTGTAAGAGCTTTGGTTATAGGCTTGAATGTTGAGAGAATTGCCACCACCTCCTTGTAGTTGATAGGAACATTATACTTGTTATATTGTTTTTCTTGTCTTCTACTAACCATGTTAGGTGATGAGGATTCGATGCATCACTCTCCACGCGCAAAGGGAATTGTTGCTAGAATGTTGCTGCAAGAAGACCGCCTCCGGTCTATCGAGACCGCTCAGGGAGTTGCTAACACTAATCTTGCTACTATTTTGTCTAGACTTGATACGCTTGCAGGTACTACCCCTGGAACTTCCAATCCTCCACCTCATCTTCTAAGCAACAAAAATGGCATACTACATGCTCAGGTACATGTTGATGATGATTCCCTAGATAAGTTTAAATTCACCATTCCACCTTTTAATGGTCAATATGATCCTGATGCCTACATTAATTGGGAGATAGCAGTAGACAAAGAATTTGGCAAGTATGATTTGTCTGAAAATGAAAAGATTAGGATTGCTACTAGTGTGCTAAATGGATATGCATTAACATGGTGGAAGCATATTTGTAGAAACGAGAGAAAACCTGAAAATTGGAAGGCCATGAAAAGACTTATGAGAATTGATTATGTTCCTGAATATCATACTGAATTTTTGTATACTAGACTCCAATGCTTTAAACAAGAAAATAAGTGCGTTAAGGAATACTATGAACGATTGCAAAATCATTTGTTGCGTTGTGGTTTTGTTGAAGGAGAAGAGGCAACCGAAAATAGATTTTTGAGTGGACTTAATCAAGAAATTCAGGATGCTCTTGTTGTTGAAACGTATAGTTCTCTTTCAGAGTTGGTTAAATGTGCTTGTAGAGTTGAGAAAATGCTTGTTGAATCCTTGAAAGAATCATTAGCTTCAATTGAGGCGCTCATTGTTGCACCTTCTTTTTTAGCTAACATTTTGCCGAAAAGTGAGCACCATCGAGAGAATGATGAAGAGCATATGGAGAAAGAAACGATCAGTACTACCCCATGTGTAAGTGAAGAGATAATAGTTGAAGTAACACCTACAACAGCTGACGAGAACTTACAAGGTAATGTAACAAGTATGGACTCTACACATGGAGAAAATAATTTTGAAAAGCTAAAATTGTCCACAAATCGTGCTATCGTTGAGCAACTATTAGTGGAACCGATTGCTGATCTTGCTTTGTTACAAGATGATTTGCTTATTATTTCTTGTGAGAAAGAAGAGTTGTGTGATAATACTTCACTTATATCCATGACAAAACTAGTGAGTGGACATGTTACTTTTGTTAACACACTAGACACTTGTGCTGAAAATAAACATGTCATTCACATTGCAAGCGAAAATGATGAGTTGAAATTGATGTCTTCTTTAGATACATTAGGCTACATTGAATTTGATGTTCCATGTGTTCTGAATTATTTAGAGGAGAGACTTTTTGTACATTCTGACTTGTCCAGGTTATTGCGAAATATTTTCCATGTTATTTGCAAAAATAGTGAGAAAGGAGAGTATAAAGCCGATCGAGTTTACATTTGTTCAGATTTTGAACCTCTGCTTGCCGTGCAACAATGTCATCAGTTTGATAAGTGCCATATCACTAATCATGTCATATCAAGTACTTTTGATTCAACTTACAAGTCACATGATAGTTTTCAAGAAAAGGAGTATATGGTTGATAGAGATTATCGATCCATTGATTTGATTGCAAACGTGCATGCTACTTTGTTTCCTGTCACTCCTAACATTTTTTAGGATAATATGATGGAGTCGAGGATGACTCCGCTTCAAGAAAGGGAGGATGATGAGACCATGCTCATCATGGACAGAACTAACACTTCATACATATGGTCATCACCAAGTGTTGCTGCAATTATATCAACTGCATGGTTTCATCGACCCCTACCTTGGCCAGGACCATTAAGTTGGCGACACTTCACGGCATCCTCTACTTCGTCGTATACATCTACTACGATGGCTCCATTTGCATGGCTTTATCGACCCCCACCTTGGCCATCCTTCCACATCTTCGTCGGTTCAAGGACCATTGACTCGAGCTCGATCCCGTCAACTCAATTATCTGATCTAAAGCCATACTTGGGAGAAGATGATGAACTTGAGTCGAGGACGACTCAAATGCAAGAAGGGGAGGATGATGAGGACATCACTTCCAAGGATACGGCCATGTCTACAAACCAAATTGAAACCAACAATGTAATACAAGGGCCAATTACTCGAGCTCACGCACGTCAATTCAATTGCCAGGTGAATGTGTTCCTCGGGTTGCATACAAATAATTTAATGAATGGAATGCTATCTAATCCTTGTGATGATTTTATTGTCCTTAGGAACCAAGGAGAAGGACTCCCAAAAGTCAAGCATGAAGACAATTCTTCCGGTGCACAACTTCAACTCGGATTCGGCCTCCGGGACAGCACCAACTTCAAATGACCATAACTATTGATCCATAAGGGTGTTTGAGGTCTATGAGTACTGGTTTGAAAGGTTTCGACGTCCTCTTTCCAACGGATCTGGCCCCACCTCTAAATTCCTTACGAGTCAACAGGAATCCTCAAAACAAGTTCGGTCATCTTTCCAAATCCGAGTCAAACTAGGAATAGGAGTCCTACTCGGCCATGGATGTGGTTTGGACACCCCTATCCTGGTTTTGGCCTCCTATTTCTCCTATATATAGCTAGGGAGTCCCCCAAAATAACTGGGGTTTTGGTTATTTGATAGTTTAGCCTTTTGCTACTATTTTGAGTCTTTTAGACGTGCTCAACTACCGCCTAACAAGCTCCTTGTATCGGAACCCCAACTTTTTCTATACTTCATCTATATTTGAAATTTTTGATTGCTTTTGCCTTATTCTTCAATTGCTTACAGGAATTGATCTTCGTGATCAGGTTGATCGTGCCCATGGCAAGGTCAATAACCCTTTGGAGTTGGTTTAGCGATTGCTAAGGCGCATCGTCATTGTACGTTGTAGTCGGATCGTCAAAGTCGTCTCCACCCAAATCGAAGGTTATCATTCTCATCGAAAGATCGGGACACCCAGTGTTACATCATGATCGTAGGGATCTTGGACATCCGACGCCGCTGGAGAGTCCCTATCCTCCATTTCGTCATCATCTGGATGGATTTAAGTTGAGGGGATTATGATAGTTGTTGAATTCCATATAAAGTAGAGAGAAATGTCATCTAAACTACCTCCACCGGCGAACATGTAGTACTCCTCATCCATATCCTCCTCTACGATTGTTTCTATACCACCTGTCATTTTCCATGAGTAAATGTTAATAACGGTTACATAGTTACAAAGGTAAATCTAGTTATAGATATTACCATTGTCTGTAATGAATGACTGCGTTGAGGGACCTGCAATAGCAAAGCCATGCGATGATGGATTGGCTGCCAATGAAGCATCTGACTGTGGGCATTTCATTGCAATTGACTCAGAGCATGGGGTGTCTCTCCTACTCGCATAGATTGCATTACGTTCATGTAACAATGCTTGTCTATCATGTGGTGTAATTATTTGCTTGGCTGATCTTCTACAGGCGTTAATGTCATCCCTCTCCTCTCTTCTACACGCTATTCGATGAGCATTTGACTCATGCCTTTCTTTAGGAGCCAAACTTTGCCTACACGCTCTTTGACGAGCATTAATCTCTTCCCTTGTTCAGGTGTTAAACTTTGACGACGTGCTCTCTCACGTTCTCGTCTCGCTAGCCTTTGCTCTGGTGTAAGAGCTGCATTCCTAGCATTTTGTCGTTGACGCCTTGATTGTATTTGCTCCTCTCTGAGGTTTGCATTTCTTACAAACTGTCCACTATAACTTGGTACACTTTGTTGAGGTGTAATGTGAGCCACTACTTGATCAAAATTTAGTTGTGTTTGGACCTCTATCATGGTAGCGGAACTTTCAACAACATCACGGTAATTCATCCTACCTGAAGTGTACAACGCATATAATATAATGAGCTATTTTGAGTAGGAATGTTTGTGATTAGAACACACATCATAGGAAAAAAGCAACTTGTACCATTTGAGCAATCGTCTTGTAACGATACACCCATTGTGAGGGTACTTTGAGGTGTAATTGTGTATAGCATAGGTGTTTGATTGTGATCATCTTCTTCGTCCGAAGACGAAAATATTTGACTTTGAATATTGTCTCCATCACATATAAATAAGCTAGCAGATGCTTGCGGCAAAAGAGCAGTGTGAACTCTCTTTGGAGCATGATGTGCATCCATCACTACCAAAATGATATTTCCAGAAATAATATCACAGTTGCGATTAATATCATGCAGTTACGACAATCTCTACTATAAGCCAAAATTTAATAGGATGGCAATATAGCAACCTTCTTTCCCTTTCCGTGATGATTGGCTTGGATGATGCGACATAATTGTCAAAATCGTTTGTGATCTACAAAATGATTCAAAAGTAATGTTAGTTGTTTGAAGTTTAGGACACCTCCTGTAGGCAGTAGGTATGGCTAGATCTTGTCCATTCGGTGACATAGCAGCCTGATAACCATCTACGGATCGGAAGGGGCTTGGGGGTGGCGGATCGGGAGCAAATCGACCTGGGTGGGGATTCGGGAGCATAAATATGTACATACTCAGAGCATAAATATAATAATCACACTAATTTGTCTAATGACAAACCTCGCACTCAAATAAATGAATTGCAGTCAATCAATGATACTCAGGTTAACATTTGCAAATTGAGTTCCATTCCTCCTATTTAATAGTGCGAAAAATAATAAGCATCACAATGAAACAGTGCAAGATACGAGCTATTCAAAAGTATCACACATGTAGTTGGGCTAGTTTGATGTGAATCACAAAAGCCAATTCACGTATGTTTCTCGGCCGGCATAACCCTAACCCTAATCTCTACATACCCCTCTTCCCTTTCTCTTTCTTCATTCTTCTCTTCCTCTCGCTCTCTTTCCCCCAACTGCCAGACACCCCTCCAACCCTACGCACCCGAACACAGCGCCGTCCCTTCTCCCCCCCCACTGCGCCGCAATCCCCGCCTCCCCACGAAATCCTCACCTCCCCTCAGCCCCTTGTCTTCTCCTCGCGCCGCCCCCCAGCCCCCTCGTCTTCTCCTCCTCCCCACTCAGCGACCACGAGCTTGCTGCCCGGAGCGGATGGCGAGGAGGCGGAGAGGAAGAATGAGACCATGGAGCTGCTTTCGTGCGCTGGCTCGGAATTGGAGAGTAGCGGTGCGGCTGGGAAAGGGGTGAAGGGAAGCAGCGGCGCTCGGTGACCAGAGCGCAAGCCGTCAGTTGGCCCCATCGAAGACAACGACGAGGTGAGTGGCATCGACGGCGGCAAGTACCCTCCTTCCCCCCTCCCCCCGGGTATACCCGGAACCAGCCGATTTGGCTTCGATTTGGTGCATATGGGGACTTGTGGATTCGTGGTGTTGTTCTTTGCTTCATATGCTCCTCACCTCTGGTACATGAGTGATTTGCTTAGTTCGTTAGATTTGCTTCATCCCGGGTATTGTATCTCCATAGCTTGATTAATGCTGGCTGCTTGCATCTGTGTAGCCTTTTATTTTGTTGTGAGAGCTATGGTGACTTGCCTTGTGCCTGGTGTGACACCACGGAGTGTCGTATCTTATAAAATGTGAATGTTGAGGTCAAAAACTTTATAAAATGTGAAAATGGAGGTTAAAACTTTACGTTATGCCGTTTATAGCGTGTTTTTGGGACGTTTTCAGGTGTTTGGGCCTCTCCGGGGGACTTTGGGCCTTGGGGGTTGAGTTGGGCCTCCGGTGGAAGGGTTTGGGCCCAAGGGGGGGACTTTTGGGCAGCCAAATCTGGCCCCCACCCCTTGGTGCGCCCCAAACTCCCTCTCCCAACCCTAGCCGCCACCCCCTAGCCCCCCCATGCGCCTTGATGAGGACATCACTACCATGTATGTGGCCATGCCTACAAACCCAATTGAAGCCTACAATGTAATACAAGGGCCAATTACTCGAGCTCACGCACATCAATTCAATTGCCAGGTGAATGCGTTCCTCGGGGTGCATACAAATAATTTAATGAATGGAATGCTATTTAATCCTTGTGATGATTTTATTATCCTTAGGAACCATGGAGAAGGACTCCCAAACATCAAGCATGAAGCCAATTCTTCCGGTGCACAAGTTCAACTCGGATTCGGCCTCCGGGACAGCACCAACTTAAAATGACCATAACTTTTGATACACAAGAGTGTTTTTGGTCTATGAGAATTGGTTTGAAAGGTTTCGACGTCCTCTTTCCAACGGATCTGGCCCCACCTCCAAATTCCTTACGAGTCAACAGGAATTTGCAAAACAAGTTCGGTCATCTTTCCAAATCCGAGTCAAACTAGGAATAGGGGTCCTACTCGGCCATGGATGTGGTTTGGACGCCCCTAGCTTGGTTTTGGCCTCCTATTTCTCCTATATATAGCTAGAGAGTCCCCCAAAATAACTTGGGTTTTGGTTATTTGATAGTTTAGCCTTTTGCTACTATTTTGAGTCTTTTAGACGTGCTCAACGGCCGCCTAACAAGCTCCTTGTATCGGAACCCCAACTTTTCAATACTTCATCCATATTTGCAATTATAGTTTCTTTTGCCTTGTTCTTGCTTGTTCTTCGATTGCTTGCAGGAATTGATCTTCGTGATCAGGTTGATCGTGCCCACGGCAAGGTCAATAACCATCTGGAGTTGGTTTAGCGATTGCTAAGGCGCATCATCGTTGTACGTTCTAGTCGGATCATCAAAGTCATCTCCACCCAAATCGAAGGTTATCATTCTCATCGAAAGATCGGGACACCCAGTGTTACATCACGCCTCCACCCTTCCCCTTCCTCTCCATCTTCCCCTATGGCGCCACCACCCCTCTCCTCCCCTCTCCACCTCCCTTGCTGCCCCTAGGGGAGTTCTCCACCTCAACACCTCGAAGATCCGTCCATTGAAGCGCTCCGCGACGAGGAGATCCGGTGGATTTGGAGTGAGGAATGAGATCGCGCGAACCGGGAGGAGATTCGTTGGGTTTTCGGTCGTCGGGCGAAGGTATGGCCATGGGAATCCTTGGGGTTGGTCTAGGATCTGTTCTAAGGGTGATTATCATGTTTTTAGATCAATTGGTGGTGCTGGAATTGAGTAGATTAGATGGAATCTTGAGTTTGCCACGTTCTCTGTTTCGGGCAGCATGAGCAGTCGACCTAGGGCTTGGGTTTTCGTCAATTTAGACTCAGAATTTGGTCGTACGGCTGTTGAAGAAGTTGTAGGTAATTTCAATATCTTTCCGTGGGTATAAAGAACGTCCAATTCCGCCCAGCCGTTTGAAAGTTATGATCGTTTTACCGAGTGTGTTAAAATCTGTGACGTGATTGGAACAGATCACGGTATTTTGTAGATTAAACAACTTTAGAGTCCGAATCAGTTTTTCCATATACTTAGAAAAAGTTGGGAAATTTCCTAAGCTACGCGAGGATGTACTCGTTTAATTGATTCGGAGTTTTAGAACCCGAGTTATGCCTTTTGGAAGGCTGCTGTCCCGACGGGACAGAACATCTGTTTTTGGGTTTAGCGAGTAGTTTGCGATGTCAGGGTAGAAGAGGGTTTGCTTACTATTTTGTGGTCATGATTGTGAGTGTGTGGTACCCATGTGCAGGTGGTATGACCCCGGGAGTGCCCTCTACTTCTCGCCAATCCGTTGCCCGTGGTTGAGGCAAGTGTATTGTAATGGATAGCGGTTTGTAGGTTGCTAGTTGAGATTAGATGAAATTGATTATATGATATGATCACTTGCCATGCTTTAATGATTGCCATTGATATGATGAGTATGCTTATTATGTTATGATGCCATATGATAATGTACAAGTTAATTATGATGTTGGCATGTTTGCATACATGGCATGATACATGGCCCGGGCGGTGAGAAAGTCATAACTAGTCCGGGGAAGGTCGGTGAGAAAGTTATGACTATTCCGGAGAGCCAATGAGTAAGTCCTACATCGTGATTCCATCCACCGTGGTGTTTGGAAGCGAGGAGTAGGCACCCTCCATCTTCGGGATGGAAGGGGGGAGAGGGTGCACGCCGACGGGTGTGTACTCAACCATACCGGTATGAGTTTCCAAGGAGACATGAGCATCGCATCGCATACATAATGGTGATGATATTGATATGTGATCATGAATGAGATGAAAGACATGATATGAGTTGTTATAGCCATGTAATTGTTTTTGTGTACCATTGCAATATGCTTGATGAGTGTTGAATTCACGCTTGTGCTTTCTTGTTGTTTTAGGTACCATGAGATCGGCATGCGGGGAAGGGAATTAGTCACACTTCTACACGTAGCGTCACTCAATTGTTCCCACAGTCACTCAATTGGGTCTTGATAATACATTAAGTGTGATGCATATTGATTTATGGTTTAGTTTTGCGATATGAGAGTCTTATTGTTCGTTTGGCTCATGGAGACATTGAATGCTTGGGATTAGACTTATATTGCTGTCATGCCTTTAATTATTGCTGTTTTAGATGCCTCTTATATTGCCATATATTGCTATGCTATTGATGTTCCTTCAATTCATGTTAAAACAAAGGAGTTGCTGCCGAAATTTCGGTTTTTAGCATTTGCTCCTTTGCTGTAATTTACCTTAATTTATGGTATTTAGATGTTGTTTAGCCTATGTTTGGTAGCATTCAGGCATGCTAGATGCCGGGGTGTTACAGTTGGTATCAGAGCGGGCTGTAGGTCCCTGGAATGTGTATTTTTAGTGTCATGCTATAGGGTACAACTAAAATGTGATGTGGAATAACTTAGAAACATGGCTTAGGTCTTAACTAAAATTTTGTCATAGGATAGCAACATTAAAACTTGCAAAAGTGGTATAACTAATCTAAAATTTGACACACAATGGATGCACAGTAGGAAAGGGTATGGGTATCGTTTCTTTACGCTTAAATGTTGTATTTAAGCTTCGATGTTGAATTCTTCATTTGATAATGCATGTTGCTATGTTTATGAGATAAAAGATTGAATTGTGCTTGTTGTGGTGATAAAGTGGGGTTGTGGTGCTGAAGGGTTTCTGTCACCACATTTGTTCATAGTAAGGGTGTGGTTTGATGGTATGGCCGGTTAAAGCCATCACCGAAGAACTATTAACCCCTTCTGGGGAAAGAGTGCTTACCTTTTCTATTGTAGATCGGGTAGTTGACTGGAGGCAAATAGAAGAGTTTGGTGGTGGATTCCTTCGGATCTTCTTTATCGTTCTCTGGTCGATCTTGGTTGGTTTTCTTGGTTTTAGTTGACTGAAACCAAAAGAAAAGTGTTTGGCATTGGATTTTTCGCGGATTGTTCCGTATGCAGTGTGTGGTTTTGTCTTCCTCGGTTGAAGGCGAAGAAGAAGAGTCTAGTGTTGCGCTTCTTTTGGTCGCCTTTCCAGCTTTGATGCTTAGTTTGTTGATTTCTTTTTGTGGGAGAAGCTTTCAATCTATTCCTGTGTTTGTCTTTCTCCGAGGTCAAAAGAGTTATTGCGGCATTATGCCAGACCTGTTGTCAGGGCCGAAGTCCTGTGGCTTTGTAGGAGTAGGTGGTGTTTGATTTCGTCATTTTACTGGTTTAAAAATCATCTTTTTAACAAGCATTTCGAGTACGTCCGAGTCGATGCGAAACATTCATGCACGACGAGCTCCTAAGCTGAAAGAATTGAAAGCAATGCACGAAACAAAACCGAGTCCCAAACACCCGAAATTAACTTACGATGTTCTCTTGTGCATTTTAGCGCAATTCTGCATTCATTTCGAATACGTCCGAGTGAGTGTGAAACACCCCTCCGCGATGGGTCACAAGGGGTACTGCAAGCTGTGTCCGGATGAAAACGATGCACGAAACGAAACTGGGTGTCAAACTCCCCGAATGGGCTTAACATGTGCCCTAGCCCGTTTCATCAAGCATTTCGAGTACGTCCGACTTGAAGCGAAACATTCATGCACAATGGTAATGTAAACTACACGAGTACCAGAATGGTGCACAAAGGGAAACATCGTTCCAAACTTGCCGAATGAACTTCGTATATGCCCAAGCGCATTTCGGCATGCGCTTGAGATGAATCTGTTGGCCAAGGGCTTTATTCGGCGTAGCGTTTCGCCATGGGGAGCACCCGTTCTCTTCGTCTCGAAGAAGGATGGAAGTTGGCGCATGTGCATTGATTATCGTGCTCTTAATCAAGTGACAGTCAAGAACAAGTATCCTTTGCCTCGCATCGAGGATTTGTTTGACCAATCAAGGAGCAAAGGTGTTCTCAAGATTGATCTTCGATCGAGTACAATCAGATCTGTGTGAGGGAGCAGGACTTTGAGAAGACTGATTTCTCCACTAGGTATGGGCATTATGAATTTAAAGTTATGTCTTTTGGACTAACTAATGCTCCTGCTGTCTTTATGGAGGCGATGAACAGTATGCTACACAAGTACCTTGATGAGTTTGTGGTAGTGTTCATCGATGACATTCTGGTTTACTCAAAATCAGAAGAGGAGCATGAGCGACATTTGAGGCTTGTGCTGAGCACCTTGAGGGAGAATCAGTTCTTTGCTAAGCTGAAAAAGTGTGAATTCTGGATTTCAGAAGTGGGTTTTCTTGGCCACATCATCAATCCAGAGGGCATATCCGTAGATCCTAGCAAAGTATCAGCAGTTTTGGATTGGAAGAGGCCTTCCAATGTCAAAGAGGTGCGTAGTTTCCTTGGGTTAGCTGGCTACTATCGGCGTTTTGTGCAGGATTTCTCTATCATTGCCAAGCCACTTTCGTAGCTGACTCAGAAAGGGATGAAGTTTCAGTGGACTACAGAGTGTGAGCACAGTTTCTGCACTTTGAAGGAGAAGTTAGTGACTGCTCCTGTTCTTACCCTTCCCGAGCCGGGGAAGCGCTTCACTGTTTATTCTGATGCTTCTCGTTTGGGACTTGGTTGTGTGCTCATGCAAGATGGCAAGGTGATTGCTTATGCATCGAGGCAGCTGAAAAAGCATGAGCAGAACTATCCCACACATGATCTTGAGCTAGCCGCTGTGGTGTTTGCATTGAAGATATGGAGGCATTACCTGTATGGCGAGTCTTGTGATATCTTCACTGATCATAAGAGCCTCAAGTACATCTTTACTCAGAAAGATTTGAACATGAGGCAGAGGAGGTGGCTAGAGTTGATAAAGGACTATGACCTCACCATCCAGTATCATCCGGGGAAGGCAAATGTGGTGGCTGACGCTCTCAGTCGCAAGACAATGCCCCCTATCATTGATTGTCTTGTTGCTGATTTTAAGCGTTTGGGAGTTTACTACTGCTTTGCGGGGACCGTGCAAGCTGAAACTCAATTAATTCTTGAGTCAGCGATTCCCGAGCGTGTGCGGGAGGCACAGCAGCATGATCGGTTGCTCCAGCAGGTGAGGAAACGCCTTGAGGATGGCAAGTCTGGAGACTTTACCGTTGATGATGTGGGAACTTTGAAGTTTCAGGGTCGTCTGTGCGTGCCTCAGAAATCCCAAGTGAAAGAGGATATTCTGAAAGAGGCTCATCGCACCCCGTACACGGTCTATCCTGGGGAGACCAAGATGTACAGGGACTTGAGAAAGAGTTTCTGGTGGAAAAGGATGAGAGTGGATATTGCCAAGTATGTGACGTCTTGTGGGATCTGTCAGAAGATCAAGGCTGAGCATAAGCGTCCAGTGCATTGCGACCATTGGAGATTCCTGTGTGGCCATGGGATGACATCTCCATGGATTTCATGGTTGGCCTACCTCGTACTCCACGAGGGAAGGATGCTGTTTGGGTTGTGGTGGACCGTCTCAGCAAGCCTGCGCATTTCATTCTTATCCGCACTACCAATTTTACGAGCGACTTGGCTCCCATCTATGTGCGGGAGATTGTGAGACTGCATGGTGTACCCAAGACCATTATTTCTGATCGGGATGTGAAGTTTGTCTCCAAGTTTTGGGAGAGCTTGCAGAGCGCTTTGGGTACGCAGCTTCGCCTTAGTACCGCTTTCCACCCTCAGACCGATGGGCAGTCTGAGCGTACCATTCAGACTTTGGAGGACATGCTCAGGGCCTGTGTGATGGCTTGGAAAGGTAGCTGGGAAGATCATTTGCCTCTTGCAGAGTTTGCTTACAATAACAGCTACCATTCCAGCATCCGGGCTGCTCCTTATGAGGTATTGTATGGCCGGAAGTGCCGATCGCCACTTTGTTGGGATGCCGTGGGCGAGAGAGCAGTTCTTGGACCAGATTGGGTTCAGCATACTGTTGATCGCGTGGCAGAGGTACGGCAGAACCTTCCGCAGCACAGAGCAGACAGAAAAGCTATGCTGATGTGAGGCGGCGAGATTTGGAGTTTGAGGTGGGTGATAGCGTACTCTTGCGAGTATCTCCCACCAAGGGTGTGGTGCGTTTTGGCACCAAAGGAAAGCTCAGTCCGAGATTTGTTGGGCCATTTCCTATCATCGCCGGAGTTGGTAGGCTGGCCTATCGTCTGGAGCTACCGGAATCCATGCAAGGTGTGCATAATGTGTTCCATGTCTCGATGTTGAGGAAATACTTGCATGATCCGGAGTTGGTGGTTCCGTTGGAACCATTAGTGCTTGAGCAGGACCTCACCTTCGAGTCCCATCCTGTGGAAATTCTGGGGACTTCGGAGCGAGTGATGAAGAACCGGACGCTCAAGTTTGTTAAAGTATTGTGGTCACATCAGACCGAGAGAGAAGCGACTTGGGAGCTGGAGTCTCGCATGCGCGAGAAGTATCCCGAGCTTTTCGCCTCAGGTATGTGATGTGAAACCTGGCTATCTTCGGTTTTGCTGGGTTGCGTGTTGATGCGTTTTAGATTCGAGGTCGAATCCTGTTGAAGGGGGGAAGAAAGTGACACCACGGAGTGTCGTAACCTTATTTAACGTGCATGATAAGGTCAAAAACAGTATGAGATGTGGAAATAAGGTTAGAACCATAGGGTATGGAGGTTAATAACGTTTTCGGGCCGTTTCCGGGGTTTTGGGCCTTTCCGGAGGATTTTGGGCCTTAAAGAGGGGGTTGTGGGCTTTGGTGGGATGGAGTAGGAATCCATTTAGGATTAGGAACAGGTGTGGGGGCTGGTAAAAAGCCTCCCCTGCCCTTCTTGTGCCCCACCTCCCCATAGTGCGCCTCTCCACCTCCCCTTGGCCCCTAGCCGCACCCCCCACCTTTCCTCCCCTTGTGCCGTGCGCCCCCCTTGCCCTCTCCACCTCTCCACCACTCCACCACCTCTCCTCCACCCCCTTGCTGCCCTAGGGTAGCCTCCCCACCCCCTGCACCTCGAAGATCCATCCGAGGAGCGAGGAGCGATTCGGGAGGAGTTCTTGTGGGTTCTCGTGCGTCGGGCAAAGGTATGGCCATGGAAATCCTTGGGGTTGATCTAGGTACTGTTCTAAGGGTGTTTATCAAGTTTTTAGATCAATTGGTGGTGCTGGAATTGAGTAAATTGGATTAGATCTAGATGTTGCCACGTTTCTGTTTTGGGACAGCATGAGCAGTCGACATAGGGTTTGAGTTTTCGTCAATTTAGAGTCCGAATCTGTCCGTACGGATGTTGAAGAAGTTGTATATAATTTCAATATATTTCCGTGGATATAAAGAACGTTAAATTCTGCCCAGCCGTTTGAAAGTTATGGCTGTTTTACCGAGCGTGTTAAAATCTGTGACGTGATTGGAACAGATCACGGTATTTTGTAGATTAAACAACTTTAGAGTCCGAATCAATCTTTCCCTATAACTAGAAAAAGTTGGGAAATTTCCTAAGCTATGCGAGGATGTACTCGTTTAATTGATTCGGAGTCTCAGAACTCAAGTTATGCCTTTTGCAAGGCTGCTATCCCGACGGGACAAAACCTTTGTTTTTAGGTTTTGCGAGTAGTTGGCAATGTCGGGGTAGATGAGGGTTTGCGTACTGTTTTGTGGACATGATTGTGAGTGTGTGGTACCTATGTGTAGGTGGTGCGACCCCGGGAGTGCCTTCTACTTCCCGCCAATCCGTTGCCCGTGGTTGAGGCAAGTGTGTTGTAATGGATAGCGATTTGTTGGTTGCTTGTTGAGAATAGATGGAATTGACAACATGATATATGATCACTTGCCATGCTTTAATGATTGCCAATGATATGATGAGCATGTTTATTATGTTATGATGCCATGTGTTAATATATGAGTTAAATATGATGTTGGCATAATTGCATACATGACATGTTACATGGCCCGGGCGGTGAGAAAGTCATAACTAATCCGGGAAGGTCGGTGAGAAAGATATGACTAATCCGGAGAGCCAATGAGTAAGTCCTACATCGTGATTCCATTCACCGCGGTGAACGGAAGCGAGGAGTAGGCACCCTCCATCTTCGGGATGGAAGGGGGGGAGGGTGCACACCGACGGGTGTGTACTCAACCATACCGGTATGAGTTTCCAAGGAGACATGAGCATCGCATTGCATTGCATACATAGTGATGATGATGATATGTGACCATGAATGAGATGTTTTACATGATGTGGGATATTATTGCTATGTAATTGTTCTTGTTGTACCATTACAATATGCTTGCTGAGTTTTGAACTCACACTTGTGTTTTCTCGTTGTTTTAGGTACCATGAGAACGGCATGCGGGGAAGGGAAATAGACACACGTCCGCACGTAGCTTCACCCTTTTTGATTCCACAAGTCATTCTATTAGTTGTGATAATAAACTGCGTGTGATGATTATTGCTTTAAGGTTTAGCTTTGCTATGTGAGAGGTTTATTGTTCGTTTGACACTTGGAGACATTAAGTGCTTGATATTAGACTTATATTGTCGTTAAGTCTTTAATTTTTGCTGTTTTAGCTGTCTCTCATATTGCCATAAATTGCTATACTGTTGTTGCTCCTTTAATTCATGTTAAAACAAAGGAGATGCTACCGAAATCTCGGTTTTTAGCATGTGCGCCTTTGCTGGAATTTTATGTTAATTGTGGCATTTAGACTTTGTTTAGCTTATGTTTGGTAGCATTCAGGCATATTAAATGCCGGGGTGTTACACATTGCAAATTTGAGAGTCAAGTTTCTGTGTGAATTTGGTTTGTTTTAAAAAAAATGCTGCAAACAAAGTAAGTAGTCTTTTGACTGAAATCGTTTGTCAATAGTGAGAATTGTTGTTTAGCATGTTATGTAGTATGTACCAATGTGGTTTATGGAATGACGTATTGTTAAGTTAATTCTCGAGTTGAATCAATTAAATGTAATTGTTACCTTTAGCTTAAGATTAGGTGAACCTCTAGTGATGTAGAGTACCCCATAGTGGGAATGATTAAATGGATTAATGTACATGCTTAGAATCTGTTGCCTTTCTTTAAAAGTGCTTATGATCCTTGTTAATGTTAAAAGTTTAAACCTTGATGCATAGTTAGAACATTAAGATGATGTAAATTAATGATACTGTTAAAGAAACCTTGCCGATTGTTTAAAGATGTTCTAATCTAACGGGTTAATAGAGAAATTTAATCATGTTGACTAGTGGCTTTAATTTGGAAGTTGATTAGAGTTGCTATTTATGTTGTTGCAACCTACTAGTATATTTGGAAGTATGCAGTTGTGTCTGTACAATGCTGGTATTGATATCAATTGAGAAGACATAAGACTTATTGTTAATGATGTTGTTAAGGGCATTGTTAATGCTAGTATTCAATCTATTCTCAATAGTTGGAGTATGTTGTGTGGTGGTAATTTTGTTATAACCTATGTATAGGGTAGCTAAACGTAATGTTATTGGTTGATGATTATGCTGTTTGTTGATATTGATGGCTTAGTAGTGGTGGTAATTGCTTAGATTAATGGTTGAAAATCCTTGTTAAAAATGGAGGTTACTGTAACATGTTGTGATGGAGTGGACCATGGATAATTAATAAGATGTAGAATTTTATCCATAATGAATGTATGTCTGATGTAACACTGGGTGTCCCGATCTTTCGATGAGAATGATAACTTTCGATTTGGGTGGAGACGACTTTGACGATCCGACTACAACGTACAACGACGATGCGCCTTAGCAATCGCTAAACCAACTCCAGAGGGTTATTGACCTTGCCGTGGGCACGATCAACCTGATCACGAAGATCTATTCCTGCAAGCAATCGAAGAACAAGCAAGAACAAGGCAAAAGCAATCTAAAATTGCAAATATAGATGAAGTATTGAAAAGTTGGGGTTCCGATACAAGGAGCTTGTTAGGCGGCCGTTGAGCACGTCTAAAAGACTCAGAATAGTAGCAAAAGGCTAAACTATCAAACAACCAAAACCCCAGTTATTTTGGGGGACTCCCTAGCTATTTATAGGAGAAATAGGAGGCCAAAACCAGGCTTGGGGCGTCCAAAACACTTTCATGGCCGAATAGGACTCCTATTCCTAGTTTGACTCGGATTTGGAAAGATGACCGAACTTGTTTTGCAGATTCCCGTTGATTCGTACGGAATTTGGAGATGGGGCCGGATCCGTTGGAAAGAGGACGTCGAAACCTTTCAAACCAGTACTCATAGACCTCAAACACCCTTGTGGATCAAAAGTTATGGTCGTTTGAAGTTGGTGCTGTCCCGGACGCCGAATACGAGTTGAACTTGTTTTGCAGATTCCTGTTGACTCGTAAGGAATTTGGAGGTGGGGCCAGATCCGTTTGAAAGAGGACGTCGAAACCTTTCAAACCAGTACTCATAGACCTCAAACACCCTTGTGGATCAAAAGTTATGGTCGTTTGAAATTGGTGCTGTCCCGGAGGCCGAATCCGAGTTGAACTTGTGCACCGGAAGAATTGGCTTCATGCTTGACGTTTGGGAGTCCTTCTCCTTGGTTCCTAAGGACAATAAAATCATCACAAGGATTAAATAGCATTCCATTCATTAAATTATTTGTATGCAACCCGAGGAACGCATTCACCTGGTAATTGAATTGACGTGCACGAGCTCGAGTAATTGGCCCTTGTATTATATTGTTGGCTTCAATTGGGTTTGTAGGCATGGCCGTATGCATGGTAGTGATGTCCTCATCAATGTCTTAGAATCATAGTTACGAGCTTTGCCTTGTGGAGATAATATTTACTTGTTGAAGTCATTTATTGATTGAACAGGTTCCAATTGTCAAGATGTTGACTTATGGATGGTATAAAATTGATAGGTTGATCATGCTAAAGTATTTGTTGAAGTATTATGTTTTAGAATGAGAATAAGATGTTGTATGATGTGTTTGTCTTTGGGGAACATGATGAAGTAGTATTGGTTGGATGTTTTTTTTTTTTTGATAAGCATCGTAAACTTTATTTATAAGTGCTGGGAATGGTAACTAGAGAAAGAAATTGTTATGTAAATTTTGTTAAATCTGGTTGGACTTCCTCAATGAGTAAGTAGTGAATTTTGAAGTCTTTAATGGAAAGCGTAGTGGAACACTAGAGATGATTGTATTTATGCTAAGCTGGTGTTTAAAACCTTCTGGACTGGTTTGGTTGTTTGCTATCTTGGTTGAATGCTTTTGGTCAAAGTATTCCTTATGCTGTGTTTCAGAGTTTCCCTAAAATTCGTAGAAATTGGTGTCATTTTTGGATTTGGCTAATTTGTTCAGTTTATGCTATGAGTATGGTTTTACACCCAAAAGTCTTTGAGCAGATCGCGCTCCTTCGTTCGCTTTGCATCATATTTGGAGTAAATTTTAAAGGAAGCGAGAAGGTCTTAGTGGGTTGTGTTGGAGATTCTTGAGATTCAATTTGTAACTCCATTTGGCTAGAGTTGGAGTTATTTGAAAATGTGTGCGGTGTTTGAAAATGCTTCACAAGGTGGATTTTATGAATGGTTCATAAGTGATTTTGTTAGTAAAGTGTTCACTTTTGAAATGAATTTCTCTTTCTCTTTGAAAAAAAAAATTGCGGTGGTTGTGTGTGCAGACGTTTGACTTTGGAGTTGATGTTCTGTTCCAAAATGTTGATTTTGGTTAGAATGCGAGGTTTTGCAAGGTTAGCTTTAAATGGATGGTGGGTTTTGACACGACGTGGTGTTTTGCTGTTAACTATGTTGCCGTCATAGTTTATATGAATTAGCGCAATCCTCGATGTTATTCGAGTTTTATTCATGTGATACAGAGGAAGAAGTCGTCTTGTGAATGACTATTCGGTAGTGTTGTTACATGATGAATGAATGGTGAAAAGTAATCATGACATCGTTTATAGATGTTAAATGATAAAAGAGTCGTTGAGCCAGGTCGGTGAGAAAGTCATATATGGATATATGACTAATCCGGAGTGCTCTTGGAAAGCTGCATGCATGTCCTGAATCGAGATTTCAATTGCCTTCTAGTACGAGAAGTAAGAATGAATATCTTCTGGTATGTTGGTTGTGGTGTAAGAGATCTGAGTTTTTCTTTGCATCTTGGCTTAGGAAAAATAAAATGAGTACTCTTTGGTTGTTGCCGAACTCTTTCCAATGTGGCTTTTAGCGCTTTGGAGTTCGAGTTGTTGTATGTGGACCAATTGGGTTCATGTTACGGTTGGGCTGACTCATCAATGGTAATGTTTGTCCTAGTCCTTTAAGTGGAAGGATGTGAGGGCGAGGTTTTCTTAGTAAGAGAAATCTGGTGTGGCTAGTAGTTGATCGTAAATGGTGTAGAAGTGAAGAGTAAAGGAAGGTTGTCTATGTCCCAATTCAAACCTTCTTGGAGAATTGTGTCCGTTTATGTGGCCCTCGGTAGGGTTGATCAAATTATTAGTGGACCACTTGGTGGTTGCTAGTAATTGCTTTCGGTTTTCAAAGAGTATTGGATCTTTTTGTCGCCGGACTATTGAGCGTGTTGTGCCAACCAAAGTGGAATGTTCGGCTGTTATTGATTTTGCGGGTTTTTAGAACCCTGGCCATAAAGTAGGCTTCTCCTTTCGGTGGTAGTGGGGTGGGTGTTGGTCTTGTTGTAAAAGATCAAAATGTAACCCCGATGGTTCAAGCAGTTAGTAATCTTAGAGTGTTGTGTCTCACTTGGTTTGTGTCGTCGCGAATACGACGAACCACAGTTGAGAGGTTGAGACGTCAATCATCAAGCAGCGTGGAGCGGAAGATGGATCTAGAAGTTGGTACCATGTCCTTCTGGAGAGTGGCTTTGGTTAAAGGGATCGGGCGCTTTAGTGCCAAGGGATGTATCGAAGGAGGAGTGTGAGACCGTTTCCTTTCGTGGTCTGTTTGGGATTTTATCCTATCGCTTGGGTCATGCCGAGGCCTTGTATGGGTGCTTTGGGTTTCAATGTTGAGTAAAGTTCTTGCAAGAGGTTGATCGTGGGTTATCGTTAGAACTGTGGGTCTTCGAGCCTAAGCATCTTACCATCGGGTCTCGATCAGTGTAGTTCCAGTGGCTTTAGTCAGAGAGAGAAGCGGTTAGGGAACTGGAGTCTCGCATGCGCGAGAAGTACCCCGAGCTTTTCGCCTCAGGTATGAGATGTGAAACCTAGCTATCTTTTGCTTTGCTGGGTTGCGTATTGGTGTGTCTTGGATTCGAGGTCAAATCCTGTTGAAGAGGGGGAGAATGTGACACCACGGAGTGTCGTATCTTAAAATGTGAATGTTGAGGTCAAAAACTTTATAAAATGTGAAAATGGAGGTTAAAACTTTACGTTATGCCGTTTATAGCGTGTTTTTGGGCCGTTTTCGGGTGTTTGGGCCTCTCCGGGGGACTTTGGGCCTTGGGGTTGAGTTGGGCCTCTGGTGGAAGGGTTTGGGCCCAAGGGGGGGGGACTTTTGGGCAACCAAATCTGGCCCCCACCCCTTGGTGCGCCCCAAACTCCATCTCCCAACCCTAGCCGCCACCCCCTAGCCCCCCATGCGCCTCCACCCTTCCCCTTCCTCTCCATCTTCCCCCATGGCGCCACCACCCCTCTCCTCCCCTCTCCACCTCCCTTGCTGCCCCAAGGGGACTTCTCCACCTCAACACCTCGATGATCCATCCATTGGAGCGCTCCACGACGAGGAGATCCGGTGGATTTGGAGCGAGGAAGGAGATCGCGCGAACCGGGAGGAGATCCGTTGGGTTTTCGGTCGTCGGGCGAAGGTATGGCCATGGGAATCCTTGGGGTTGGTCTAGGATCTGTTCTAAGGGTGATTATCATGTTTTTAGATCAATTGGTTGTGCTGGAATTTAGTTGATTAGATGGAATCTTGAGTTTGCCACGTTTTCTGTATCGGCCAGCATGAGCAGTCGACCTAGGGCTTGGGTTTTCGTCAATTTAGACTCATAATTTGGTCGTACGGCTGTTGAAGAAGTTGTAGGTAATTTCAATATTTTTCCGTGGGTATAAAGAACGTCCAATTCCGCCCAGCCGTTTGAAAATTATGATCGTTTTACCGAGCGTGTTAAAATCTGTGACGTGATTGGAACAGATCACGGTATTTTGTAGATTAAACAACTTTAGAGTCCGAATAAGTTTTTCCATATACCTAGAAAAAGTTGGGAAATTTCCTAAGCTACACGAGGATGTACTCTTTTAATTGATTCGGAGTCTTAGAACCCGAGTTATGCCTTTTGGAAGGCTGCTGTCCCGATGGGACAGAACCTCTGTTTTTGGGTTTAGCGAGTAGTTTGCGATGTCGGGGTAGAAGAGGGTTTGCTTACTGTTTTGTGGACATGATTGTGAGTGTGTGGTACCCATGTGCAGGTGGTGTGACCCCGGGAGTGCCCTCTACTTCTCGCCAATCCGTTGCCCGTGGTTGAGGCAAGTGTATTGTAATGGATAGCGGTTTGTAGGTTGCTAGTTGAGATTAGATGAAATTGATTATATGGTATGATCACTTGCCATGCTTTAATGATTGCCATTGATATGATGAGTATGCTTATTATGTTATGATGCCATATGTTAATGTACAAGTTAATTATGATGTTGGCATGTTTGCATACATGGCCCGGGCGGTGAGAAAGTCATAACTAGTCCGGGGAAGGTCGGTGAGAAAGTTATGACTATTCTGGAGAGCCAATGAGTAAGTCCTACATCGTGATTCCATCCACCGCGGTGTTTGGAAGCGAGGAGTAGGCACCCTCCATCTTCGGGATGGAAGGGGGGAGAGGGTGCACGCCGACGGGTGTGTACTCAACCATACCGGTATGAGTTTCCAAGGAGACATGAGCATCGCATCGCATTGCATACATAATGGTGATGATATTGATATGTGATCATGAATGAGATGAAAGACATGATATGAGTTGTTATAGCCATGTAATTGTTTTTGTGTACCATTGCAATATGCTTGATGAGTGTTGAATTCACGCTTGTGCTTTCTTGTTGTTTTAGGTACCATGAGATCGGCATGCGGGGAAGGGAATTAGTCACACTTCTACACGTAGCGTCACTCAATTGTTCCCACAGTCACTCAATTGGGTCTTGATAATACATTAAGTGTGATGCATATTGATTTATGGTTTAGTTTTGCGATATGAGAGTCTTATTGTTCGTTTGGCTCATGGAGACATTGAATGCTTGGGATTAGACTTATATTGCTGTCATGCCTTTAATTATTGCTGTTTTAGATGCCTCTTATATTGCCATATATTGCTATGTTGTTGATGTTCCTTCAATTCATGTTAAAACAAAGGAGATGTGCCGAAATTTCGTTTTTTAGCATTTGCTCCTTTGTTGTAATTTACCTTAATTTATGGTATTTAGATGTTGTTTAGCCTATGTTTGGTAGCATTCAGGCATGCTAGATGCCGGGGTGTTACAGTTGGTATCGAGCGAAATTTGTAGGTCCCTGGAATGTGTATTTTTAGTGTCATGCTATAGGGTACAACTAAAATGTGATGTGGAATAACTTAGAAACATGGCTTAGGTCTTAACTAAAATTTTGTCATAGGATAGCAACATTAAAACTTGCAAAAGTGGTATAACTAATCTAAAATTTGACACACAATGGATGCACAGTAGGAAAGGGTATGGGTATCGTTTCTTTACGCTTAAATGTTGTATTTAAGCTTCGATGTTGAATTCTTCATTTGATAATGCATGTTGCTATGTTTATGAGATAAAAGATTGAATTGTGCTTGTTGTGGTGATAAAGTGGGGTTGTGGTGCTGAAGGGTTTCTGTCACCACATTTGTTCATAGTAAGGGTGTGGTTTGACGGTATGGCCGGTTAAAGCCATCACCGAAGAACTATTAACCCCTTCTGGGGAAAGAGTGCTTACCTTTTCTATTGTAGATCGGGTAGTTGACAGGAGGCAAATAGAAGAGTTTGGTGGTGGATTCCTTCGGATCTTCTTTATCGTTCTCTGGTCGATCTTGGTTGGTTTTCTTGGTTTTAGTTGACTGAAACCAAAAGAAAAGTGTTTGGCATTGGATTTTTCGCGGATTGTTCCGTATGCGGTGTGTGGTTTTGTCTTCCTCGGTTGAAGGCGAAGAAGAAGAGTCTAGTGTTGCGCTTCTTTTGGTCGCCTTTCCAGCTTTGATGCTTAGTTTGTTGATTTCTTTTTGGGGGAGAAGCTTTCAATCTATTCCTGTGTTTGTCTTTCTCCGAGGTCAAAAGAGTTATTGCGGCATTATGCCAGACCTGTTGTCAGGGCCGAAGTCCTGTGGCTTTGTAGGAGTAGGTGGTGTTTGATTTCGTCATTTTACTGGTTTAAAAATCATCTTTTTAACAAGCATTTCGAGTACGTCCGAGTCGATGCGAAACATTCATGCACGACGAGCTCCTAAGCTGAAAGAATTGAAAGCAATGCACGAAACAAAACCGAGTCCCAAACACCCGAAATTAACTTACGATGTTCTCTTGTGCATTTTAGCGCAATTCTGCATTCATTTCGAATACGTCCGAGTGAGTGTGAAACACCCCTCCGCGATGGGTCACAAGGGGTACTGCAAGCTGTGTCCGGATGAAAACGATGCACGAAACGAAACTGGGTGTCAAACTCCCCGAATGGGCTTAACATGTGCCCTAGCCCGTTTCATCAAGCATTTCGAGTACGTCCGACTTGAAGCGAAACATTCATGCACAATGGTAATGTAAACTACACGAGTACCAGAATGGTGCACAAAGGGAAACATCGTTCCAAACTTGCCGAATGAACTTCGTATATGCCCAAGCGCATTTCGGCATGCGCTTGAGATGAATTGGTTCCCAAAGGTAGGTGTACTGATCGGTAATGGATGGTTTTTTTATGTGGGGACTATGATCAACAACTAGATAATGCTAAAACGAACACAAATTCAATTTAGCAAACCGAAATTAATAGATCGAAAAGGCGCAAACCTGGTTTGGATAGGAGGAACAAATCTTTTTGTGGCAAATTTTCTGGACTATAGGGATTAATTCAATCTACTAAACTAGGGTAAAGAAATTTCTCACCGAGCAACTTGGTTTATTCTGATACCACTTGATGTAAGATTGGGTGTCCCGATCTTTCGATAAGAATGATAACCTTCGATTTGGGTGGAGACGACTTTGACGATCCGACTACAACGTACTACGACGATGCGCCTTAGCAATCGCTAAACCAACTCCAAAGGGTTATTGACCTTGCCGTGGGCACGATCAACCTGATCACGAAGATCAATTCCTGCAAGCCATCGAAGAACAAGCAAGAACAAGGCAAAAGCAATCTAAAATTGCAAATATAGATGAAGTATAGAAAAAGTTGGGATTCCGATACAAGGAGCTTGTTAGGCGGCCATTGAGCACGTCTAAAAGACTCAAAATAATAGCAAAGGGCTAAACTATCAAATAACCAAAACCCAAGTTATTTTGGGAGACTCCCTAGCTATATATAAGAGAAATAGGAGGCCAAAACCGTGATAGGGGCATCAAAAACACATCCATGGCCGAGTAGGACTCCTATTCCTAGTTTGACTTGGATTTGAAAAGATGACCGAACTTGTTTTGCAGGTTCCCGTTGACTCGTAAGAAATTTATACATGAGGCCGGATCCATTGGAAAGAGGACGACAAAAAATTTCAAACCAGTACTCATTGACCCCAAACACCCTTGTGTATCAAAAGTTATGGTCGTTTTAAGTTGGTGCTGTCCCGGAGGCCGAATCTGAGTTGAACTTGTGCACCGGAAGAATTGGCTTCATGCTTGACGTTTGGGAGTACTTCTCCTTGGTTCCTAAGGACAATAAAATCATCACAAGGATTAAATAGCATTCCATTCATTAAATTATTTGTATACAACCCGAGGAACGCATTCACCTGGCAATTGAATTGACGTGCGCGAGCTCGTGTAATTGGCCCTTGTATTACATTGTTGGTTTCAATTGGGTTTTTAGGTATGGCCGTATCCATGGTTGATGCATCCCTCCTGGGTGCGCACCGTGCCCTTCGCGGCCCAGCCGTATGGCGCACGTGCCTCGCCCGGTGAGCGGACTGCCCAACTAGCCCAGGGGCATGGGCCTTGGCCCAACGAGGGAAATACACACCTTGGCTACCTTAGCCAGGCCATAAGAGTCCCATGTGGCCCCCAAAGGACTAGCCTGATGGGGGAGGGTTGCTCTCCCTTTTAAGGTGGTATTCTCTCCCCTCCACAAGCAAGGTGGCACTATCATTCTCACCCTCTTGTTTCAGGACCTAGCTCTGAATACCACTTGATGTAACACTGGGTGTCCCGATCTTTCGATGAGAATGATAACCTTCGATTTGGGTGGAGACGACTTTGACGATCCGACTACAACGTACAACGACGATGCGCCTTAGCAATCGCTAAACCAACTCCAGAGGGTTATTGACCTTGCCGTGGGCACGATCAACCTGATCACGAAGATCAATTCCTGCAAGCAATCGAAGAACAAGCAAGAACAAGGCAAAAGCAATCTAAAATTGCAAATATAGATGAAGTATAGAAAAAGTTAGGGTTCTGATACAAGGAGCTTGTTAGGCGGCCGTTGGGCACGTCTAAAAGACTCAAAATAGTAGCAAAAGGCTAAACTATCAAATAACCAAAACCCAAGTTATTTATATAGGAGAAATAGGAGGCCAAAACCAGGCTAGGGGCGTCCAAACCACATCCATGGCCTAATAGGACTCATATTCCTAGTTTGACTCGTAAGGAATTTGGAGGTGAGGCCGGATCCGTTGGAAAGAGGACGTCGAAACCTTTCAAACCAGTACTCATAGACCTCAAACACCCTTGTGGATCAAAAGTTATGGTTGTTTTAAGTTGGTGCTATCCCGGAGGCCGAATCCGAGTTGAACTTGTGCACCGGAAGAATTGGCTTCATGCTTGATGTTTGGGAGTCCTTCTCCTTGGTTCCTAAGGATAATAAAATCATCACAAGGATTAAATAGCATTCCATTCATTAAATTATTTGTATGCAACCCGAGGAACGCATTCACCTGGCAATTAAATTGACGTGCGCAAGCTCGAGTAATTGGCCCTTGTATTATATTGTTGGCTTCAATTGGGTTTGTAGGCATGGCCGCATCCATGGTAGTGATGTCCACATCAATGGTAGTGATGTCCTCAACAAAATGGTGCACAAAACAAAACATTGTTCCCAACATGCCAAATGAACCTCATATATATGCCCAAGCGCGTTTCGGCATTCGTTTTGAATCTTTTCGAATTGTGTGAAACATTCCTCCGCGACGACTACAGCATGGTGCATGGATTTTCATAAGAAAACGATGCATATGATGAAGCTGAGTGGCAATCGACCCGAATGGACTTCATGTTTCCCGTAGCTCATTTTAGCAAGCAACTTGGGCTCATCCGAGTCGGTGTGGAACCTGCACGACAAATGGTACTATAAGTCACGTTCGTACCAGAACGAGTACGAAAAGAAAGCTTGTGGCAGACACCCTGAATAGAGTTCATGTGTGCGCAAGCACATTTCGGCATGCATTTCTGTTGCATCCGGGTCAGTGTAAAACATTTCTCCGCTATAGGTGCCAACGGGTACGGCAAGCTGCGTGCGTATCAAAATGATGCACCAAAGGAAAATGTAGGAAAAACTACACGAGTGGGCTGTACATGCATTTCAGCATAATTCTGCATTCATTTCGAATACGTCGGAGTGAGTGTGAAACATACTTCCGCGATGGGTCACTGGGTGTACTGCAAGCTGCGTCCGGACGAAAACGATACACGAAAGGAAAATTGGTGTCAAACCCCCCGAATGGACTTCATATATGCCCTACCCCATTTCAATAACTTTTCGAGTACGTCCGAGTCGATGCGAAACATTCATGCACGACGGGTCCCTATTACAAGGACAAATTACTCGAGCCCGCGCACGACACCTCAATTACCAGGTGAATGCGTTCCTCGGGTTACATACCAATAATTTAATGGACGGAATACTATTTAATCCTTGTGATGATTTTATTATATTTAGGAACCGAGGAGAAGGACCTCCAAATGACAAACTTGAAGCCAGTTCGCCACTTGCACCAATTCAACTCGGATTCAGTCTCCTGGACAGCGCCAACTTGAAGCAACCATAACTTTTGATCCACAGGGTTGTTCGGGGACTATGAGTACTTGTTTGAAAGGTTCCGTCGTTCTCTTTCCAATGGAACCAACCTCATCTCCATATTCCATCCGAGTAGACAGGAATCTACCAAACAAGTGGTGTTACCTTTCTAATCCAAGAAGACTTGGGTTTTGGGCCTTGTAATAGAGCTGTAGTCGGAGTCCTACTGTTTTGGATGTGGTTTCCATGCCCCTATCTCTCATAAATAGTCAGCCACCAGCTCCTTAGGGTTTTGGGTTTTATTTGATTAGTTTAGCCATGTGCAAACTTGATCCTACGAGTTGGGCTGGATAGCCACCTTGTCAAGATCGTCAATAAGACTCCACTTTTGTTTCGCTTCCACTTTCATCCGCAATTGCAGATTGCTTATCCTATCGTTCTTGCTTGTTCTTCGGTTGCTTGCAGGAATTGAACCTCGTGTTCAGGTTGATCATGCCTACGGCAAGATCAATAACCCTTCGGAGTTGGTTTAGTGATTGCTAAGGCGCATCATCGTCGTGCGGTGTACTCGGGTCGCCAAAGTCATCTCCCCCCAAATCGAATGTGCGTTTCTCATCGAAAGATCGGGACACCCAAAAGCGCTAACAAATGGTATCAGAGCCCAGGTGTGGCCCGTGGGAACCCAGTTGTGGCCTAGGGGGAGCCCAGGTGTGGCCCAGGTAGCCCAGTTGGTTCCTAGATAATCTCGGCCCAATGTGTGAGGGGGAGATTGTTGGAATAGTCCCACATTGGTTGTGGGGAGGGCTTGAGCATGGTTTATAAGGGTGAGGGAGCACCCCCTCATTGAGCTAGATTTTTTGGGGGAGATGACCCAAGAGACCTTGGCCCGCTGCTCGGGTTGGGCCTGACCTGGGATCCGGACGCGCTAGGTGTGGCGGTCCAGCCATCAAGTGGTTTCAAAGCAAACCAGGTTGCTCGGTGAGAGTTTTCTTTACCCTAGTTTAGTAGATTAATTTTATCCCTATAGTCCAGAAAAGAGCCACAAACAGATCTAATCTTCACATACGAAACCAATTTGAGCCCCGCAATCTTCTTTCAATGCATTGCATTATTGAATTTTTGGTTGCATCGTCATGTCGAGTTGCTGATTTCTAGTTCTAGTTGGAGTCTAGATCAGGAGAGTTCTTGTCCACCTGCCAGACTCAGCCAATTTCAAGTCGTTGAGACCTCAGTTCGGATCAAGAAAAAGGAATCCGTGTCGGACCCAAAGAAGCCTTTCCGAACTATAAAAAATAGAGAGTTCGGGTCGAAGTTTCTTTTTCATCCACCTAGTCGCCTGTGTTGTCACCGACTGATTGCCCACCTGATCACCGACCGATCGCCCTTGGTCGCCTGACTGGTCGCTGACTGATCGCCCACCTGATCGCCGATCGATCGCCCTTGGTTGCCCGACTGGTCGCCCACCTGAACGCCTACCAATCGTCCCTTGGTCGCCGACTGGTCGCCATGTGGTCATCGACTGGTCGCCCACCTGATCGCCGACCGATCGTCCCTTGGTCGCTGACTGGTCACCGTGTGGTCGCCGACTGATCACCCACCTGATCGCCGATCGATCACCCCATGCCCGTTTGCCTATCAGGCCGTCCCGTGGGCTGGTCGCCCACCTGCAGCACGCTTGAGAGAAAAACAAGTCGGATCTTTCCGGACCAAAAAAAAGAGTCTGGAACCGGTCCGAAAAATTTTATGTGCCAAACCTGTTTTCACAAGGTCCCTAGTGTTTTGAGATAATTCTCTTCTTTCGCGAATTTTTTCGCGCTGGGTTGTCATCTGCTATCAAACTGTACTGTTGCCGACTGCACAGTTTTAAGCCACTAGTTCTTGCTAGCCTAGAGTTAGCAACTAGTGACTAGACGTTGAACAACTCTTCAATTTTGCATTCATTGATTGATTATTGCTTGTCCAAGCTCCACTTTCTACCCGTACAGGTGTTCGATCCCTTGGCAATCGCTCTACACAATCTTCGGAGAACCTTTGACAACGCCAACGGCCGACAACACACGCCGCATTGTAAGAACTTGTAAGAGCTTTGGTGATAGGTTTGAGAGCCTGAGAAACTTACTACCACTTCTTAGTAGTTATAGGAACATTATACTTGTGGTTCTTGTTTCCTTGTGTTCTACTAAACATGTCAGGTGACGAAGATTCGTTCCATCACTCTCCACGAACAAAGGGCATCATTGCTCATTTTCGGAGGATGACGAGGGAGACCACTTAGGGTCTTAGCGAGGACGTGCGACTCACCAATGAGCGTATGTCAATGCAGGAGGACCGTCTCAGATCCATCGAGGCCGCACAAGGGATTGCTAACACTACTCTGGCTACTATTTTGGCTAGACTTGATACTTTTGTAGCTGCCGCATCTGAGGCTTCCAATCCGCCACCCCATCGTCCAAGCAACACTCTAGCTCCACGAGAGAGACATCCAGCCGATTTAGAAGAACAAAACGAAGAGAACCCATATGACGACGCTACTGATGTGGAGGAGGACAACACCGTCAATTACAACAACGATCGTGACCATCATCGACTGCGCTTCAATCAGCAAGGCATGCGACGTGATCCTCCACGACCAAGGGAACGAGAACGAGATGATGTTTTCCCTAAGGTACATTTCAATATGCCACCGTTTGAAGGTAAATATGATCCTGATGCCTACCTTAGTTGCGAATTACTTGTTGACAAAAAATTTGCATGCCATGATTTCCCTGAGAATAGAAGAGTTAGGGTTGCCACAAGTGAATTCACTAATTTTGCTTCTGTTTGGTGGAGATAACATTGCCGTGCTCATCCAAATAACATACCCACCACTTGGGAAGCATTAAAATTGCTAATGAGGCATAGATTTGTTCCTTCATACTATGCTAGAGACTTATTAAATAAATTGCAGCGCCTACACCAAGGTAAGAATTCGGTGGAAGAATATTACCAAGAATTGCAAATTGGCATGTTGCGTTGTGGATTAATTGAGAATGAGGAAGTTTCTATGGCACAGTTCTTAGGTGGTTTACATCAAGAAATCTAGGACATTCTAGATTATAAGGATTACAATTAGATGACTCGCTTATTCCATCTTGCTTGCAAAGCTGAACGTGAAGTGCAGGGTCGCCAGTCGAGGGCAAAACCAAACTTTTCTGCAGGACGAGCTACTGCGTGGTCGCTGCACCCCTCTGCTGCCCCATCCGGTCGTACCACTACACTAACATCTTCAAACAACAAGACGGCATCCTCTACACCAACCTCAGCACCACAACCAACGCCGACGAAAAATGCCACACAAGCTCCTACAAAAAGCTCGTCGTCGTCGGTCGCCTCAACGGGACGCACCAAAGATATCCAGTGCCATCACTGCAAGGGATTTGGCCACATGATGAAGGAGTGTCCAAACAAGCGCGTGCTAATAACCCACGAAGATGGCGAGTATGATTCAGCAAGCGATCTTGATGAGGAAACATATGCCTTGCTTGCTGAACATGAAGATGGCAATCCAAATTCAAAACATGAAGAAGAGCACGTGAGCGCTGCCGATGCTGAACAATATTTGAGTATTATTGTGCACCGTGTGCTTAGTGCTCATATTGCCCGAACCGAGCCAAATCAACGCCACAACTTGTTTTACACTAAAGGCGTCGTCAAGGAACGATCCATCCGAATAATCATTGATGGTGGGAGTTGCAATAATCTAGCAAGCATGGACATGGTGGAGAAGCTTGCACTATCCACTAGACCACATCCTCAACCCTACTACATTCAATGGTTCAACAAAAGCGGCAAGCTCAAGGTAACACGACTGGTAAGAGTACATTTCGCTTTAGATTATTATCATGATTATGTTGATTGCAATGTCGTACCTATGCAAGCATGTTCCATGTTATTAGGTAGACCTTGGCAATATGATAAGAATTGCTTACATCATGGTAGAACCAATCAATACTCTTTTATGCATAAAGAAAAGAAGATTGTGTTACATCTAATGTCGCCTAATGCCATTGTAAAAGATGAGATCGCTAGAGCTAGCAAAGAGAAAAATCGAAAGAATTCTAAAAGTAAAAATCAGATTGTCGCAAAGGAGTTTGAACAACGTCAACAGAAAGAATCTAACTCTGATGGTGACAAGAAAAATGAGATTAAGTTGAAAGGTGCATGTTTTCTTGCAACAAAATCTGATGTGAATGAGTTAGATGCAAGTAGTTCTTCTTATTATGCTCTGGTTTGCAAATAGACTTTGTTTTCACTAGAGGAGATGTCCTTTTCTTTGCCTCCTGTCGTTGCTAACCTTTTGTAGAAATACGCTGACATCTTTCCAAAAGACATCCCCTCAGGGCTACCACCAATTAGAGGGATTGAGCACCAAATTGACCTCATTCCAGGGGCATCCTTGCCCAACCGAGCGCCATAAAGAACCAACCCTAAAGAGACTAAAGAGATACAATGCCAAGTTCAAGACTTGCTTGATAAAGGGTACATACGTGAATCTCTTAGTCCTTGTGTTGTTCCAGTTATTTTAGTGCCTAAGAAAGATGGAACATGGCGTATGTGTGTGGATTGTAGAGCAATTAACAATATAACCATTCGATATCATCATCCTATTCCTAGATTAGACGATATGCTTGATGAATTAAGTGGCTCTACTATGTTCTCTAAAGTTGATTTGCATAGTGGGTACCACCAAATTCGCATGAACTTGGGAGATGAATGGAAAACAGCATTTAAAACTAAGCTCGGTCTATATGAGTGGTTAGTAATGCCTTTTGGATTGACTAATGCACCTAGCACTTTCATGAGATTGATGAACGAGGTTTTACGTGCTTACATTGGGAAATTTGTGGTGGTTTACTTTGATGACATCTTGATCTATAGCAAATCTTTAGAGGATCATCTTGAACATTTACGTGCTGTTTTTAATGCTCTATATGCACGTTTGTTTGGTAACCTTGAGAAGTGCACCTTTTGCACAGATCGAGTCTCTTTTCTTGGCTACGTGGTTACTTCACAGGGAATTGAAGTTGACCAAATCAAGGCTGAAGCAATACAGAGTTGGCCGACTCCTAACACGGTCACACAGGTGCGAAGTTTTCTAGGACTTGCTGGGTTCTATCGCCGCTTTGTGAAGGATTTTAGCACAATCGCCGCACTGTTGAATGAGCTCACCAAGAAGGATGTGCCTTTTATTTGGAGCAAGGCACAGGAAGACGCCTTCAACGCTTTGAAAGCTAAGTTAACACATGCACCCTTACTCCAACTTCCCAATTTTCCTAAGACTTTCGAGCTAGAATGTGATGCTAGTGGAATTGGATTGGGTGGTGTTCTGTTACAAGAAGGAAAACCTATTGCATATTTTAGTGAGAAATTGAATGGGCCTAGTTTGAACTATTCTACTTATGATAAGGAATTATATGCACTAGTTCGAACCTTAGAAACATGGCAACATTATTTATGGCCTAAGAAATTTGTTATCCACTTTGATCATGAATCCTTAAAGCATATTAGAAGTCAAGCTAAACTGAATCGTAGACATGCGAAGTGGGTTGAATTCATTGAGTCCTTTCCTTATGTCATCAAACACAAAAAGGGAAAGGATAATATTATTGCTGATGCTTTGTCTAGAAGATATACCATGCTATCCCAACTCGACTTCAAAATTGATGAGGACATCACTACCATGGATACGGCCATGCCTACAAACACAATTGAAACCAACAATGTAATACAAGGGCCAATTACTCGAGCTCGCGCACGTCAATTCAATTACCAGGTGAATGCGTTCCTCGGGTTGCATACAAATAATTTAATGAATGGAATGCTATTTAATACTTGTGATGATTTTATTGTCCTTAGGAACCAAGGAGAAGGACCCCCAAATGTCAAGCATGAAGCCAATTCTTCCGGTGCACAAGTTCAACTCGGATTCGGCCTCCGGGACAGCACCAACTTAAAATGACCATAACTTTTGATCCACAAGGGTGTTTTGGGTCTATGAGTACTGGTTTGAAAGGTTTCGTCATCCTCTTTCCAACGGATCTGGCCTCATGTCCAAATTCCTTACGAGTCAACAGGAATCTGCAAAACAAGTTCGGTCATCTTTCTAAATCCAAGTCAAACTAGGAATAGGAGTCCTACTCGGCCATGGCTGTGCTTTGGACGCCCCTAGCACGGTTTTGGCCTCCTATTTCTCCTATATATAGCTAGGGGGTCCCCCAAAATAACTTGGGTTTTGGTTATTTGATAGTTTAGCCTTTTGCTACTATTTGAGTCTTTTAGACGTGCTCAACGCCGCCTAACAAGCTTCTTGTATCGGAACCCCAACTTTTTCTATACTTCATCTATATTCCCCTAGCATGGTTTTGGCCTCCTATTTCTCCTATATATAGCTAGGGGGTCCCCCAAAATAACTTGGGTTTTGGTTATTTGATAGTTTAGCCTTTTGCTACTATTTGAGTCTTTTAGACGTGCTCAATGCCGCCTAACAAGCTTCTTGTATCGGAACCCCAACTTTTTCTATACTTCATCTATATTTGCAAGTTTAGATTGCTTTTGCCTTGTTCTTGCTTGTTCTTCAATTGCTTGCAGGAATTGATCTTCGTGATCAGGTTGATCGTGCCCACGGCAAGGTCAATAACCATCTGGAGTTGGTTTAGCGATTGCTAAGGCGCATCGTCGTTGTACGTTGTAGTCGGATCGTCAAAGTCGTCTCCACCCAAATCGAATGTTATCATTCTCATCGAAAGATCAGGACACCCAATGTTACATTCATGATAGTACCACCTTGCTTGTGGAGGGGAGAGAATATGATGAGGACATCACTACTACGGATACGTCCATGCCTACAAACCCAATTGAAACCAACAATGTAATACAAGGGCCAATTACTCGAGCTCGCGCACGTCAATTCAATTACCAGGTGAATGCGTTCCTCAGGTTGCATACAAATAATTTAATGAATAGAATGCTATTTAATCCTTGTGATGGTTTTATTGTCCTTAGGAACCAAGGAGAAGGACTCCCAAACGTCAAGCATGAAGCCAATTCTTCTGGTGCACAAGTTCAACTCGGATTCGGCCTCCGGGATAGCACCAACTTAAAATGACCATAATTTTTGATCCACAAGGGTGTTTGAGGTCTATGAGTATTGGTTTGAAAGGTTTCGACGTCCTATTTCCAACGGATCCGGCCCCACCTCCAAATTCCTTACGAGTCAACGGGAATCTGCAAAACAAGTTCGGTCATCTTTCCAAATCCGAGTCAAACTAGGAATAGGAGTCTTACTCGGCCATGGATGTGGTTTGGACGCCCCTAGCCTGGTTTTGGCCTCCTATTTATCCTATATATAGCTAGGGAGTCCCCCAAAATAACTGGGGTTTTGGTTATTTGATAGTTTAGCCTTTTGCTACTATTTTGAGTCTTTTAGACGTGCTCAACAGCCGCCTAACAAGCTCCTTGTATCGGAACCCCAACTTTTCAATACTTCATCTATATTTGCAATTTTAGATTGCTTTTGCCTTGCTCTTGCTTGTTCTTCGATTGCTTGCAGGAATTGATCTTCGTGATCAGGTTGATCGTGCCCACGGCAAGGTCAATAACCCTTTGGAGTTGGTTTAGCGATTGCTAAGGCGCATCGTCGTTGTACATTGTAGTCGGATCGTCAAAGTCATCTCCTCCCAAATCGAAGGTTATCATTCTCATCGAAAGATCGGGACACCAATGTTACATCAGAATACCACCTTAAAAGGTAGAGCAACCCTCCCCCCATCAGGCTAGTCTTTTGGGGGCCACATGGGACTCTTATGGCTTGGCTATGGTAGCCAAGGTGTGTATTTCTCTCGTTGGGCCAAGGCCCACGCCCACCTGAGCTTGATTAGGCGATCCGCTCACCGGGCGAGGCACGTGCACCATACGGCTGGGCTGCGAAGGGCACGGTGCGCACTCGGGAGGGATGCATCAGTTGGTATCAGAGCTAGGTCCTAAAACAAGAGGGTGAGAATGATAGTACCACCTTGCTTGTGGAGGGGAGAGAATACCACCTTAAAAGGTAGAGCAACCCTCCCCCCATCAGGCTAGTCTTTTGGGGGCCACATGGGACTCTTATGGCCTGGCTATGGTAGCCAAGGTGTGTATTTCTCTCGTTGGGCCAAGGCCCACGCCCCTGGGCTGGGCGATCCGCTCACAGGCGAGGCACGTCATACTACTGGTGGGCGCGAAGAACGCAGTCTTGCAGGGAGGGATGCATCAAAAATTTTTGGATTGGAAACGATTAAAGTTCAATATGTGCATGATGATGATTTTAAAGAAGTGTTGCTTAATTGCAAAGAGGGGAAAACTTGGAACAAATTTGTTTTCAATAATGGGTTTGTATTTAGAGCAAACAAACTATGCATTCCTACTGGTTCTGTTCGTTTGTTATTGCTACAGGAAGCGCATGGAGGAGGGTTGATGGGACACTTTGGTGTGAAGAAGACGGAGGACATACTTGCTAGCCATTTCTTTTGGCCCAAGATGAGATGGGATGTGGAGCGTTTCATAGCTCGATGCACTACATGTCAAAAAGCTAAGTCGCGACTTAATCCACATGGTTTATATATACCTCTTCCTGTTCCTAGCGTGCCTTGGGAAGATATTTCGATGGACTTTATTTTAGGACTTCCTAGAACAAAGAAGGGGAGGGATAGTATCTTTGTTGTTGTGGATAGATTTTCTAAGATGGCACACTTTATTCCTTGTCACAAAAGCGATGATGCTACCAACATTGCTGATTTATTCTTTTGTGAAATTGTTTGCTTGCATGGTGTGCCAAACACAATAGTTTCTGATCGTGACACCAAATTTCTCAGCCATTTTTGGAGAACTTTGTGGGCTAAATTGGAAACTAAGCTATTATTTTCTACTGCCTGTCATCCCCAGACAGATGGACAAACTGAAGTCGTTAATAGGACTTTATCTACCATGCTTAGGGCTGTTTTGAAAAAGAACTTCAAATTGTGGGAAGAATGCTTGCCTCATATTGAGTTTGCTTATAATCGTTCAATGCATTCTACTACTAAGATGTGCCCTTTTGAGATGTTTATGGTTTTGTTCTGCATGTTCCAATTGATTTGTTATGTCGGGACCCCGAATTTGCAAATCCGGACCCTCTGTGTATTCAGCACTAGTCCAGGAACGCGCTAGTGCACACAGTCTTAACATTGGTAAATATCACAATCATACCATTCGATATTATCAAAGTACTTTATTTAAATAACCAAAGTGGTTACTCGACCTTATGGCCAAGTTACAAATGTATGCCTCGCAAGGCGAAACTTATTCAGAGAAAAATAATAGCAATGAAAATCAAATAACCCGTGGCGCCATCCAAGATACCACAGTAACTGACCGCTCGCTTCCCTAAGTGAGACGGATCCTCCTGAGTTCCTCCTCCACAGTGGCGTAATCTCCTCTTCAAGCGGTGTTGTGTTGAGGCAAGGGTGAGTACTTGGTACTCAAAGAAGTCATGCATGCACGCAAAGCTAATATACTATATGCATGGCTTGGTACAAAGGAATAGCTCAAGGTATATTTGCGATAAATGACATTTGAAAAGTAATATAAGTAGATTCAAAGCGGTAGAAATAAGTAAAGCATAAATAACTTTTCGTGAAGTTTAATAAACATTTTCCCATCCTAAACCACATTTCCATCATCTTCATTATTAAACCAACCCAACCTTTCAAATCCAAGTTATTTTCGTAAAGTCTAACCCTTGATCAGTAATCCCCGAGCATTGTCCGATCACAGTGGACTCGGCTTATTTAAATAGATTCTAAACTCTGCAGAGGTTATGCACTTTACCCACAAGATACAAATCAAACACCACAAAGGCGAGTTCAGTAACAAAGTCTTTCTAAACCTCTAACAATACAAGTGGTCCTCCCTGCTATTAAGACTAACCCTTCCCTTCGCTAAGGCGAAGTCTAGGCCAATCAACCGTTAGATGGGTACCTGGCCTCACCAGACGCCTCCCCGCACAACTTACACAAAGGGTGTAGTTGACCTCCGAGGTCCCACAGTGCGTTATTAGCAACTTAGTCAACTAGGTCCGTCCCATTCTGACATATGTGGTTGCACGTTATACCCAGTTCAAAGGCTTGCAAGGTTAAGTCCTTAGGGTGACCAGGGCAAGACTACCCGAAGAACCAAATCAACATCCCCGATGCCAACCGGCCCACCTGATTACTCTTGCCACATGCCCTGGCCGAAATCATTATCAAACCCCAGTTGATTACCATGCACCACGTGCCATCAACATCACATGATACCTTTCCAAAACAGGTTCAGTATATCATTAAATCAACATTAACATTTGATTGTCCAAAACCATGTCATGAGCACGTAGCAGGTCTAAGCAGTATACTACAACGGTCTATAACCCATGTTGGCAATTTAATAATGTCCAACTAGTAATCCACAACTAGGGTGACAAGGGTCATGGCACATACTTAAATAATCAAGGTGTCATACAGCAAATTGGTACTTATCTAACCCCCATGTTTAAACAAAGTATCTTTCTAATTGAACTAGCATGCAATAGTTTAAATCAAAATAAGTTTCGAAATAGGATCAACATGGTCAAAGCACAACTTGCCTTCAAAGAGTACTTGCTCTTGGTCTTGAGTTGGATCCTGAGTCAATACTTCTCCTTCGAATCCTTCCGGCACTTCAACGTCTACTCGTAAAGCGTGCAAATGGCAATACACAAATAAACAATAGGCAAAAACATCCCAAAACTCCAAATAAAATCCATAAACAGAAAGAACATAATTTTCTGGATTTTTAGGAACTGGAATCGTTCAAATCGGAGTTAAAATGCAAAAGTTATGATTTATTAAAGTTTAAATAATCAATTAAATAATATTACAGAGAAAAACTTTAGTCCAAAAATTAAATAAAATTCATATTTGAGTAGATCTGAATTTTATACAAATTTAGAAATTTGAATCACTCAAATCGGAGTTGAAACGCAAAAGTTATAAGCGTTTGAAGTTTGAATCTAAATTTGAATCAATATCTCGAATTAATAAATCATTTTCTTTTTTTGAAATTAATTATTGCGTCAGCATGGACACGTGGCAGCCTCTGATTGGTTGGCTGACGTCAGCCGGTCCATGGACTTGGTCCACGCTCGGCTCGGGTCTACCGTGGACTCGGTCCACGACTCTACGCGGTCACGACATGTGGGCCCACTCGGGTGACGTCATCGGCGTCGGCGGGGACTCGGCCGCAGTCGCGACATGTGGGACCCACTGTGACGTCATGGGTGACGTCGGCGCTTTTGGATTAGCCAGCGACTTGCGGGCCCTCGACACGCGGGCCCGCGTGTCGGCGTCACACGCACGCTGCCAGCGTGGGACCGGCCCGACGCGACGGTCGAGCTTCCCAACACGTGGCGCAATCCCGGCCGCTGATTTGAAATTCAGCGGCCGCGATTAGATCCAGGGTTAACGCGTTGAATCTACTCGATGATCGTGGGCGCTCGATCTAGATCGGACGGTCCAGATCTAATCCTATAATAATCACTACTACGGACGCGTGGCGATTGTGAACCGCTGGATCTTGATCCAACGGTCCAGATCTAACCGGGTTTGGAACACGTGAACTCACCTCAACCGCATCGATCAAGATCGGACGGTCCACAGAGCTCGCGAGGGTGATGGCGACAGCGGTTGCAGCCGCAGGAGAGCGGAGACGGAACGACGACGAGCCCGATGGCGTTTCGGGTTGCTCGGCGAGATGAGTCCTCCCTTCGTGCGTCTCGTCACGGATTCCGGATCTGGGCTCCTTCTCGGCGGAAGACGACGGACGGCGGAATCGAGCAAAACCGCGGCGGAGTGGCGCTCAACTACGGCGAGCTCGCGACGGCAAACGGCGGCAGCCAAAGTAGATGGCTCGGGGAACGGGTGCGCAAGGATGAGGGCAACCTCGGGCGTGACCAGGGCTTTAAATAGCCTCGGCGTTCGTGCGACGGAAACCTAATTCTACACGGCGGGCGCGCGGCGGGCGAGTCCGGCCGGACTCGGCGGAGACGATGACGCTCGGCCGCCCACGTGGCATGATCAACGGCCACGATCGCGACGGGCGCGATCGGATCCGGCCGGATACGGCTCGAACCGGGATGGCGGATCTCGGTAGTGGGATCTTGATCCAACGGTTGGGATTGATGAGGGTTTTGCGCTGGTTTGATCGAGTCAACTGGCTCGGGTCGGACTCGAGTCCGACTCGGGTTCCGACTCGGTCGGATGAACAGTACTCGACCCGAGTTGGATTTCCAGTGATTTAATATTTAAAATAATTCCCAGTAATTCATTTAATTCATTAAAAATAGCAAATGACTCGTAAAAATTCGTAAAAATTCGAAAATATTTTGGATCATTTTGGACTCAAATAAAATATTTCCAACAAAATTTTATTTGCAAAATTAAATTCTTTAATTATTTCAAAATGGAATAAATTCAAATAAATTCCAAATAAATCCAAATAAATTCGAGAAAATTCCAAAATTCACCAAAGTGCCAAATCACACATGAATTTAAGAGAAGCAAAATTTTGGGGTGTTACAAACCTCCCCTTAATAGAATCTCGTCCCCGAGATTCGTGGCTTACTAAAGGAATAGGTTTGGAAACTCTTTCTTCAAATCCTCTTCATCTCCCAAGTCGCTTCGCTTTCTTTATGGTTGCTCCAATCGAACTCTACGTAAACGGGTTGACTTATTTCTAGTCTCTCGATCCGTAGTGTCCAAAATCCTCACGGGATGCTCCTTGTAAGTCAGATCTTCTTGCAGCTCGATTGACTCCAAGGGCGTTTGCTCCTCTGGCACTCGAAGACACTTCTTTAGCCGACACGTGGAACACGCCATGCACTCCTGATAACGATTGTGGCAACTCCACCGATAAGCAACTTCGCCTCTGCGGCTCAAAATCTTAAATGGTCCAACATAACGGGTGCAAGTTTCCCTTTGGCATGGAACCTCTTAACTCCCCGAGAGGCGTAACTCGAGGTATACAAAGTCTTCGTTCAAAACTCAAGTCTCGGCGACGATTGTCAAGATAACTCTTCCGTCGAGATTGGGCTATCTTCAACCTTTCCCTAATCATGGCGACCGCTCTTCAAACTCTTGAAGAATATCAGGCCCAAAGACACGGCGCCACGGTCTCATTCCAATTCAATGGCGTCCGACAGGTCGACCATACAAAGGCCTCAAAAGGTGACATCTCAGAACTAGCTTGATAACTATTGTTGTAACTAAACTCGGCATACGGCAAACTCTTATCCCAAGAGGTAGCATAAGCCAATGCACAAGCTCTCAACATATCTTCTAGAATCTGGTTGACTCTTTTTCTGGCCATCCATCCGTCTGTGGATGATAAGTCATCTTGAAGTTCAAACGGGTTCCCATGGCTTCATGCAACTTATTCCGTAACCTTGAGGTAAATTGGGTACCTCTGTCCGATACAATCCTCTTTGGCACTCCGTGCAAATGCAGATAATCCTGGTCATGTATAATTCGCTAATTTATCTCCGAGTAAGTGGTCTTCACGGGATAAAATGGGCTACTTTAGTCAAGCGATCCACTATAACCCATATGGAGTCATAACCTCCTTGAGTCTTCGGCAAACCGATAATGAAATCCATTCCGATTTCCTCCCACTTCCACTCAGGTATTTTCAGCGGTTGTAGCAATCCCGCCGGTCTCGATGCATTGCCTTGACTCTCGGCATACGCCGCACAATGCAACATGTTCGGCAACTTCACGTTTCATACTCGGCCACGAATCTCTCCTTCAGATCCTGATACATCTTGGCGCTTCAGATGAATTGAGTACTTAGAGTCATGGGCTTCTTCCGTAATCGATTGCTTTAACTCCTTTTTGTTAGGCACACAAATGCGATCCTTCATCCACAACGTGCCTTGCTCATCCAACTTGAAGTCCTCTGCCTTGCCTTCCTCCTTGATGGACTTAATCCTGCGGATCTTGTCATCATCCTTCTGTCCTTCTCGGATCTGATCCTCTAAGGTAGGCTTTACTTCCAATGTGGCCAAGAATCCGTTGGGTACCACCTCAATCCTCATTCTCTGAAATTCCAGGCATAACTCATCCTGATTCGTGGCTATCAACGTACTCACGGTATGGCTTTTCCGACTCAGAGCATCGGCTACTACGTTGGCCTTCCCGGGATGGTAATGGATTCCAACATTATAGTCTTTGATCAACTCTAACCATCTCCTTTGCCTCATATTCAGGTCCGACTGGGTGAATATGTACTTAAGGCTCTTGTGATCCGTGTACACTTCACATCTGTTCCCGATTAGATAGTGACGCCATATCTTCAAAGCATGCACTACGGCAGCTAACTCTAGGTCATGTGTCGGATAATTTTCCTCATGCGGCCTCAACTGCCTTGATGCATAAGCGATTTACCTTTCCATTCTCGCATCAAGACACATCCAAGTCCTTGGCGCGATCGTCACAATAAATATCGAAGCTTTGAGCAACATCCAGTAGAACTAACACCGGTCTTGACGCCAATCGCTTCTTCAGCTCCTCAAATCCTTTCTCACATTCTCAAGCGCCCATGCAAACTTCTTCTCCTTCTTCAAAGCAATTGCGTAAGAGGTCTCGCAATTGTCGAAAAGCCTTCAATGAAACGGCGATAGTATCCTGCCATTCCAAGGAAACTCCGAATCCGATCACGATCTTCTACCGCTCCCAATGTAACACGCCTTCTACTTTACTTGGATCTACGGCGACTCCTTCATGCGGTCATTACATGTCCAAGAAACTCCACCTTGTCCCACCAAAAATCACACTTGCCGAACTTGGCGAAAAGTTGTCGCTCCTCGCCTTTTCCAAAACTCGCCTTAAGTGTTCGGCATGTTCGCTCTCTGTCTTGGAGTAGATTAGGATATCGTCTATGAACACGACGACAAACTTGTCCAAATATTCCATGAACACCTTATTCATCATATTCATGAAATAAGTCATGGCGATTTGTCAATCCAAAGGACATAATCAGAACTCGTAATGTCCATATCTTGACGAGAATGCAGTCTTCGAATATCTTCTCGATCGGATCTTCAATCGATGGTATCCCGATCTCGAGATCAATCTTGGAGAAAACTCCGGCTCCTCTCAACCGATCAAACAAATCATCAATCCTGGTAGCGGATACTTATTCTTCACGGTGACTTCATTGAGTGCACGGTAGTCAATGCACATCCTGAAACTCCCATCCTTCTTCTTGACAAACAAAACCGGTGCTCCCACTACGACGAACTCGGCCTGATAAATCCTTTCTCCATTAACTCTTCTAGTCAAGCTTCTTCATTTCTACCAACTCCTCGGTGGACATCCGATAGGGTCTCTTTGCTATCGGGCGCCAGTACCCGGTACAAGCTCTATCACAAACTCTATGTCCCTGTCTCGCGGCATACTGTAGATCTTCGGGAAAAACATCCGGGTACTCATTCACTACCGACATCCTCTATGCCGATTGCCTTGGTACTGTTAACCATCAACTGTCCATCTCTAATCGCGGTGGCTTGAAATTCTACTTTCTTCCCACACGGGCTCTCAATCGAGATAGTCCTTCGCCCACAATCCAATACAGCCTTGTACTTGGATAACCAATCCATTCCCAATATGACGCTCTAAGGTCCGGGTCTCCAAAATTATAAGGTTTGCTAGGAACTCTATTCCATCTATTAGTATTCTCACCCCGAACATCCTACTTTCGTTCGGAGTTCGAACTGTGGGTTTGAACTAAAAGCATGCACTTAAGTCTTGCAATCCTCAAATCATTTCTAGTAGCAAAGCCTTGCGAAACAAACGAATGCGAAGCTCAGTCAAACAAAACCGCTAGGTGCATCGAAGTTAACAAGTAACTTAACCAAGACGACATCCGTAGCATTCTGCAAAGTGCATCTGCGGTGACATGGTTGACTCGGCCTCTCACCACGGCCTGGGGTGTGGCTCATGGTCTTTGGCGTCCTAGCCGGGTGGTTCCTAGGTTGAAGCGAATCAGTCACTCTGCTGTCTTCTTTGGACAATCTGTTGGCAAAGTGTCCTGGCTCGTTGCGCGCTTGTAGCAATGCGTCTCACTGCTCCTTGCCGATCGCTCGAGTAGTGTTTCTAGCGGGGCCGGGTGCCGTAGTTCGATTGGCAGGTCTTGGTGCGGGATGGTGTCCTTGTTGCATTCTCGTGGTTGGAATCAAGAATTGATTTGGTGCAACTCTCAGCGCCGCTGCGTTCCTGGCGTGATCCTTCTTTGTTGCATCCTGCGCTTCTGTTCTCATCCAGCTTCCTTGCGCTTGTCCTCGTGAATAAGTGCCTTATTCACCAACTCTTGGAAATCTGGAAAGGTGTGGGTGATCAACCCTACTTGCAATCCTGAGTTAAGTCCCTTCATAAAACGAGACTGCGGATTTATCTCGTCGCTACATCCTCGTGCGTAGCGTGCTAGCCTGTGTGAACTTGTTCGTAGTCGGCCACCGGGCCGATTACCTTGCTTCTGCTCAACTCCTCCTTCTTAATGTCCATGATTCCTTCAGCACGTGATACCGCCGAATGCAATTGTGAACTCTTCCCAAGTGATATCTTGAGGGTTCTCTTGCGTGGCACGTAGTTCTCCCACCATTCAAGCCGTCTCCTTCCAACCGATGAGAAGCGTAGAGTACCTTCTCATTTCCTATGCATTGAGCTATGTGTAGCTTCCTCTCGATTGATCTTAACCAATCATCGGCCTCCAATGGATTGGCATTCCCGGAGAAAGTGGGTGGGTGAGTTCTCATGAACTCGACAGCCTTGTATTCAAGCGTGGTCCCCGATTAACTTGATTAGCAAAGTGGCCTGAGCAAAGGACGTGCTACATTTGTTGCATCATAGCATGCATCAATCGAGTCCGGGCAGCAAGAAAAGCTCCGAAATTCTGCACATCCAAAGTGGCGGTGCTGGTGCTCCATCATTGGGGTTTTCTGGGCGAGAACCACTCCCATTGCTTCCAAAGTTTCCACTGTATTCACCATCTGGCCGATTTGCTCTAGGTTTAGAGATGAGAGGGAAACAAGAATAGACAAGTAATATGGAACTTATGCGGGGCGAAAGGTGTAACTTTAAGGTCCAACTTTATTATTAATAACTTGGTATGGCTGCTTACAATGCCTAAGGGCCTTGCAACACATACTGCACACTCAGCAAACAAAGCAAATCCAAATCGAACTAATTCTGGAGTCTAACGCCTAAAGGGTGACTCTCTCTTCTATGACGCGACTCGGCGAAGGAGTCTCACTATAGAACCTATGTTCACTCATCGAGAAAACCTCCACGGCCTGGGTACGGGTGCTGTGGCATAAGCGCGAAACGATCACCATGTCCAAATGATCGTGTCCTCTCGTGGTAGTCGAAGAAGCGATGTCCTCATCGAGATCCGACTCTTCGATCTCGCTCGTGTAGCTCGAGTAATCGCTCTGGGTCTGGTCCGTAAAGGTCATCTCCAACTCGTCAATCCTTCGTAGAAGGTGTGCCACATACTCTTGAGCTTCCCGCCATCTGCTCTTCTTTCTGCCGTGATCTCCTTGCGGGCCTTCGAGCTCCTTGCTTGTATTATCTAGTACATCCTCCTGGCGACGACAAATCGTGCCAAGCGTATAACCGTGGCATCCTCATCCTGAATCGCCGGGTCAAGAAGGTTATCGCTGCGCGGATGGTAACGAACACCGCATTTCTTCAATTCTCTGGCGTAGATACGTAATGTGCCGCATTGCTCGTCGTGATACTTCTTGGATACCCATATGCATTGTAGATCTCCGGCAAAGGTCAGTTGTATCGGGCGATTGCCTGGGCCCTTTTCCTAGCAGTACCTCAATCCTCACGTCACAAGCCTTGATCAATCCCGCTTGTCCGATCACTTCCACTTGGTATTGGGGCTTCTCAAAATCTCCGAGTCTCAGAGCATATGCCAAAGTTCTCAAAGCGTGACCAACTCCCCGAGATCAACGTAGTTGAACTCTTCCTCCATCTGTCACAAGAGTGCTTTACGTAAGAACTCGGAATTTTTGAATTGTGACAAGGTAAGAAAAATTTCAGCAAGAGGCAAGAAAAGAGAGAAGGGGATAAGTCGAGATGTCATTTCTTATCTTGACAATTTTTTTAGCTTTTAGAAAATAGGTTTTATCCTCACTATGACCATTCTAGCTAGGGTTGAGCCTACAAATAACCTGGCTCGATACTACCTCTGCCGGGACCCCGAATTTGCAAATCCGACCCTCTGTGTATTCAGCACTAGTCCAGGAACGCGCTTAGTGCACACAGTCTTAACATTGGTAAATATCACAATCATACCATTCGATATTATCAAAGTACTTTATTTAAATAACCAAAGTGGTTACTCGACCTTATGGCCAAGTTACAAATGTATGCCTCGCAAGGCGAAACTTATTCAGAGAAAAATAATAGCAATGAAAATCAAATAACCCGTGGCGCCATCCAAAGATACCACAGTAACCGACCGGCTCGCTTCCTAAGTAGACGGATCCTCCTCGAGTTCCTCCTCCACACCGGGCGTAATCTCCTCTTCAACTGTGTTGTGTTGAGGCAAGGGTGAGTACTTGGTACTCAAAGAAGTCATGCAATGTAATGCGTGCTAATATACTATATGCATGGCTTGGTACAAAGGAATAGCTCAAGGTATATTTGCAGAAACAAAGATTTGAAAAGTAATATAAGTAGATTCGAAAGCAGTAGAAATAAGTAAAGCATAAATAACTTTTCAGGAAGTTTAATAAACATTTTTCCCCATCCTAAACCACATTTCCATCATCTTCATTATTAAACCAACCCAACCTTTCAAATCCAAGTTATTTTCAGAAAGTCTAACCCTTGACTGTAATCCCCGAGCATTGTCCAGTACCGTGGACTCGGCTATTTAAATAGATTCTAAACTCTGTAGAGGTTATGCACTTTACCCACAAGATACAGTCAAACACCACAAAGGCGAGTTCCCGTAACAAAGTCTTTCGGAAACCTCTAACAATACAAGTGGTCCTCCCCGGTTATTGCGCACTAACCCTTCCCTTCGCTAAGGCGAAGTCTAGGCCAATCAACCGTTAGATGGGTACCTGGCCTCACCCCAGACGCTCCCGTACAACTTACACAAAGGGTGTAGTTGACCTCCTGAGGTCCCACAGGTACGTTATTAGCAACTTAGTCAACTAGGTCCGTCCCATTACAGACATGTGGTTGCACGTTATACCCAGTTCAAAGGCTTGCAAGGTTAAGTCCTTAGGGTGACCAGGGCAAGACTACCCGAAGAACCAAATCAACATCCCCGATGCCACAACTGGCCCACCTGATTACTCTTGCCACATGCCCCGGTCGAAAACTGTTTATCAAACCCCAGTTGATTACCATGCACCACGTGCCATCAACATCACATGATACCTTTCCAAAACAGGTTCAGTATATCATTAAATCAACATTAACATTTGATTGTCCAAAACCATGTCATGAGCACGTAGCAGGTCTAAGCAGTATACTACAACGGTCTATAACCCATGTTGGCAATTTAATAATGTCCAACTAGTAATCCACAACTAGGGTGACAAGGGTCATGGCACATACTTAAATAATCAAGGTGTCATACAGCAAATTGGTACTTATCTAACCCCCATGTTTAAACAAAGTATCTTTCTAATTGAACTAGCATGCAATAGTTTAAATCAAAATAAGTTTCGAAATAGGATCAACATGGTCAAAGCACAACTTGCCTTCAAAGAGTACTTGCTCTTGGTCTTGAGTTGGATCCTGAGTCAATACTTCTCCTTCGAATCCTTCCGGCACTTCAACGTCTACTCGTAAAGCGTGCAAATGGCAATACACAAATAAACAATAGGCAAAAACATCCCAAAACTCCAAATAAAATCCATAAACAGAAAGAACATAATTTTCTGGATTTTTAGGAACTGGAATCGTTCAAATCGGAGTTAAAATGCAAAAGTTATGATTTATTAAAGTTTAAATAATCAATTAAATAATATTACAGAGAAAAACTTTAGTCCAAAAATTAAATAAAATTCATATTTGAGTAGATCTGAATTTTATACAAATTTAGAAATTTGAATCACTCAAATCGGAGTTGAAACGCAAAAGTTATAAGCGTTTGAAGTTTGAATCTAAATTTGAATCAATATCTCGAATTAATAAATCATTTTCTTTTTTTGAAATTAATTATTGCGTCAGCATGGACACGTGGCAGCCTCTGATTGGTTGGTCGACGTCACCGGTCCATGGACTTGGTCCACGCCGGCTCGGGTCTACTGTGGACTCCTGGCCCACGACTTCACGTGTCGGCCCGACATGTGGGCTCACTCGGGTGACGCCATCGCCGACGTCACGGGGACTCACCACTGCGGTCGACATGTGGGACTCCACTGTGACGTCATGGGTGACGTCGGCGCTTATGGATTAGCCACCGACTTGCGGGCCCTCGACACGCGCGGGCCCGCGTGTCGGCGTCACTGCCAGCGCGTGGGCGGCGGCCCGACCGCGACGGTCGAGCTTCCCAACACGTGGCGCAATCCGGCCGTTGATTTGAAATTCAGCGCCGCGATTAGATCCAGGGTTAACGCGTTGAATCTACTCGATGATCGTGGGCCGTTCGATCTAGATCGGACGGTCCAGATCTAATCCTATAATAATCACTACTACGACGCGTGGCGATTGTGAACCGCTTGGATCTTGATCCAACGGTCCAGATCTAACCGGGTTTGGAACACGTGAACTCACCTCAACCGCACGATCAAGATCGGACGGTCCACAGAGCTTCGCGAGGGTGATGGCGACGCCGGCGGTGCTGCAGCCACGGAGACGAACGACGACGAGCCCGATGGCGTTTCGGGTTGCTCCGGCGAGATGAGTCCTTCCTTCGGTGCGTCTCGCCACGGGATTCCGGATCTGGGCTCCTTCTACGGAAGACGACGGACGGCGGCGGAATCGAGCAAAACCGCGGCGGAGTGGCGCTCAACTACGGCGAGCTCGCGGGCAAACGGGCGGCTCAGGCGAGATGGCTCGGGAACGGTGCGCAAGGATGAGGGCAACCTCGGGCGTGACCAGGGCTTTAAATAGCCTCGGCGTTCGTGCGAGACGGAAACCTAATTCTACACACGGCGCGGGCGGCGCGAGTCCGGCTCGGACTCGGCGGAGACGATGACGCCACCGCCCACGTGGCACGATCAACGCCACGATCGCGACGGGCGCGATCGGATCCGGGCGGATACGGCTCGAACCGATCTGGCGGATCTCGGTAGTTGGATCTTGATCCAACGGTTGGGATTGATTAGGGTTTTGAGTGGTTTGATCGAGTCAATCGCTCGGTCGGACTCGAGTCCGACTCGGGTTCCAACTCTGGTCGGATGAACAAGATTCGACCCGAGTTGGATTTCCAATGATTTAATATTTAAAATAATTCCCAGTAATTCATTTAATTCATTAAAAATAGCAAATGACTCAGAAAAATTCCAGAAAAATTCTGGAAAATATTTTGGATCATTTTGGACTCAAATAAAATATTTCCAACAAAATTTTATTTGCAAAATTAAATTCTTTAATTATTTCAAAATGGAATAAATTCAAATAAATTCCAAATAAATCCAAATAAATTCCAGAAAATTCCAAAAATTCACCAAAGTGCCAAATCACACATGAATTTAAGAGAAGCAAAATTTTGGGGTGTTACATGTTACCTCTTCCATCTTCGGAGAAAGTGAATCTTGATGCTAAACAACGTGTTGATTTGGTTAAAAAGATGCATGAGGCTACTAAAGAAAATATTGAGCGCATGAATGCTAAATATAAACTTGCTGGTAGTAAGGGAAGGAAGCATGTAACTTTTGAACACGGTGATTTAGTTTGGTTGCATTTGCGAAAAGACCGGTTCCCTAATTTGAGAAAAATCTAAGTTGATGCCTCGAGCTGATGGCCTTTTCAAGGTATTGGAAAAGATTAATGATAATGCATACAATCTTGATTTGCCTGCAGATTTTGGGGTTAGTCTTACCTTCAACATTTCCGATTTGAAGCCATACTTAGGAGAAGATGATGAGCTTGAGTCGAGGACGAGTCAAATGTAAGAAGCGGAGGATGACGAGGAGATCACTACCATGGATACGTCCATAGCTACGCATCCAACTCAAACCAATAATGAATTACAAGGACCCATTACTCGAGCCCGCGCACGACAACTCAATTACCAGGTGAATGCGTTCCTCGGGTTACATACCAATAATTTAATGGACGGAATACTATTTAATCCTTGTGATGATTTTATTGTCTTTAGGAACCGAGGAGAAGGACCTCCAAATGATAAACTTGAAGCCAGTTCGCCACTTGCACCAATTCAACTCGGATTTAGTCTCCTGGACAGCGCCAACTTGAAGCAACCGTAACTTTTGATCCACAAGGTTGTTCGGGGACTATGAGTACTTGTTTGAAAGGTTTTGACGTTCTCTTTCCAATGGAACTGACCTCATCTCCAAATTCCATCCGAGTCGATGGGAGTCTGCCAAACAAGTGGCGTTACCTTTCTAATCTAAGAAGACTTGGGTTTTGGGCCTTGTAATAGAGTTGTAGTCGGAGTCCTACTGTTTTGGACGTGGTTTCCACACCTCTATCTCTCATAAATAGTCAGCCACCGGCTCCTTAGGGTTTTGACTTTTATTTGATTAGTTTAGCCAAGCGCAAACTTGATCCTACGAGTTGGGCCGGACAGCCACCTTGTCAATATTGTCAATAAGACTCCACTTTTGTTTCGCTTCCACTTTCATCCGCAATTGCAGATTGCTTATCTTATCGTTCTTGCTTGTTCTTCGGTTGCTTGCAGGAATTGAACCTCGTGTTCAGGTTGATCATGCCTACGGCAAGATCAATAACCCTTCGGAGTTGGTTTAGCGATTGCTAAGGCGCATCGTCGTCGTGCGGTGTAGTCGGGTCGTCAAAGTCATCTCCACCCCAAATCGAACGTGCGTTTCTCATCGAAAGATCGGGACACCCAAAAGCGCCATCACCAACCCTGCTCAAATCTATTGATCAACAACGGGTGTGTCATCAGAAGAAGAGCCAAGCCCTCCCACGGTGAATCCAAGAAGGGTGCTCGTCAGCAGCTAAAAAGCAAAATGACAGCCGAATGATTGGAACGCTTACGGTAAAGGCAACAAAAGCAGCAAGCTGGGGGGGATAGCTCTCCGTTGGAGGAGGGATTCAGAGGAAGGACAACGCCCGAGGGCTCAATAATAGAAGGGGCATTGGCCGGTTCCGTTGGGTCGATCATAGGGGGCTGGACTGCCACTACCGTAACGACTCCCGCGGAAGTGATCACGTTGGTTTCCGCCACTACCTCTTCCATAACAAGCTCCACAAAAGCAGTATTGGCACTCCTTCTTGCATTAGCCATGACAGTGCCCTTCTCGATGTTCGCCACAACGGCCGCTATGGTCTCCGAAGTGGTGTCCTCAGGAGCAATGTCAGCAGTAATTCCTCTTGGGGAACCCAAAATTGAGACCGTAAGCGCACCTGGGATTGTCGCAGAAGTCCCTGACAGAGTGTCTCTTCCAATCGGATGTGCAGAGACATAGAACTCAGAGACCATCAGAGCAGGAAGTTAAAAGCAAAGTAGAAATACCTAAGGAACCGGCGAAGCAGGCGGAGAAGGGGTAAGGACCTTCGCAAGTCTCTTACGGCCAGCAAGCCGCTTGTGCCGCGCTGGAACCAAATAAGGAAACCAAGACCATGAGTGATACACAATCTCACAAATTGATAGAAAAAATGTGTACTCACCACGCTTGACAGAAGCCGCACTAGTCTGAGAAGATGCCGGCTGCATTTCACCAATCGTCCCAGTTCCTGGGGAAGATTGGTTCCTGGATGTATCAATCGGCTTCCTTTTCGGCCGAGGCCGGTGCCCATCAGCATCCCTTTTTCTTGACATCCTTCAGAGTTGGGGAAGAAACAACCCAGCCGTACCATCTGAAATCCTATCGACCGATGAATAAGTATGCTTGGCCGATACACTATGAAGCTGGATATGCTACGAAGATTATACATTACAGTATGTCCCACACAAAGGCATCACAGGCTGACAAGAAAAACAAAACAGCAGATATATAATAAAGTCGATGGAGAGTAAATGTACAAAAATATGAACACATTTCATTAGAGGCTGTTTACATGATCGGCTAGTGAAGCAAATAGCAGTTACATCAGTCGGCTAAAATGGCATACACGAAAGCCTATGGCATTGGCTAAAAGGGAGAAAACAAAATGTTTGAGAGAACAGAGATCTCAACAAACGAGCAGGGACTGTAAAGAGAAGAAGTACCACAATACCTAAGCAAAGTGCTCACGGATTGTGGTCACCTTAAGGAGAAGAAAAGAAGGGGGAAGGTCCATCCCTACATAAGAAATGAAAAATCCCTACGTCTAGTGAAGACAACGATGCTTCATGTTCGAAGTGCTCCCAACGCTGGAACCGCCACTGGAGTTCGACGACCCTTGGGCAGCGTCATCAGCAGGAGGAGCTGAAAGCGGCGTCGGCTCATCATCGGAGTTGATCTCGACGACGACAGTCATGGCCACCGATGAGATGCTGCCACTTAACTCCCCCTCAGCATCGGCTGAAGGAGGATCGGCAGCCTCGGGAGCTACTCCCGCCGACGCGTCAGCTGCACCGGCAGGAGGAACACCCGCCGGGGGCATTAGCGGCGTCCGCATAAAACTCCTCCTAGAGCGCGAGAGCAATTGCCTCGTCATCGGCCACCTCCTCCTCGGCCCGAACTTCGGCCGATAGCTTCGCTTGGAGGGCGGCCGCAATCGCAGAGTCATCATCCGACGAAGAGTAGTCGAGTCGGAAGCGAAGAAGGAAGAGGAGGATGAAGACATTGTGTTCATGCTAAGAAATTACAAGTGATAATACGGCAAAATAAACTGCAATTTACTAAGGGTTTATAGAGCCGAACGCACGTCAGAGTTACTGCTGCACGAAGGACGAAGCGCCGCTCAAATGAATGCCAGTAGAAAATGAAGCGGATCGAGGTTATCATAGCGCGGCGATTCGAGGAGTTAGCCGCCTAAGATAGAGGAATAGTGGGAAGCAGCTATTCATCAAAAGTGGTTACCAGGTGATTTTTTGCACCTAAAATTGGCCGACCGAAGCAGGTCCGGTCGTAGCGCGCAAAGTGGTGCAAATCAGGTGGACCATAGGTAACAAGGCGAGCCGGAACCAGGAGGGAGAAATTGAACGAAGGACAGAAGGAAGGAGGACGAAGCGGATATGGCAAGGACCCGACACGATTGCTATTAGGGGAAAGGACGGAGACCAGTGCTGATACGATTCAAAAGTCCATAACAGTCAAGACCTAAGCCGTCCGGGCTATAAGAAGAGACGACATGCTACAGAAAGGGGGACATCAACACAAACAACCAACCAATCTACCAATACTTTATCTTTCCTGCACTAGGAGTAGTTTCGTAGCATTGTAATCTTTCTTCTGTAATACACTTTGATCAATACGAGTTGCGCATCGCCGGTTGTTGATCTTTACTGCATTACGCTCTGCCAAGCTCTTGTTTCTTCCGATCTTGTTGCACATCGCCTTTTTCGGAGAAGCCAGGCTTTTACCCCTTTTTCCGATTGATTCGAAAGATTCAATTGGACCCAGTTACTCGATCCAAGTTGTTTCGTCACCGAGCCGATAAGGATTACCTTATCATCAAGACTCAGATCATTCTTCTGAGCGGTCACATTTGAAGACACGCCTCTTGCCGATTGCGGGATCAAATCGGCTAGCACGCTCGCAACCCTTGAACCCGGCGTTCTCGTGTGTTGGCGGCGATCGACCCGACGCCACGTTTTTCGGCGCCAACAGGCGTCTTCGCAGACCATGTCAATGTTGAGTTCGACGAGGAGGAGTTGCATGGCTCAAATCATCAAGCACCACATGAAAATGAAGAAGGGAGTAGGTTAAAAGATTTGACTGACCGTGAAAGGCAAGATATTTATGAAGCTTTGCTATAGCGAACCAATCCTCGTGGGGCACTAAAAAGAAACAGCACCACCATTGTTGCTCACATGTTTCAAGTTCATCATTGTACAGTGCAGCGAGTTTGGCATAGAGTAAAGAAGTGTCGACAGCAAGGAGTCCCTGTAGATGTGGGTTTTAATATTTGTTATGCACATTGTGCCTATGATGTTGCTAATTTCGATTTATTTCTAATAGGAACCAGCTCAAAGGACAAGTCACAATCGACAAAGGGGCACCCTAGTAACCAAAACAATCAAGGTTGACAGACACACTGTCAGGTCTTACATGATTGTTAAATTGCTTCCAGCCATCGTATCACGTTGGCCACAGGGAGATCGGACGAGAACTATTTGGATTCAGCAAGATAATGCACCATCCATGTGCCAGTTGATGATGCCCAATTTGCATTTGTTGTTTCACAAACTGGGCTTGACATTCGTCTAATCTCTAAGCCACCAAACTCCCCTGGCATGAATGCATTAGATCTTGGTTTTTTTGCGTCTCTCCAATCTTTGACTAGTACCAAAACCTCTAGAAATATGGATGAACTCATAGAAAATGTTTGCAAACAATACGAAGAATACAACCCAAGTACACTTAGTAGGGTGTTCCTCACACTACAGAGTTGCTTGCTTGAGGTCATGAAAGATGGTGGAGGCAATAGGTACAAGATCCCTCACATGAACAAGGAGAGGATGCAGACACTTGGGATCATGCCCAATCAGCTAGAAAGTGATCGTCAGCTCTATGAGACTGTCCTACAATCGGTAGCGAACTAGGACTTTCTACCCATTGTATTTGAACTAATGACATCATTGGAATGAAAAGTGGATGGAGAAATGCACTCATAATGCAACTAACAGGTTGCTAATAGTACTTTGTTGTCCAATGAAAAGTGGACGGAGAAATGCACTCATAATGCAACTAACAGGTTGCTAATAGTACTTAGTTGTCCAATGAAAAGTGGATGGAGAAATGCACTCATAATGCAACTAACAGGATGCTAATAGTACTTAGCTGTCCAATGAAAAGTGGATGGAGAAATGCACTCAGAATGCAACCAACTCAGAATTCTGCTAATAATCATATCATACACATGTGTCCTTCACATCCACGACAGTGGGCGCCACCTCCACGCCGGCAGCCACCTCCACACACACCGGCAGCCACCTCCACATCCACGACGTTGGGTGCCACCTCCAAGCCAGTCACCTCCACCTCCAAGCCGGCAACCGCCACCTTCACTCCCCTTTCTTCTTTGTCATCATTCGCGATGACTGCCCCGCGCTGCCTCCACCTCCTGGCAGGCGGCCTGCGAAGGACCTGGATCGGCGGCGCCCGGCATTTCCCGGGGCCCCTCGTCCGGATCCAATCGCCGGAGCCCTTATCCATCACACCGCCGCCGCTCCCATCGCCCTCCAGCTTAACCTTCTTCTCGCCGGACGCCTCCACCTCCACGACGGTGGGCGCCACCTCCACGACGGTAGCCGCCACCTCTACTCCCCCTTTGTCTTCGTCATCAGTCGTGATGAGCGCCCTGCGCTGTCGAGCTCTCTTGGCAGGTGGCCTGCGAAGGATTTGGATCAGCGACGCCCGGCGTTTCCGGCGGCCGCTCTTTCGGATCCCATCGCCGGAGCTCTCTGCCATGACATCGTCGCCGCACCCCTCGATGTCAAGCTTCTTCTTCCTCTCGCCGACGCGTTGAAGCACTACGACGATGCGCACCAGTTCATGGTCCTCCTCGCCGTGTGGGACCCAAGGAGACTAAAATGACTTGTTTCCTGGAAAATTTGGTATTGTAGACAACTTGTCACCCGTATTTATAAATCTACACAACATATTTGAATATTTACAAAAATCTCAGCTTTACCCGAAATCAGGAAATTCGTTTTCCCTTTCCCGAAATTACGCTGCTTTTGCTGTATTTGAAAACGGTGATTTCGGCAAAGGCATACACGAAAATGCCATTTTCGGGTAAGGTCATACCCGAAAATCCCAATTTCGGGTATGAGGTGGCACCTCATACCCGAAAATGCCATTTTCGGCTATGGCTTTTTTTTTTTTTTGGCTTTTTGGCTTGGCTGCTTGCTTCAGACGCAAAGACGACATGCATGCGCATTGCTTTTTTGCTTTTGGTCAGCTCGAGTTTTGGTGGGATGCTAGCTGTTTTGCTTCACATGCAATTGATTCCCTGACAACGTCAATCAATCACTCCATAAATTACGGCTTTTGTCCTTCATTACTTGAGCTTATAAGCTCAGCTTGCTGCGCTTAGTTCATTTGTGTGCTTCGTCCATCTTTCATTCGTTCCCGAGAGAAGAGAGCTCTTCAGCTCTTAGTTCGTTCCCGAGAGAAGAAGCTCTTCCGTGGTTCGTTCAGCTCCGAGATAGTAGAGCATACAGACGAGAGATCTGTTTGTTGCTGTTAATATTTTGTTGATTTTTTTTGTAAATGAAATTTTAGTCATTCAATTCATTCGTGTTTTGTATTTTGCGTGTATCCTCAAGGGTATTTTTAATGGTACATTGCTTGAGCTTCATTGACCTTTGGTAGCATCGAGAAGGTTAGTTACAAATCTTTGTGAGCAATATTATATTATGATTATGGACAATGTAGTGTTAGGTTAGAGTTAAGAATTCACATTTGTGCAATATATTAATGTTGCATGCAGTGCAGTTTAGTTGTAGTTTAGGGTTAGTTATGATGGCAGTAGTAGAAAACCTTACTTCCATGATTAACAAAATTACTATGATTGTGTTAGCAGTAAATAGCAAAATTAGTATGATGGTGTTTGCAATAATTAGTAGTACGGGATTAGCAATAATTAGTAATACTGTATATGTTTTTTTACTACATGTGGCGAGGAGATAGTCCGCTGCAGAAATAACTTGTGGGAAGAAACATCTTCTTGTGCTGCGTTTGTACTACCATAAAAGGTATGTTTTCTTAAGGGCAGTAGCATGAAATGAGTAGCACCTTGTTAGCACGAAATGATATATCGTTATTAAATGGTGTTAGCACGAAATGATATACTGTTATTAAATGAAGTGTTCTTGAACAAATATTTTGTGTGTAATGGCTTCGACGATATGCGCAACATGCCTATTAAATTTTACATTTGTGCTATTTACCATTGGTGTGGACAGTGTAGTGTAGTGTACTGTTAGTCTAGAAAATGAGTAGCACTAGATCGACAAAATAAAGTGACACCATAATAGCAATAATTAGTACGTCGAAAATTTTAGATATTAGATGAAAAATGTTATAATGTTGATTGTGTTGGTCATTATAGCACCCGATTAGGAAGAAATAGGGTCAGTTTGGTATGGTACGAGATGTTATAATGATATTTAATTAAGTGTTGTTGAACAATTATGAAATGGTGTTGGTATGGTAATATTGCATGAAATATTTCTTCTTTTATGTGTATTAGCATGAAATATAAGATCAGTACATTTTCCTCCCCGATCGCAATGAAATGTTCGAACAGCGGTGGGAACAAGTTCACAAGAGCTATGAAATGTAGTCTAGATTCTTTGAGATTTTCACTACAACTTTACACCTGAGTTAGCCTAGTTCTGTATAATCTTGAAGTGAAATTAGCCTCTCTCTTTTTTTAATAAAATTCTGACAACAGCACAAGCCCCAATTTCATATTTCCGATTTTCGATTTATCAGAGGGGTCAAAAGGTCTTAATAATTTTTGAAAATTTTTTAGAGAGGTTATCAAGACAATACTAAGTTCTAGTAAAATTTTGAAGTCCGAAGGTTAAGTATTTTTCTTGTATAGATTCTTTTAGTACAAATATCAGATTTTTCGAAAACGTTTCTTCGAATATCTAAGGTTATTAAAACACATTATTATTTTCTGAAATTTTTAGCTCTGGACAAGGTAGCAAACTTTGGAATAAATTCTGACATAAGCTCTGGACAAGGTTAGTTATTATGACAGTAGTAGAAAACCTTACTACCATGATTACCAAAAGTAGTACGATGGTGTTAGCACTAATTAGCAACATTAGTATGATGGTGTTTGCAATAATGAGTAGGCCGGGATTAGCAATAATTAGTAACACTGTGTATGTTTTTGTACTACATGTGGCGAGAAGATAGTCTGCTGCAAAAATAACTTGTGGGAAGAAACGTCTTCTTGTCTTTGCGCTTGTACTACCATAAAGGTATGTTTTCTTAAAAGGCGTGAGCATGAAATATAATTTATGTGGTAAATTTGTGCTATTTACCATTGATGTGGACACTTTACTGTAGTTTAGGGTTAAATGTTCGGACGGTAATAGGAAACATTAGTACCATGCTATTAGGAAATATTAGGGCAATGTTAGCTAAAATGAGCACCGTGATAATATCAAAATTTGGTGGCACCATAGTAGCATTAATCAGTACATCGATATTAGCAAAGTGGTAGCTAAAATATAATGAGTGGCATGGTATCAGGAAAATAAAGTGAAACCATAATAGCAATAATCAGTACGTTGACAATTTTAGAAATGAGATGGAAAATTTTAGGTAGGAATAGGGTCTTGTTCTTCCATATTTTAGTATGAGATGTTATAATGATATTTAATTAAGTGTTGTTGAACAATTATGATATGTTGTTGGTATGGTAATGTTGCATAAAATGTTTGTTCATTTACGTGTATTAGCATGAAATATAAGATTAGTACATTTGCCCTCCACTCACTCCTATGAAATGTTAAAACAAATGTGGGAACATGGTCAAAAGAGCTATGAAATGTAGCGTAGATTTTTCAGATTTTCAGTATAACTTTCCAACTGAGTTAGCCTGGTTCTGTAAAAATTAGAAGTGAAATTAGCGTATATTTTTTTCAATAAAATTCTGACAACAGCACAAGGTCCAATTTCATATTTGGGGTTTTCGATTTATCAGAGGGGTAAAAAGGTCTTAATAATTATTGAAAATTTTTTAGAGAGGTTATCAAGACAATACTAAGTTCCAATAAAATTTTGAAGTCAGAAGGATAAGCACTTTTCTTGTAGAAATTATTTTAGTACACTCTCAGTTTTTTCTGAAATTTTTACCAAAGGTAGACAGTGTTAGGTAGGTAAAATTTTTAGCTCTGGACAAGGTAGCAAACTTTGGAATAAATTCTGGCATTGCTGTCTTTTCACATATTTTTAAAGAAATTTACTTTGTGTAAATTTGTAAATTACTTTTCACTGAAGTATAAGCTTTTCACAGCTCATAATACGAGATCATGTGCATTAACACGAAATATGAAATATGACTTCCATGAAAAGTTCGAATGATATTTCGTGAAATGTTATCGGAGAATTATTTTGTGTTTAGTAACTTTCAATATTATGTGTGTGTGACAGACAGACATGCCTTTCAAAATTTATTTTGGGGAACGCCCTTGATGTTGCATGGGAGATTCGTGAGTATTGACAATCCGCACGTAGATAGCAGATAGCCACCCGAATGAACCGTGGGAGCTGAAATCACATGTCCTCGCTCTGTTCGGTCACGAACCTCGAGACGCATGAGTTCGCCTAGAAGGGGTTCGCCCACGATTGGTCCCCAACACCTCGACGGTTGTGCACACGCTCTTCCCGTTCACGGAGCGAAGCGCTGTGGGCTTTGTATGTCCACAAAGCGGGTGGAGAGAATTTTGAGGTAGGAGTGTACGTGGAGATATTGCCACGGCACGATGCCGAGCAGTGGCATCTACCTCCGGCAGAGAACATGGGATATCGCGCACACCACCCGAACCAGACATTGTGGAGGAGGGGACATCGTGGAGTGGAAGAAGAAGCCGAGGCGGGAGGTTGATGGGGAATGCATGGATAATGAAGACGGCGGAAGGGATGAAGAAGCGGCGGAGAATGATGACCCAAGACCGGCTGTCAGACAAGATTTCCAGTGGCATGGGTCTCGCTGAATTGTACCATGGCGGATTACAAGAAGATATCCGCGTCGCAAGACGCCCAGACCATGTCCAAATCCGGACAAGTGTTCGCTAACAAGTTGGAGGTCATTCACTTTCTTAGCAACTATGCCATCGTGACAAGACGGAGCACACTCTTCTCCGCTCGGACAGGGCCAGATGAGGTTAGGTGCAAGAAGTCTCCTGATTGTCCCTTCTTTGTGCGAAGCTCGGCGCAAGCACGAAGACCACTTTGAGATACGTATATACATGCCTCATACGTGCACAGAGGAGTCCATAAGGAACATGAGCGGACTTGCAGACGTGAGGTTCATAGCCCAACTCCTGCTGACCGTCGTTGGAAGCGACATAGAGATGACTCCCCGTAAAATTATGGAGGAGGTGCAGAGTAGAAATGGGATGGTCATCACGTACCATACGGCCTGGAGAGCGAAGCAGAAGGCATTGAAGATGCTGTTCGGGGTTTCGAGGAGTCTTTCAACTATGCCCCTAGGTTGCTACGAAGATAGCCATGACGTAACCCGGCACACGCAGTTCGCGATGGATGAGCCCGCCATGCTCGAAGACGGGTCCTTCACCGATGGACCTGTACCTCTTCAGGGTATTCTCGTCATTCGGCAATGCATCGGCTTTTAGGCACCGCAGCCGCTGCTATGCGTGGACGGACATTCTCGAGTGGGAAGTTCCACGGACGCCGCTAATCGCTTCTCGGCGATGCAAATAACCAGATCCTCCCGGTATGCGTTCGCTCTCGTGGAGAGCGAGAACAATGATAGTTGGTTGTGGTTTCGACTCTACCGAAGGGCCGGGTCGCCGGTCCCTGGAGCGCTGCGTGTGCGTTGTCTCGATCGAACAAAGGCCTTCTCCACGCTGCTGGATGTCTCCGCGACGACAAAGACTACCTCCGCGACGAGCCGCCCGATGTCGAGAGAAGATGGTGCATGCGCCACCTTGGCGCGAACCTGCACACAAGGTACAAGAACAAGGCGTTGGTGAAGAGATTCAAAGCTATGTGCCTGCAGAACCAACAACACAAGTTCAACGCGATATGGACGCAAATTAACGAGACCACACGTAAGATGATGGAGGACGACCAATCCCAAAGAACATCAACTCCTTTCGCAAATGGTGGGAGGGCGGGCCGTGTCTTCTAGAACTCGGCCCAGCTTCACCTGGATCGCGGGAAGCCGGAGCTGGGCGCTACTCCACGACACCTAACGGAGCGAGGTATAGACGAACCATAGATCAGCGCAGATCATCTCACCTCCTTGTTTTAACTTCCATAGAAGCTAACGACACCATGACAGTACAACGTCATGACAACGAACATAGCGGAGGCGTTCAACAACGCACTCAAGGGTGTGCGCGCCCTCCGTTGTGTTCAATCATTGAGCTCACGTTCTACCGGCGGCTGATTACTTCCGAGATCGCGCAAATGTGGCCGAGGCGCGCCACCACGCACGCACCCGTGAGTGGAGAAGATGCTCGCGAGAGGCGGGGAAGGCGCACTTCCACCGCACAAGGATTTATGACCTGGGGATGAATAAATTTGAGGTCATGTGCAAGCGCAGACATGCATCCGGTATCTCGCGGGGACACTGCGGCAAAGAATGTCACTAGGGGCCGAGGAAGTCTCGTGGCACGCAACAAGCCAAAGCTTCAAAGACATTCCGTGCTCCCATGTGTTGGCGGCATGTCGCGATATGGGTGGAAACGATGCATCACAAGACATCTCGCCTTACTACACCGCGCATGCTTTGAAGAACACGTGGCGTCCGAAGATGAGTTCGTTCTCAATTGGAGAGAACTACAAGCTCATGGAAGGCCCAACACTGGAAACCACATCCCGCGAGTAGGCGACACAAAGAAGGTAGGCCAAGGGCCGATTGCAAGGTGACATGGACGCGGTGATGCGGTGGACGGTTTATAAAGTGTAAAATATGCGCATAACCCGACACGATCAGAGGTGCCCCAATGCACCCAGTACGTAGTCGTCTCCACTGGATTATGTGCAATTTGGAGCTATCGAAATGTATCTTTGATGTCATTTGTAATTTGGAGCTATCGAAATGTATCTTTTGAACTTGTAATTCCCTGCTATGTTATGTTGCTTTTGAACTTGTATTTGTAATTTGGAGCTATCGAAATGTATCTGTATTTGTCGGGAATGCACGTCTGATTCTTCAAGCTTGTGTAAATGTACTTTGATGTCATGTATCATTTGTTTCAACAGTTCGTGATGGCGGACAATGCACTTCCAGAGCTTCTCCGTGAGTCAGTAGATGCCCCACATCGTGCGAGGGCCATTTCTGCTGGAGCTATGGTAAGATGAATTACAATATTACCCGCAATTAATTTGTTCCGATATAGCTAACCAACTTGTTATTAATCTTTCGCCTGCCCTCTCTTCTTCGGCTTGGCCGTTGCACAAGTTGAAGAAGTTGGACTATCGATTCCACTATCGACCGGTCGCGGCGGTCTACTACCGCTTGCACTTCTCATGGATGGGGCTCACGGAGGAGGAGACCACACCCATGCCTATCATCGATCGTGGCGCTTTCTTCGGGTCTCGTGGACCGATGGCGCCGGAGACACACACATTTCACCTACCGCTTGGTGAGATGTCCATTACGTTGAGGGATGTGGCCATGCTAACCCGGCGCCCATCGAGGGGACAAATTGCTGGTTCTTCGTCGCCCAAGAGTGAATCGGCAAGCACTACATAACGGGAAGGTATTACAATCACTAGTTGTTTTATGTTCGTAATGTGCATGCTATTATGAAATCTCTTAATCCGGAGTTCACGCAGGTTTGGTGTCCCGTACGAGGCGAAGGAAAATGGGGTGTCCATGACCTGGCTGCACACATTGCCGGAGTACAACCCCTGCCCACCTGATGCCGACGAAGATACAGTGCTGCGGCACTACGAGGTCTACCTTTACTACTTGTTGGGTGGTGTGATGTTCACGTCCACCGCAGGAGACCTCATCTTCCCGCACATTGTGTCCATTGCTCGTCAGTTGGCCGGTGAGCTTGATGACATCCCGGCCTACCTGGGATCTCGGTCCTGGCGACACTTATCGTGGATTGTGCGATGCATGCCATCGCCTGACACACAGGGGCACTATTACTGGATGCCTGCAACTCCTTCAGATGTGGAGTTGGGAGTACCTTCCGATCTCTTGGCCAGGGATCCGTATGCAATATTACCCTGTTTCCGTCAACGATGCCATGCCGTATACCAATCGCCTACAATGGGGTACCGCTGATGCACGCGACGACTTCAATGGTCGCCGAACGGTGACCATTGGTGCTACACGCTGTTGTCGCCGATCTAGACCTCGGCCGATCAAGGCACATGTGAACTGGGATCCTTGGTCTCCGCAAAGAGCCGCAGAGATTGCGGCGGCGCCAGATATCCACCGGTGCATGATGGACTACCCCTGTGGATGACCACATGCTTCCTGCTGTACATGAACGCCGTGAGGTGTACTCGCCGAACGGATCCAGAGGCGCTCGGTTTCCGCCAGATAGTCCTCGCTCCACCATCGCGGACGCGGAGATCTCACGTATGCATTTACCTCTTTTCAATATGTGCCCTATCTATGCAAATTTGACAATGTAACGTCTGTGCATTTGTAGGAGAAGCGCTGAAGGCGGCGCGCCGTTAGCGGGATCGAGCAACGCCCATGCCACCCACATTACGCGGTGGAACGACAAAGGCATTTCAGGAGGTTGTCTTACCCTCGTGCCATACGACCCCAGGAATATGACAACTACCTCGACATGGTATCGTCTCACAAGACTCGCGCTACATTGCTCAAAGAACGAGGTCGATTTAACGAGCAATGGCCTATCCTGAGGACCGATCTCGACAAGTCCACATTTTGGTACTAAATATACCCCTAAATAATGTCCTCAAGAAATTTCTTAACCCTCTCATTCTAATACCCCAAGAATGCTATGCACGCCAGGAGGCATCCGAGCCGCAGACACCAAGCGGATCGACTTATGGGCAAAGTGAAGGCACCTCTGGCTCCTCATCGCAAGAAATCCAATGAGAAGGTTCCTCGCATCCAGGGGGCACGATCATGTCCGCTTATCCGTGGCCTTGGAGGATGGTCACGACACACGGCCGCAGCCTCAGCTCATATCCCATGGAACTCGGGCGCTAGCTCACACCGAGGCGATCCCGCACCGTCATTCCCGCCATCGGGCCGAGGAGCCGATGTCGCTCGACGTGCATCCATGTCCCATGCACCGAGCCATTCATCGCGACGCCATGCCACCCCACTGCTGGCACGGCCGATTTAAAGACCGGTCCTTCACATCATGAAGATATTCCCGGTCCTTCCAAATACCCTCCACGTATGCCCCATGTATCGTGAGGCCTTTGGGGCAGAGGTCACTTCCACACCACAATGGAGCGGTCCCGAAGTTTTTGACGAGGACTTCTTCAATGCGCCTACCTTCACTGCCCTATTAGGCATGCAGCCACAGGGGCCTCCGCACCAAAGTGGGACCTCACAAACATCCACATATGTACACCATACAGCTCCCATAGGGCCTGTTGATCCACGTGATCGTTCAACGCGATCTCCGCGAGCCGAGGAGGATACTCCATCGCAACGGGGCCCCCTCCCCAAGACGAGGATTTGGATGTACCAAAGAGCCACGGGAGGTTGGGTCCGTCCCAAGCCGCGGACAAAGGGAGAGACATCGGCCGCTGGTGTTTAGCCCCGAGGATTTGATCAGGCAGGCTCAACGGGCGGAGAGGGAGACAGTGACGCTTGAAGCTTATCGGTTAGTTCGCAATCGAGAAGAGGATCCGAGAAGGTGTGGAGGACGAGCAGATTTTTAGATTTGGTGTTCGTCGCGTGTTTTTCGTGGGATTCTCAAGGAAGGACTCTAGGTAAATTTCCAAATTTTTTTCCCCTGTTCTACTTAGGGTTGGGAGTGTTTTACATGTGGTGGTGTTTGGTTTGGATGGAGTTTGATGGGGTAGCAGGGTAGTTGTTCACGTGGTGCTGTTTCTGAAAGGGGAGATTGTGCAGTGCGGATTGTTTCGCGTTTTACATGACATAGATGATTTTACTGCAAAAACCTATAACTAAAAAGTTGTAGATAACGTCTCTACCTAGCTTCTGTAATTTTTTCAGAATTTTTGGGGCGTCGATCTGAGAGTTATCGCTGTTGGAAGATGACGAACAAAATCTGAAACAGATTTGGTCCACTGTGTTGGACGGTTGTTTAGGCATATTTAACAGCGGAATTGAAATTTTTGGCCTTCATGAAAGTTGTAGATCTCGTCAATATCTAGCTGTTGTAATTTTTTTGTATTTTTATGAACAGTACAAAAAAAGATATGAAATTGGGAAGAGACGGTGCTGCTGTTCGATGCGGACAGATCGGGGTTTTTAGCTTTTAAATGGGAACGGGGAGTAGGAAGCGTGTGTTTGAATTGTGTGATCAATTGTGATGTCGCTATGTACTGAAATAATGTTTATTCAGGTGGTGCCACTGCTGGGCGCAACTATGTTCATCGCCCACGCCGGTAAAGGCAAGTGGAAGTAGATGTATTGTTGAGCTATGCATCGTTGTTTGCTTCGCCTTCATTATAATCTTCCAATTACAGCAATCATACATGGTTTAATTGCTTGCTTATAGGATTGCTATATTCTGACTACCATTGTGATATTGTGGTTTGGCTATGAATCATGAGTATGGTGAAGAATGATGTTGTTTACCTGATGAATTGTCTAATTACTTCATCTCAATGTTATTTGCTTTCTATCCATGCTATAAGATGAGAGGCAAACATGTGAACTCAGTGTAGGAGATTTTGAATGAATTCATGCATGACAGCTTTAGATTTATGGGGTGTTACACTAATGTTTCACTCTAATGTTTTAATATATGACAGTTTGTGCTCCGCTTGTTTGTCTATTCTTTGTAGGAACCTTGAAGTCGACATGAATGGATGGGAGTGGTGTGGCACTGGTCACGCTTTTGCCTTAGCACAGCTTCATACTAACTAATTGCTTGTAATGTTATTGAGTTTATATCTTGTAATTATTCTGTGGTGCTTGCATGTAATAAGTTGGGCCATGATGGTTAGTTCGCACTATGACCCACGCTTGTGATTGGTTGGTTTTCTTAAGTTTAAATCTTATTGTCGTATTAAATGTTGTCTTTGGTCCGTGGAGTGGATGTCCTAGTTTCAGGAGGTGCCGATTTAAATTTCTAGTAAAAGTTAGCGTTGGCAATAGCACTTAGGGTTATTGTGGCAGTATATTTGTGTAGCAAAGAAAGGTAGTCCATACATCGGACGGAGCGGACTTGCTTCTCTTTTTTAAATCTGGGACTTCAAACCGGCATAACTTACTCCAAATTAATCCAAAATAAGCAAACAAATACATTTTTGAAATCTACTCGAAATTCCCTACAAGTTCTCAGGCAAAATTTTTTCCAAATTCGGCCTCCAATTAATTCAAATTCGCAACTCAATATCCAATTCACCAATTTCGTCCATTTCGACAGTCGAAACTAAAAATGGCATAACTTTCTAATGGAATGTCCAAATGGATTGATTCCAGTTGGAGATGCTAGATAATTTCACCCTCTACAACTTCCTAAGCAAATGTAAACCCAATTCGGCCTCTAAGTAGCTCGAATTCGCAGAAAACTGAGAGCCAAAAATCTGCCCGACTAAGCAAACTTTCACCTCGCGGTTGTGTGGTGGAGGGAGGAAGAAGAGGAGCAGCTCACGGTTTGGGAATGAAGTGGCTGCCACCCACACCACATAACCCACACTTTCATCTCCCCAAAAAACCCCCAAGCAAACCAACCAAATTGGCTAAGTCCTCCAACAGAAAACAAATGGCTAGATTCACTTTTTGAGCCAAGTTTAAAGTCAGTGTTTGACAATCGGATTGGCGATATGACTCCACCACTATATAGAGAAATGTTTTTACTTCGCAACCATGTAACCCGCGCACTCTAGGTCATTATAGATTGCCGCCATAAGGCTCCAAAGTTGCTTGAAAGTCACAAGTGCGACTGAAATTTTTGGCCCTAAACTTTTGGTTAAGCTTGGGATACTCCTAAGTGCCAGCTTAGGACATTAATCGAAGCCGGAATTTACCTTAAGAGCAGCTAAAACTTAATTGATGCTAAACTTAGCCGCTATAATCGAATTCGACGGGACCGTGATGACCTCACAGACATATCATGCCGTAAGCATGGTCGCCATAACTCGTCCAAATGTCATGCCAAATGCATGTGTGGTACAGATCGCCCGAAGTCGCCTCGTCAAGCATAGCTGCCAAAGCCTGGACCGCATCTCTCTACCAAATAGAAAATCAGATGCATATGTCAGATTGCCATAGGCACGTATGCAAAGGAACTGATGTCGCCACGTGTAGCTTTCGCCCAGGTTGGATCGGGCCGGCGCGTGCGCTTCGCTTAAATACCGCCACGGAAGCCGCGGTTTTGCAATGTTATCAGCAGCCAGGCCCCACCTCGCGTAATGCTCGGCAAGTGGTGGCCACTCCTAAGCCACCGCCACCGCAGCCGCACTTCCCATCGAAGCGCATCGCAACGCCGCATCGAGCGGACTTGCTCATCGATATAAGCATGTCCGAAGACACTACCGCAGCCGCCAAGACAACCCCAAATGCATGCGCGGGCGCACATCGCCTCGAGTCGCCTGGTTAAAGCTTAGCCGCCAAAGCCTGGACCGGCACCTCCCTACCAGCCTACAAAGCCGCATGCATCTGTCGATATCAAACACACCACATACCGCAAGGGAATCCGATGCTCTGGATTCTTTCTTTCCTGTCGGGGACCGCGGATATTCGAATTTCAAAATGAAATCAAAATACCGCGACGAAGTCGCCGCTTTGCAATGTTATCAGCCAGCCCGCCCCACCTCGCGCTAATGTTCGCTAACCGGTGGCTACTCCTAAGCCATCGCCACCGCAGCCAAACCCCTTGAGCGCATCGCAAACGCCGCCACGCGTCGATTTTTTGGTCTTGGCCCTCGCCTCAAGACGGTGATGTGCCGCCACCGCCTCGCTTTCTCCTCGCTCCCCGCCTATAAATTGCAAGGCCGCCGCACTTCTATCGTGCAAACGCGATACATTGCTCCGAAGTTCATAAAGTTTGGATTGAGTTGAGAAAACCAGAGTGCAAAGAGGAGAACTGGTAGTTTAGCTTTCCTTTTTTCCAATATATTATTTCTGCCTTGTTCCACATTGTATTATTTACAAAAGTTATTTTGTACGGTGAGTCACATTGTTGTGTTCTTGGTTCAAGACACATTATTTTGTACTTATTATGCTTCTTATTGATGTTTTTGCTTCGTGTAGATACGGACTTAAGTGTTCGGCCGGTTCTGTCCAAGCTTACAATGACGGCGCCGAGCCTGGTTGCCAATGCAGCGGGTAATGTGCCCTAATCGCCATGTGGAAGTCCACACCGTACTCCACCACTACAGAAAATAACGAACGGGCGTATTATAGATGCCCTAATTTCTCTGTACGTCTCTACGATTTTTCGATTTCTTCATGTTTTCATGAGTACTCTCCTGCTCGAGTTTGGTATAACCATGTTAACATCAGCCGCAGCCCACGGATGCCAATATCGGCAAGGGGCATTTATATAAATACACCGACATCTTTAAACAGACGGTTCCAATGGTAGAGCAGAGGACGGATCTCGCGTGGGAACTTAACAGGCTAACGGTACGAGAATTACCGCAGAGAGAGGGAGTTCGGCCTACACAAGAACAAAACCGTGAAGCGTATGATCGCTTCCTTGCGCAGCCGTGAGAAGATAACAACGGCCGTAAGTCCCGATTTGGTTGTTCCTCTTGACGGCCCCAAACAACTCTACAAACGTGACCGCTGGGAGTTTTTCAAGAAGAGGGTGTGGAATTCTATGATAGTGATGATTCTCGAAAGTTCTAAAGCCGCTCTACCCTCGCATCCATTTGTATGTTAGTTCTTGTTCACAAGAAATGCTGTTGTAGTTGTTCTCTGTATTGTACTTTGTTCTAATGCTATTATGTGTTTCATTGTATCGTGAATGCGCTTTGTACTATTATGAAGCTTTCGTTATGTTCACCAAGTTATTCAAATTATTTTTTCGGTTGAATGGAGCATATTTTTTATTACATGTATGTAATATCATATTCACCGACAAATATCATTCAACCTTGTGTTCTTTCGTATATTAGCCGATATGCGACAAAGTCAATATGATGATATGACGTAAGGATGAAAAAAGCGATATGTCCAATGAACATATTAAAAATAAACAACAATGGCAAATAGTCCAAATGATGATATGACAAATGGTCGATAATGGTGATATGCCAAAAGGCCGAGAAGGCCGATATGACAACACGCTGAAAACAACAATGGCAAATAGTCCAAATGAAGGTCGATGTCATCTGTAAAAGTCGTAAAAGCAATCTTTGTCAAAGCCGTAAAGCATTGTCACAAAGCCGTGTACTCCATCGCCATGACCCGCCGATGTCATATGTAAAGTCAGAAAAGCATTCTTTGTCAAAGCTGAAAAAGCATTGCCGCTGTCAGAAAAGCATTGTCGCCAAAGATGCAACAAGATGCCTGGCCATGTCATATCAAAAGCACGCTGTTAACTTTTTTCAGCTTTTGTCATCGATAAAATCAGACAAAGCATTCTAGCTGACCTTGTCTCTTTGCTCCGATTCTCTCGCTTGGGTGGTGGCGGGCTATTTAAACCCCGCTGCTCGCCTCCGAATACTCACACGGCAAGCAATCCAAACCACGAAGCACAAGTTTGGCGGCCAACCAACCGGTGCCAATGGAGTTCCTCGCCCCAAGGCACAAAGCGTTGTCCAATCCGTCCTCGACGGCACGGAGGTCCCCATGTGCCTATGCGATCCTTGCCGCTTTCGGCAATCAGAGACAACTCATACACATACGGTATGAGGTATTGGAGTTGCCGCAACCACGACTCCGAGCCAATGCTGGGGATGCGGATGCTGCGGAGGAGCCCGGTATGTTCGTACTCGCATTTGATGTTGCATCAAACCATCCAAACCTTAACACTGTTATACCATCTGTTGTCACCAATTGCAGCCTCCATTATGCGAGATCATCAAATACTACGACGCGGAGCACTCGAGATGGAGAGGATGAGGAATTGGGAGTACTCACATCGCAGAGCTATGGTAGAGCTGCAGTGCCGTGAGCAGCAGGAAGAGGAGAAGCGCATGAAGTTTGCCGAACAAATGCGTGCAGAGAGGGAGGCCGAACGGCAGCGCCTGGCGGCCGAGCGGGAGGCCGAGCGTGACAGGAAGCGCGAGAGGGCGGCTACGGCCAGGCGGCGGGCAGCACCGATGGGTTGCGCAAGGGGAAATATCCTCGGTGCACTCAAGAGAGTGTACGAAGGGCCCTTGTTGTTCTTCCCTTTCCTAAAGCATGTTAGGTTTAGTCCCAGATACTCGGTAGAGTGTGCCGTGACATGCCATTGCTGCTAGCATTTGTAAGCCATATGCAATTCAAGAGATTCTTATTTCGCCATCTATCGATACAAAGGTAGCGTACATATATTTCACATCTTTGAGGATAACTACACGAAGTCTCGGAAAAATTATTAAAAAGTGATAATTTATATGACCTATAGAAAAATAAGAAATATCTCGCTTTTGCAACCCCGAGGTCATGATCGAGGTCGACACGGCCAGACGTGCCAGTTTCCCGCCTAAATGGCTTATTTCTTTTTAAAAGAGGTTCTCTCCTCCTAGAAATATAAATATGAGATGTATTTTGCTTTTGGATTAAAGATTGACGTTATGGTAAAACTTAAAAGGGTACGGTGAAAAATAACTTATATATTACTTATAATGGTCTTGTCCCAAATATAAAACGACTATACATATTTAAGGTACGGTGATATTTTACGGGCTACTAAAAAGGGTTAAAAGTTATCGCTCAAAATAATAGTTAGGGTTATTATGAAACGCCTTCAACCACCTCACATGGCGAAGCCATCCTCAAGTGAAAGAACAGCCATTCATCGCATTTCCATTCACTGCAGGTTAATTTCTTAATTTTGATTTCACTGTAGTTTATTTACTCAATTTTTCCTTTAATTTGAGCTGACCAAATATGTTGTGTATATTTGTAAATGGTGATTTCGGCTGTCCCTTTTTTCTTTTTGCCTGCTTGCTTCGTCTGCAAACGACATGCATGCATGCTTGGTTTTTCCCTTTTGGTCAGCTCGGGTTTTGTAGCACAGAAAAACAGGAGCTCATAACCGAAATCACCATTTGGGCACGTCGTTTCCGGGCAAAAGACCAAGCAAGCAATAAAAGCAAAAATAAATAAAAGCCATAGCCGAAATTTGGATTTTCAAATGCACAGAAATCGAATTTGGTAATTTCGAAAGGGTAAACGAATTTACAAATTTCGTGTATAGTTGAGATTTCGGGAAAGGGTAAACGAATTTACAAGTTGTATACAATACCAATTTTTCCGATCGCAGTAATAAACTCCCGCCTCCTTCAAAGCGAAAAAGCAAAAAAATAATAAATTCAAAACCCGAATTCAGCATAAAAACAAAAAAAAATAATAACCGAAAACAGTATTTACGGGTATTAGTTGCCACCTCAAACCCCAAATCACCATTTTCGGGTATGAGCTGCCACCTCATACCCGAAATCCCCATTTTCGGCTATAGCCTATACCCGAAAATACCATTTTCGTTTACAGTATACCCGAAATTCCTGTTTTCGGGAATGGGTACACGAAATTCCTGTTTTCGGGTATAGTTGATATTTCTGTAAATTTCCAAACTTGTTGTGTACAATTGTAAATACGAGACACATGTTGTCTAGAATACCAAATTTTCCCTTGTTTCCCGGGACAAAAATTGAAGCGTATTGCTTCTAGAGACAGAGGGAGTACATTCAACCGTAGCCCGTATAACCACACATCCCAAATCCGGCCAGACAGGAGGTCGACACGCGGGCAGCTCACGCATGATTGCGCGAAGAGAAGGAGAAGAATCCAAGATTCATCGCTGCCGTTTCGTCTCCTTCATACGCATCGATCGCCGTTAAGCGTTTGTCTCTTCGGGAGAAAATGTCGGATGATGCATAGGTACACTGTGCAGAAGCATGATGGCTGCTGCCGTGCAAGGTGCACAACCCCAAAACATATGATGCACCTTGGAATTAACCGAGCAACCCCCAAGGCAGACAGCACACCTGTCTTACCAGGGAGGATCGTGCCAGATCGGGGGCATCATTATAAAAACGCATGATAATCACCTAGGCCGTGTGCCATCATTTAGCCATGTTTCCAGCGGATTTGAATCTATTGCGGTCGTCCAACGACTCCAACCACGACCAAAGGCTCTTGAACAAATTTCGGAGATTTGACCCACACAGCAAGTCCGTCTGTTTAGTTTCTTGCCACGTTTATTATATAATATTTTCTATGCGAGGATATATCAATATGTATCGTTCTAATTTCTTGCTGGGCACACTTCTAAGTTATTCACATCACTCTTTTAAGTGTCGTTTTATAACGCGCATAAAGAAGTCCCGGCTCGCCCTCACTAATGTATTTAGGGCGTGTTTATTTTGTTTTGATTCTGAATTCTGATTCTAAAAGCTAAATAAAAAATAAAGTTCAATTCTAGAATCCGATTCTTACAATTCAGCCCATCCATATATATTAGAATTCATAATATGATGCCCTAGGTGATTTTGGATTCAGCTTTTCGAGAAGCAGCTTCTCTATATCCACAGTTTAGAATCAGTTTTTAGATAATCCAAAAGAAAAAAACAAACAGACCCTTAGCGACAGACCTACTAAAATTTAGAGATGCTTCAACCTTCTTCAATCTAAATTTTAGTCTCTGTGGTTTACATATGTGATGCCCTACGAAGAAATGAAGGTGCTAGAAAGAGTATCCTTGTACTGCCAACAGTAGGGTGAGCGTGAGTCCTATTTGACCTACGGTTGGATCGGCTCTTGGTTGTGCTGTGTGGTTCACACCCAAACTTATCTCTACTATTCTAAAGCAGCACTTGGTGGCAATGGTCCATTCTTTCCACATCATTAATTGCCGCTTAATTGCCCTGCTTAATTGCTCTACGCAAGAAACGAAGCGTTACTTTAATTAGCCAGCTTTCGCAAGAAACAAAGCGTTAAAGATAGATGTTTGATTTTGTGAAATGATTTTTTTTATTTTTATTTTTCATTATTAATTTTGTTTTTCGTAGCAACGCACGGGCATGTAACTAGTCAATATTATACCAGAGATTATATACCGGTTTGGCTCTTAAAATATTACATTTTGGTATCGATCAAAACTGGAGTTTAAATAGAGAATTTTTACAGTGCATTATATTGATAGTATATAGCGTGAATAGAAATCAGATCTAACCGTTGATTTGTTAATGGTGTTTCTACTACAGTACTACCAGATGAAATATAAGTAAACTCTAGTTAATCTGATCCATTGAATAAAAAAGAATTAACAGTTCATATTCAATTTAGTGTATTGTAAAAGAGCTCTTAATATAACAATGCATATTTCTAAGTATACACATGTTTAATTTTACTTATAATATTACTCCAAATACATAGTAGTATCATCAAATATAATATATATAATACAACAGACGATATTATTAATTCCGTCTGTATGATTAGTATTATATGGTATCAAAGCTGGTATAATTGGTATGACCGGTATTAACTGATATTGAAGCCGGTATGACTAATATTAATCATTATCACGATCAGTGCGTATATCAATTTCTCTACTATAAAGCAACAGTTGGTGGCAGTGGTGAGTTCTACCCACGTCATTAATTGTCCTGTTTAATTGCCCTACTTAATTGCCCTGCTTAATTGCCCTACGCAAAAAACGAAGCGTTGCTTTAATTAGCCAGCTTTCGCAAGAAACGAAGCGTTAAAGATAGATGTTTGATCTTGTGAAATAATTTTTTTATTTTTTAATCTTTATTTTTTGTTATCAATTTTGTTTTTCGTAGCAATGCACGGGCATGTAACTAGTAGATAATAAAATACTAGTATATATCGCTTATACCAACCAGTATAAATACGTATTAATAACTACGCTCACACCAATGACTCCGAGAGACAAAGCGCGCGGGCATGGGGCTTCGGGCTCGGTCTCTGGGTTAAGACTTGGACGCTGGTCTGGCCTCTGCCTCGGCTCTGCGCGGCACGGCGCTGCGCGGCGCGGCGCGATCGAGGACGAGGGCATGATAGCATTTGACGGCGATGATGGCTTCCACGGCTCCCCGACAAGAGCACACCTAGGAGGTGGAGTATGCGCCCTGGACGTGGTCTACGGCGGGGCCCCTGGAGCTGCGACGAGGCCGTCGATGGCCATGATGGCCGCTGCGTTCGCCCGTTCCCCGGTTACATCATCACTGCACGCCGCTGGCTCCGGTGGCTTCGATGATTCTATCGTTGCACGGGCCTGGGTTGGCTTCCGTCGACCAATCGGGCACCTTGGACAAAATGACGCCTTGCTGACGCTAGTGACATACGTACTTACTCCCTCTGTCCCACAAAGAGTGCATTTCTAGTGTTTAAATTTTGTCCCACAAAGAGTGCATTTCTAGTCCGTAGGGCCCAGCTGTAAGTGTATACATGCTCATTTAAGTGCTTGTGGAAACCGAAGCACCAACATGCTTGTGTATGGAGTAATGAGGGTTACATTGGTCATTTACCTTGCACACTAATCTGTCTTAAAAATCCTAGAAATGCACTCTTTGTGGGACAGAGGGAGTATAGCAGTAGTGTAATACTACCATTGTACTTTCTTCGTCCAAAAATACCCCGTTCATTTATTTTTATAAGACTTATTATTTTAATGATCTTATTTATAAATATAATATTTGTATATAAATTTAATAAAGGCTTTCTTTCTAGGGGCATATTCGGTGCAAACCTCCCTTACCGTGTGTTTACACCAAAATCTGGCATATATTGAAATCCGTCTGAATCGGAAAAGAAGCGTTCGTATAAGAAAGTAATCGGTAAACGAATCGGAAAAGGAATCCGTTTCTAAAAAGAAATCAGACCGGAGGCCGATACGGGTAAACGCACCGTATCCATATACAACTCGGATCGGCCAGGTGTGTTATAAAAGGGGTAGACGTCAAGCGAGAATCAATCAATCCAACACACATCTACTTTTTATAAGCCCTTTTTTACATCGTCTTTTAGTTTCATAGACCTCCTTGCAAGTCGACGGAATCAACATAGCTGCGCATCGCCGATTGTTGGTTTTAGCCGATTTCACCCAGGTTCGATCTGCTTCGTTTTGCTGCGCATCGCCTTCTCGAAGCCGATTTTACCTTGTATCCGGGTCAACCGTAGTTGGTTGATCTAGTTATCTCCTAATCGGTCGTCAGCCGACTAGCGTTAAGCCGATAATCTTTTGCTTATCGGCTTTGATCAAATTACAAATCCTCCGAAGCCCCAAATTCTCCCAAGTCTTCGGAATCGAGCGACGAAAACAACAATCTGGCCGAAAAAATCCGAAAGCCGATTGAACCTAAGCCAAGATGGTGCCCCTCTGGTCTTAGTCGATCACAGCGCAGACGGCTCCAACGCTTAAGGACATAGAAAATGAAGGAAGCCGACGACGTAAAGCCGACACGATTTTTGGAAGACAACAAGTTATCTTCCAAAAATGGGGGGCATATGTTTGCACCAAAATTTGGCAAGGCTGATCTCGTGGAGATCAGCTTTGATAAGGAATATGTCGGTTATAGCAAGTTGATACCGTTTCGGATTGGATGACCGCGGTTCAAAGGAAACTGAGTCCGATATGGGTAGGATAAGAGATAGAATCGGATACGATCGGATTTAATATGGTAAAGAGAGATTGAGGCCGATACGGGCGGTTGAGGAGACCGAGGAGGATACGTTCAGGCCAAGTGCTATATAAGAGGACCAGAGGCGAGAAGGAAAAGTGCCCAGAGCCAACCCACAAACACGCTTTACTTTTCCCTTATTTTCCTGTCAACTAGGAGTAGCCACTTTAGTTTGTAATCTTTCATCTGTAATACTCTTTGATCAATCAAGTTGCGCATCGCCGGTTATTGATCATTGTTGTTTTACGCCATACTTGGGTTCGTCTTTTCTCCGATTTTGCCGCAAGACGCCTTCTTCGGGAAGAAACGTCCTATTTACCCTCATCTGGTCAATCTCATCGGATTGATTAGATTTATCGTTCGGCTATCTGCGTCGGCTTGTATTGGCCGGCAAAGATTCAAGTTTTACCAGATTTCTAGATCGGATCCTCTAGCCGATCTATTGACGTATCCTCTTGCCGATTACAGGATCAAATCGGCTGGCACGCTCTGCAAACCCGGCGTTTGTCTCGTATGTTCGAGGCTAAGAACCCTGCCTCACGTTTTTAGCGCGAACATATTTTGGCACGCCCGGTGGGACCAAAGAAAATCGAAAATGTCATCAACCGATAAGCCTGCGGTCACCGCCGATATCAACGCTGATGCTATAATCGCGCCTCAAATGGCCGATTTAACCCCTGAGCAGCGAAAAGAGATCGAAGACCGGAAGGCGGCTTTGGAAGAAATAATGCTACGGTGCTTCCAGAAAACACGCCGTGGCGTTACTCAAAAGACTGCACTCCCAAGCATCAATCCTATCGGAGATTCATCATCCGAACCAGTAAGTCGATACGCACCCGCTCAAGCCGATTTATCAAATATGATTGAGCAATCTGTTCATCACGCGCTAATTAACCAATCATCGGCTCTAGTATCTACTTTAAAGCCGATGATAGAAAATAGTGTGAAAACGATCGCTCAGGAATTGGCCGTGTCTGGAAACCTACTAGATCCGCCACAAACCATCCCTACATACCCAGTACATTCCATAACCCCTAACACCAGTACAGTAAAAATGTCGGTTCAAACACCTGTCATGATGCCAACTCAACCTACTGTTCTTAAACCAAGCATACAGAGAGATGGATTTACACACTACCATGGGCACACGGATGGGGCTAAGATAAGCGCATCAAATCCGTCGAACGGACCCTCCAATAGCGTCGGTTTATCGGCTTATCAGCCGATCGAAACGGATCAGGTTCCGCAATCCCGGGGAGCCACAACCGTGAAACAAGCGCCGTATAGGGTGGTGCCGTACGTTGAACCTTTCGCGCCCATACCGGATGCATTGGGTTTTAATCATGATTATGACCAAGTGCCAAGACCTCCTGCGGCGCGATTTGGACAAAGACCCGAGTTTGCACTCGGGGGGCAGGGCACGAACAATGATAATTGGCAATGTCCGGTTGCACCACAGACCGACAATGTCAATTGGGCAGAACAAATTGCCAACGTTTTGAGGGAACAGTTCGGTTTACAGCCCAGAGGAAGAGTGATCGGCTACAGGAAGCCGTATCCCGATTACATAGATCGAATGCCATACCCACACAACTTTCGGATACCGGACTTTGCCAAATTCTCAAGCGATGATTCTGTCACCACGATTGAGCATATCGGACGGTTTATGGCCCAGTGTGGAGAGGCTGCACAGTCCGATGGACTAAAAATTAGACTGTTTCCTTTATCATTGTCTGGTGCTGCATTCACTTGGTTCACTAATCTACCCCCAAATTCAGTTCATGTGTGGAACGATTTAGAAAGCCGATTCCATGAATACTTCTTTTCGGGGACTATGGAGCTTAGGATTTCTGATCTCGGCCTCATCAGGTATACGCGAATCGGTTTCCAACTATATTAGAAGATTTAGAGGCGTACGAAATAGGTGTTTTAGTGTGACATTACCCGATGATCAATTGGCCGATTTAGCGTTCCAAGGGTTAATCCCACCATTAAAAGAAAAGCTATCTGGCCAAGAGTTCCCCGACATAGGCCACTTACTCCATCGCGTATCGGCGCATGAAAGCCGATATGCAGAGAGCAAAGGGTTTAAAGATAGATTTAAATCAAACGGTAATGAAAAGGCCAAAGTAAACATGGTAGATTACAATTCAAGCGACACCTCTGAAGACGAAGCAGAGGTAAACATACCCGAGTGGACCAAGGGTTCTAAAAAGCCACTCGTATGCTCCCTGCTCAAGCCGACGAAAAATAAGGCGGAAATCAAGTATTCATATGATGTTTCAAAATGTGACAAAATATTTGATTTATTATTACAAGAAAAACTCATAAGGTTACCAGAAGGGCACGTCATCCCGTCAGCCGAAGAAATTAAAAAGCGAAGGTACAGCAAATGGCACCATTCATTTTCACATAACACTAACGATTGCAATATTTTTCGACAGCAGATTCAATCGGCCATCGCCGATGGCAGGTTAAAGTTTGCGAAAGAATCGGCTATGCAAATAGATATGAACCCTTTCCAGGTCAACATGGTGCAGTGCTCACAAAAAGGAAAGGGACCTATGAAAGATGTTGAGCCGACTAAAGAATTCGAGGCATGATCAAAAGGAGATGAAACAGTGCAGATTACTATCGGCTCCATACAAATAGAAGCCGATAAAAGTGGACAGAACTCAAGGACGGTAAAACCAAAAGGAGACTTGGAAATCGGAAAATAGTATCGGGCTGAAAGGGCTCCAAAAAAGGTGAATTTCAAGTCAAAGCCGACTTTCTCGCAACTTCTGGGAAAGTATGAAAGGATGAGTCGAAGACATAACGTTCGGCAACCTCGGAGTTTTCATTGGCCGGATCAGAAGACAGACAACTATTGGCAACCAGATATGCCACATCGGCCAGCTACTGAAGAAGAGAAACATCGGCAATGTCCCTTTTGGCGGTTTTGCTGGGAGAAGGGGATGACCTTACCAACAGTTGTGTCTTGTCCTATGCAACACTCGTCTGTATATCGGCCAAACCAATCTGTAAAAGACAGGTTGTCTAGACCGATACACGATCGACTAGAAGTAAGAGGCAGGAGGCCGATCCATGAAAGATTGTCAACATCAGAGCAAGGCGAGTCCTCCCGAAATCAGGAATTATCGGCTTCTCATAACACAAGTGGAATGGAATCTGACAGCGAAATGAGCAATTTAGCCGAAAGATAAGAAAGCCGATAGAACCTAAACCTAGGTGGTGCCCCTCGGCCTCAAAGAAGTCACAACGCAGGCGGCTTCAGCGATTAAAGACACAAGAAGAAAGGGAAGCCGAGAAAGAAAGCGAGAGGGATCGGATGTTCAATAGGTTAAGGCCAATACCAGTTTTGAAAAAAGAGTGGAGAAAGAAGGAACAGATCGATAGTGACTCAGATCAATCGGTCGAATCAGGGTCTCCGATGATCCGAGATGATACACCACCAATGGACATAAACATGGTATTCACTCTACCTGCCGAGTTCAAAACAGAAGAATCGGCTGAAGAAGTGTTCACCCAATTGTGCCTCGGAGCGCCAGACGCTGTGTTCGAAAAGCCACAAGACATGCATCGGCATCTAAAACCGTTATACCTAAAAAGGTATATTAATGGCCGACCGATATCTCGTATGTTGGTCGATGGTGGGGCGACAGTTAATCTGATGCCGTTAAGTACTTTCAGAAAATTGGGTAAAGCCGATGAAGACTTGATCAAGACCAATATGGTACTAAATGACTTCACGGGAGACCCAACTGAGGCTAAAGGCGTAATGGTGTCAGAACTGACAATCGGTAATAAAACTTTGCCGACTGCATTTTTCGTGATAGAAGCCAAAGGCAATTACAGTGTGCTCCTTGGGCGGGACTGGATCCATGCCAATTGCTGTATACCATCAACTATGCACCAGAAATTGGTGCAGTGGAACGACGATACAGTAGAGCCGGAGCTCAAGGTGGCGGCCGGTGGAGCGGAAGACGGTGACCGGCAGAGCGGAAGACGGCATCGAAGCAGCCGAGACCGGAGGCTGGCCAGAGGAAGCCTGATGTTGGGACCAGAGTCGATCGCGCGGCGACCGGAGGGAGTCGAGCCCACGGCCTCGTGCAGAGCCCGATCTTCTTCCCGCTCGGCGCCGGCAGCAACCTAACTAGAAGTCACGAGACCCCCTTACGGACTTGAGCCAAACAAGAAAAAAAAGGAATTTGGAGATCCTTTTGAAATCCGATCGGTGGCTTGGAGGACTCCTCACGGGCGACGAAGGGCAGCGTGCGGGTTGCTGGCTGGATGGCAGTAAGCCGGCGTCGACGGGCCTGTGCGAGTCCGTTCGGACGGAGCAGTCACCGGAAGATGGATGGTGGCCGAGGCGAGCGACGGGAACCAGAGGCCGAAGATGAAGACGCGGTGACGGGCTGACGCGCGGAACCTGGAGGCCGGCGTCGCGTCGCTGGTGGCCGGAGCAGTCACCGGCGCGGAGCAAACCGGAAGACGGCTACGGCACCGAAGGTCGAGGCGGTCGGTGACCGAAGGACGGCGCGCCGGCGCGGAAGCCGAGGCGACGCACGGAAGCCGAAGCATCGGTGGCGCGGAGAAGACACGAGCGGCGACGTCCGGTCGGAGCGCGTCGAGGCCTGAGTTGGCCGGACCGAGCGCGGGCTGGTGGTGCTGAAGAAGGCGGACGACCGGTCGACACATCGGCTCATATCGCCATGGCTAGCCCTGATACCAATTGGCCACACGAAGAAGCCGAATGTATATCAGGAAAAGCCTTGGATAATTGCGATTTTATCTGCATCGAGAAGTCAGGATTCAAGCCGATCAGCGTCAAACCCAATACGTTTGATCGGACAGACGAAGTAGTAAGAAGATGGAGCACAAGACACTAGTAAAGCTGCAGGAAAAGGCAAGAAGCTATCGGCAAGAAGAATACGAAGAAGCTGTTGAGGATTTTGAAGAAGAAAGAAAAGGGTTAGGATTTACTTCTGCCGATTTGCTCGAAGAGATCGATATTGGGGAAGGTAATGGCAAAAGACCAACGTTCGTAAGTGCTAAATTAGAACCCAGTTATAAAGCAAAGTTGATCGAAATACTCAAAAAATATAGAGATTGCTTCGCATGGGAGTATTACGAGATGCCAGGCTTAAGCCGACAGCTAGTTGAACATCGGCTGCCAATAAAACCTGGGTATCGGCCATTCAAACAGTACCCTAGGCGATTTAATCCTACGTTGTATGACGCTATAAAAGAAGAAGTAGGACGATTGCTAGAGGCAAAGTTTATCCGGCCCTGCCGATATGCTGAATGGGTCTCAAACATCGTACCTGTAAAAAAAAATGGCAAACTTAGGGTATGTGTCGATTTTAGAGATTTGAACAAAGCCACACCAAAAGATGAATACCCGATGCCTATAGCCGATATGCTCATTGATGCTGCTTCCGGAAATAAAATCATAAGTTTTTTGGACGGAAACGCCGGATACAATCAAATATTCATGGCCGAAGCCGATATACCCAAAACGGCTTTGGATGTCCCGGCTTTAGGGTCAACGAGTGGAAAGTTATGACCTTCGGTTTAAAAAATGACGGTGCTACTTATCAGCGTGCTATGAACCATATTTTCCATGATTTAATCGGCAATACCGTGGAAATATACATTGACGACGTGGTGGTAAAATCCAAAGAAGACTGGCTACATTTAGCCGATCTGGAAAAGATGTTCGAAAGCACAAGGTTACACGGGTTAAAAATGAACCCTCTTAAATGTGTTTTCGGAGTATCGGCTGGACAATTTCTTGGGTTTACAGTGCATGAAGGAGGAATTGAAGTAAACCAAGCCAAAATAAAAGCTATAGCCGATACAAGACCACCGACAAGCAAAAAGGAGTTGCAAGTATTGATTGGGAAAATCAACTACTTACGACGTTTCATCTCAAACTTGTCAGGGCGTATTCGGGCCTTCACACCGCTGTTGAAAATTAAAGACAACCAAGAGTTCAAATGGGGAACCGATCAACAAAAGGCCTTCGACGACATAAAGGGTTATCTGATGAGTCCACCAGTATTTACCGCACCGAAACATGGTATACCTTTCAGACTATATATATCGGCTGAAGGAGACACAATAGGAGCAGTCTTAACACAGGAAGCCGATAGGAAAGAACGAGCGATATTTTATCTAAGCCGACGCCTTTTAGATGCAGAGACCAGGTTCCCCTAGTAGAAAAATTGTGCCTATCTTTGTATTTTGCTTGCACTAAATTAAGGCATTATATGCTGGCATCAAGATGCGTCATAGTCTGCAGAACCGATATAATCAAGTACATACTATCTGCACCAATTCTGCGAGGTCGGCTTGGTAAATGGGCATATGCCTTGACAGAGTTCGACTTGACATATGAATCGGCTAAATCTGTAAAAGGGCAGGCTGTAGCCGATTTTATCGCGGGAAGTGAAACATTAACAGGATCGACCGATGTAGCTCCTTGGCAGTTATATTTCGACGGATCCGTTTGCCAAGAAGGTGAGGGCATCGGTGTAATATTGATTTCACTTAAAAGACAGGAGTACAACTTCATGTATTGGTTGAATGGCCGATGCTCGAATAATCAAGCAGAGTATGAAGCGTTGCTAAGAGGGCTGCAATTACTGGACAGCGTCGGGGTAAAAGACGTTGAAGCTTTCGGGGACTCAATGTTAATTGTACAACAGATCAAGGGTGAATACCGATGCAATGATGATGCGCTAACCCAATATTTGCAGCAATGTCTCCAGATTATCGAGACATTTACTACATTTTCCATAGAACATATCCCCAGAGAAGCTAATGACAAAGCAAACCAATTGGCACAATGTGCATCAGGATACAGGATTGGAAGCCGGCAGGAACCAATCGAGCTAAACGTTTGGCCGATTTTATGTGTCCACCCTGTCGACTGGAGAGAAGAAATACAGGAGTATTTGTCAGACCCATCTAAGCCGACTGAGCAGAAGGTCAGGCGCAAAGCACTCAAATATGTTCTGCTGGAAAGTGTATTGTACTTTCGAACCATGGAAGGCTTATTGCTAAGATGCCTGGGAATTGAAGAAGCCAAAATAGCAATGGGAGAAGTCCATGAGGGAATTTGTGGATCACATCAATCGGCCCACAAAATGAAATGGATACTGAGACGAACGGGATATTTTTGGCCAACGATGTTAGAAGACTGCTTCAAATACTACAAGGGGTGCCAAACATGCCAAAAGTTTGGTAACATACAGGCGGCGCCAGCATCGGCTTTACACCCGATCATCAAGCCATGGCCGTTTAGGGGATGGGGCATAGATATAATCGGCCAGATATTTCTGTCATCCGGTAAAGGACAAAAATTCATCCTTGCAGCCACAGACTATTTCTCAAAATGGGTTGAGGCTATACCACTCAAGAAAGTTACTAGCAAAGAGCTGATCGACTTTGTAAACGAACACATCGTCCATCGGTTTGGAATTCCACAGACGATTACTACTGATCAAGGAACTGTGTTCATGTCTAACGAGTTCAAAGGTTTTGCGGAAAGTCTTGGGATAAAATTACTCAACTCTTCTCCTTATTACGCTCAGGCCAATGGACAGGCCGAGTCGTCGAACAAGATATTAATAAAATTAATAAAAAGGAAAATCGAGGAGAAACCAAGAAATTGGCATTCAACGCTATCAGAAGCCTTGTGGGCTTATCGGCTGTCTCAGCACGGATCAACTAAATTATCACCGTTTCAGTTGGTATATGGACAAGAGGCCATCTTACCCGTGGAAATCAACATCGGCTCAGTAAGGCTATTTAAACAAGATGAGGTGCCAGCCGATGAGTACAAACAGGCAATGCTTGACAATCTAGATGACCTAGCCGAACTGAGGCTGATTACTTTAGATCGGCTTAAAAGGAATAAAGAGAGGGTTGCCAGGTCGTATAATAAAAAGGTTATTTTTAAATCCTTCAATCAAGCCGATTTGGTATGGAAAACTATGTTGCCAATCGGGTCTAAAGATAATCGATTCGGCAAATGGTCTCCAACATGGGAAGGGCCTTATAAGATCAATCGGCCGATTGGCGGAAACTCGTATATATTAGAATCCTTGGACGGATTCGTACTACCTAAAGCAATCAACGAAAAATATTTGAAGGCATATCACCCAAGCATATGGATTGGATCCTAACTACAGGAAGAAAAACATCAGGATCGATTGCAAAAACACATGCATATAAAATCGGTCATACAGCCGACCGAGTCAGTTCAGCAAACATCCATCATCCATCACGGATTAAAGTTTACAAAAATTGGCTACACGGCCAATACTACATATCAGTTCAAGAAACAATGCTGTTCAATGAAGCCCGGAACCAGGCAGATGGGCTCCCAAAGCCGATAGTGCTGCTGCCGCTCTACCAATAGTAGCTTGAACGCTATCTATTAGTTGTTCATCGGCTCCTGCATCACCCGGAACTGGGATCATATTAGCTGATTGGTTCTTGACTGTGGCAAAAACTTCACCGATTTGCTGCCTTTGAACCGCCAGTGAAGATGTCGCGTCAGTAATGCCGATTTGGCAATCTGCAAGTTCTTTTGTAACTAAAGCCAGCTGTTCTTCAAGTTTCTTCTTGGATAACTCCAGCTCTTGGGCCTTATTCTTAGCCGATTTCAGCGCAGCGGCACCCTGGTCAAACGTTCTCTTCTGAAGTTTTGCGTCTGCTATAAGCTTGTCCAGGATCTGTTGGTCGGCTTGCTGGGCCTTCCTCTGTTCAACTCTTACTTTGGCCGATTCTACGTCCAGCCGACGAGCATCCAAATGACATACCTCTAGCAAAGCATTCATGGCTGCAGGAGGAAGATCGGCTTGCATGGCCGCCATAGCATTTCTCAAGGGTTGGGTGTTGGCGGAAGAGCGCCTGGCCGCATCACTTCGTCCAGAAGACGGTTGAGTCGCTCCTGCATGCCCGGCTCAGCGGTAACAGCAGCCGATGCTGGCGCAGAGGCCGCTATTATGCGCTGAATGTCGGCTGGATAGTCGTCAGTAGCTAGCACTTCCGGGTCATCCAGCTCATCCAAAGTAAAGCCCAGAAGATCGGCTGGGTCTGTTAATAGCACTTTGGGATCAGGATCAGAAATATCAATCGTCGGAGGCGGTGGCGATGGAGGGATGGCCGATGTAGCACCTTGGAGATCGGCTACAACCCCCGCTACTTGTACTGACGGAGATTGCTAGAAAACGATAAAAAAAAACAAAGTCAGCAATGCGGAATAAACGTAAAAGCAATATTAAGCAGGGAGTAAAACTTACATCAGTAGCTGAATGCTCCAGGGAGCCATCGGGTTGACGCCACGTCTGGCGGCGCTGGTCGACTTCTTCCTCCTCTCTGCAGTGACTTCGGGTTAACAGTTATCAAAGTAAGGGATATAGTGGGTAATGTGAGAGTAACTTACTTGGGGCGCGCTGGCGAGCTAAGTCCGATAAGGATGGACCTTGAATATCCAAGTTACCTGAAGAATATCCCGTAGTAACGACAGATTGACCTGGACGTCGTTGTCGGCCACTACCGCGTAAGCATGGGGATCGGCCGCTCGCCACCAAAGATCCGTGCCACCCTCGAAAGATCAAAGGCATTTTTAATAAAAAGTCGATAACCGCCAGAAAGACAGGATATAGAACACCTGCATTCTACAGCCATCGAAGAGTCGCTATAACCCGAGCTCGCTACTGACCTTAAACTACCGCCGCTCATGAAAATTGGGAAGAAACAAGTGGATTATGGCCGACGGAGTCCTCGCCCATGAGTACATTCCGATATTCTCGTCCACCATCATGAATGCAATGACCGGCGGGAATTGAGAACAAAATGCGGTGTCGAAAGAATTTGCAACCCATCGGGCACTTCGAGAACAATCTCCGCGGCAACGCTGTTAGTCACCCGAGCTCGGTGCTCGACACAGGATAGTAGAGGAAAGGATGGGATGGTTTGGCCAAAACCTAGTTGACGGGCGTAAACCGAAGGATGGTAGAACTCGTAAGATGGCTGAAATGTCCGATTGCAGGTATTCAAGCCGACATGAAAAACGCAAGGGGAAAGGATGATTTTGTACAAGTCTAGAGTAGACTGGGGCATCAAGGAACTATCGGCATCAAGGTGAAGGAATGTTGGGTATGGGCAATCGGCTACATCAGCATATCGGAAAAAGTCTTGTTGGCCAAAAGAAGTCCTGTCTAGGTTAAGGAAGAAGCTGAGGTATTTGTGCAAGCCGATTGGGTCCATTTTTAGCTCACCAGCCGAAGACATGATAAACCTCTCACCATAGGATCGGCTAACTCTATACTGTGGGATGACATGTTCCAGATAATCTTCCCGAGGGAAAGTGGAACTTCCCGAGGGTTCAGACAAGATGGATCGGCTGAACATACAATGGAGCCATGTTTGAATAAACCACAGAGGGCCTCCTATATTACCAACAACGTGTTTGGCAAAACCGGAAAAGAGTCGGCTACGAATTACATACATCATTTGATATACCGCCCCTAGAAACATCTTGCTAAGGGAAAGCCGATGCCCCTCCAGCAAACGTTCCGCCACTAACTGAAAAGTTTGGGTGGGGCCAAGGGAAGCACCACAGAAAAGATATCGGTCTAACCAAAGATTGAGAAAAGCGACATGCTCTTCAGCCGATACCGGACCAGTAACCCTATTGTTATTCTGAATATTGTGGGATGTCAGAGACAGGGGTCCCGCAAGAGGGGCCTACACCTGACTGGGCCTGACAGGCGGAATAGAAAGCCCAAAGCCCAGAAGCACCACGACGGGCCCAGAGGAGACCTTCGACTTGCTCCCCAAGACAACTCCTGATCCTTCAAGGAAGCTTCGCGCCCCGCCCTAACAACCCGCCAGAACGGCATGCATCGACATCGCTGAACCTGCGGATGCCGGAACTCGACAAGGCGGCAGCGTGGGTCGGAGAAAGCATAACCACCTCTCCAGGACGTAGAGCGTGAAGGCGGATAAGGACAAGGGACATGTCGTCCAGGCCACCATGTTCAGGGCCCGGTGGCGCCCATCTATCATGTATTCTTCCCCCAGTATATAAGGGGAGGAGGGAGAAACAAGAAAAGAAGAGACACACACGATATATCCAAGAACACAGGACTAGGGTATTATCTCCTCCGAGAGAGCCCGAACCTGTCTAAAATAGATTGCCCCCGCATCCTGTGTTACCATCAAGCTCAGATCCCGCACAAATCCCCTAGAATCACAAATCTTATTGCCGGCAAAACAGATCGTCGACAGTTGGCGCGCCAGGTAGGGGGCTTGTGTCAACATCTTCGTCAAGCTTGATGGCTGCGACGAGCGAAGTCTCCACAGTCTTCTTCCCGGGCCAGGTCTTCCGTTTCGAAAGCCTGACCTTCATCTCCAACGACCTCGGAAGCCTTTCTCTCTCTAAGGGAACCGCGCTACAGCGCGGTGAGGTTTCCGGCGATCCATCGTCGCGACTTCCGCGCCGATCGGAAGGTCCCCTGCCTCGCACTCCTAAAGTACCGAGTGGGGATTCAAGACCCGTTCCACCGCGAGTCGGGCTCAAGGACGCCGAGGCACGAAGGGTGGGGTTCTCACCGCCAAGCCACTCGGCACCCCGAGCGCCTAGGTTTATCTTCTCCGGACTCACCCACCTCGCCACCGAGTCGAAGAAAGCCTAGAGAGCTGCTGGAATTTCCGTGAGTCTGTGGTAATCGAAGGCTCGCGGCAGATTCGCAGCAGCCGCCGACACCTCGCCGCCACCGATTTGGAAGGAGGCCGAGTGATCGAACTCGACGCTGGCGCGCAGATTTCTCCGGACCGCGCCGCTGTCAATGAAGACATTCTCAAGCCAAGATGGGGACCAGCTGTTGCACTTACGCCAGAATATCGCCGCTTCCAAGACACTCCTCGATACCCCGACTTATGCCGGGGCGGATGATCCAGCTTGCCCCGATCATGGCCCAAGTAAAGGCCATGGTGACGGCGGTATCCGCCCGAAGATGCCCAAACCGACTACCGGCCGAAGGAGTCCACGTGGTCCGGCGAGGACCAGACAGCCAAGAATGGCCAGTCGGGAAGCCCGCCAGACACATCATGTTCTACCTCGCGCGGAGACGACTTGCGACACAAAGATCACCGCGACCTCCGTTCAGACCTCGACGCCAGGCGCCGCGACCGAGAAAGGGAGGAACAACGCCGTCAAGCCGACGAATATGAGCGCTACGGCATCCTTCCGCGAGGCCGCGAAGTACGCCAAGCGCGATCCCCTCCGCATCGATCACCTCCCGGAGGGTGTCACGGGGTCATCGAAGGGGTTCATGCGTTTACCCCTCACCTACGCCGAGTGGTTTGGCCTGATGGATTTAATCCTAAAGGCATCACTAGGTTCGACGGTGAGAGGGACCCGGAGGCTTGGCTACAAGTATACGCCTCGCAAATGTCGGGGGATCGAGAAAATAATGGCAAACTACTTGCTTGCTACCCTCTCGCCTGGCCCAAGCATGGCTCACCGGACTTCCAAATGAACTCTATAGATTCCTCGGGAGATCTGTGTGAGCAGCTTCATCTCAAATTTCCAAGGCACTTACGAGCGCCTGTGCACCCCTTGGGACCTATACCGGCTACACCAAAGGAGGAACGAATCCCTCCGGAGTTCGCCAAGCGCTTCATGAACAGGAAAAGCACCGTTCGACGCCACCGATGCGATTGTGATAGCCGCCTTCCGAAAGGAGTCGGCGACCCGACCTCATCAAGAAGATGTCCTAAGCCACCCACGCCGGTCCCGGAGCTGTTCGCTCT